>JAAFCF010005748.1:7240171-7381316 GCA_013389785.1 Helicorthomorpha holstii
TTTTTTTTTTTTTGGTTGTTGAAAGTATTTTGAGTAGTGTATAAATATTACAGGAAGGGAAATATCTGCATTTCTTGTGTGTGGTTTTATTTAAAATATGAATTTTGCCTGAATATCAAGCAATGTCATGAAATCGATCGATTTGACGTCGCTCGCTCTCTCTGCTACTTTCTCTCATTTCCGCTGTCTCGTTTATTGAATGTCAATTGTATCTTTCAGCTGTATACGTTTACGTTGTATGTACATAATCGGTAAATTGTATGTGACATGTTAGCCGCCATGTTAAAACATATTAACACCGTATGTATGATATGTCATGTAATCAAGTACTACTTCTGTTCCATCAATCTTTCAGATAGAAATATCATATACTATATAGTCAAAAAAGTAGTTAATTAAATGTACTTACGTCTTATTGTTTTCTGATTGTAGTTGGGGTAATTACAGTATTATGCTTGACCTCAAAGCGCTTTCTATTCATTCATTCAGTTAGCCAATTGAAACGTGTAATTTAGCATTGAACCATTGCAATTTTTAAGCTAGAACACCTGTAATAATACTGATAGGTCAAGTTTGATTCAGTTTCACGGTTGATTACCATTAATTATAAAGCATAAAACTGGCATTGAGAAAATGGCGTGTTTATTTTTTGAAAAGTCTTTACGAGATTTTTCCTCTATGTACAATATCATGTGCAATGACATGGCATTGGAGTGCTGCCATCTGATATGCACTTTTCAACACCTTTTGAAATTGATCTGTCTGAATGTGTGATGGAATGTTAGTGTGTTCAAGTATGTATGTGTGGGGGATTAAATGAGATAGAAATTGGCGGGAAATGGGAATTGATGAGGAAAAGATATGGGTAACATTTTCATGTCTGCGGATTGATTTTGCGGCTGTGATAAGCGTCGAGATAGAAATTGTCACTAAACCCGCTCTGGTTTTTTTATTTTCGGTATCATTTTTTTCTTATGTACAAGTTATATTTGTTTCATGGGAAGATGAGAAGAGACCTAAGATGTAGGAAAGTTTTTTTTTTTTTTCTTTCTTATCCATCTTTCGGTATAAATTTGTCTTGTTTCCCTTTATGGTTAATGGCTGATGTTGACGGGGGTTTGAGCTAGAGTGAGAGAAGAGAGCTTTGTATTTTGGAAATGCAGTAGCTAAGCTTCGTTACGTATGCGTTTAAAGGCGGACTCAAATTAAAGAGTAATTGGTGTGTCTGTTGCTGATAAAGATGGCGGTGCAAAAAGTCTTGTAACGAGAGGCTTGAAAGATAAAAACTTTTCTATCTGCTCAACATGTGCATTGACATAAAAAATACGAAAGGGAGGGGGGTAGGAAAAGGATTTTGATATCGGAAGCACATACATTTCCCCTAAAAAGTCATTAAGAAAGTCGTGTTTGATGTGTGTCGGTCGAATAAGAAATGCTGTCAGATAGGGACGAAACATGCAATCGCTACAGCAAGGGATTAAGCAACAAGAAACAAAGGGGGATATGAAGAGTAAAGGGATTTATAAGTCACATTGGGCAAACATAACAAAAACATTTAGCAAACTTTTTTTTTATAAGTAACATACATTGATAGAAAAAAATACGATTTAATGTGAGAAACAGTTTTAGTTGCTTAAGATTTGAAAAAAGAAATACTGTATGGTGAAATTAAAGCTCTCAATTTGTGACCATCTGGTGGGGTAAATGTTAGTCGTTTATACTAATTAATAGTGACGAAATAAATCTTTTGACATTTTACCTTAACAGACAGTTGACTTGTAAATATGAAAATATTTCTTGTTTGGTGTTGAGGAGGTTAAATTATTTTATTGCTAGAGGTTGTTTAGTTCTGGTCAACTTTTCAAAAGTTGAATGTTGATTGGGCAGTTTTTTTCTCGCAGTGTTTAAGGTTATTAAGTTAAGAAATGGAAGCTTTGTATATTAGACATTTTCTTCATTCACTCTCACTTAGGTTAGGTAGTAGCTACTTGTGTTGTTTTTTTTTGCTGTTGTATGTTTTCTCAATCTCATTTGAACTTTCTCTCTCGCATCACAATTTTACCACACTACCTTTCTCTTTAATACTTCTTTTCAAATGCACAAAAAAATAGTGAAATGAAAATGGAAGTTGAATGTACCCGTTGTGGTTCGTGGTCCAGCGGGGGAAATTAGTGTCCATTAGGTCCTCTCTATCTTTCAAGTGGATAGGCGTGTTAAGAGATATTTTCTTGTCCAATTCTCCTCCCCCCCCCTATTCTCAACCACCTCGGCCAACAAATATTTCACGACAAACTCTGCCTAAAAGCACTTGATTACACTTTCTACACAACATAATTGTAATTTAATTATTTAATTTGGTCGGGTTGTTTTTGCACTAGCTGATGGCAGGGAGAAGGGAAAGTCGATCGAACTAATGTAATTTTATGTAATGTTATTTATTTGTGAAGCAGTTGCGTGCGTTTGTTTTTCAAGTATTTTTGTTTGTAGTTTTAGTTTATTATTGTTAATGGTTGGCTGGTTTAGCCCATCAACAAAAAGGAAAACTAATTTAGTACAAATGTTCATTATGTTGTACGGTATTATGAAGCAAGTTTGTACAGACAGTCGTTGAAATTTATACTGAGCAACAACTACAGTTAATTTAATAAACAGAAACAAATTTGTGAAGTTTTCATTAGCAGTACTGGTAATTTAATTCAGAATAGACTTTTTTAATTAATCAAATTTAGTAGTAAAAATAGCATGTGCTTTTTTTTTAATCTTTGTTTAGAAACAATGTTAGCCAAAAGTGTTATCAGCAATTTTAAGTTTAATTTAAAAATTATTAAACTTGCTGAGTTTTTTTTTCTTCGTAAAATTGTTTACTTTTTGATGCAATATTTAAGTTTGCTTGTGCCCTTTATAAGGTTATGTAAACAATTTTATTTACCATTAAATATTGGAAATTTTATGTGCTATCTTTTTTTTTTTTTTTTGTCAAACATGCACTATTTTTAATCAGTTTTTCACTATCAACAATTTTTGTTTTTATATTATGCAGCTATTATATAGTGCGCATGCGTACTTTAAACGGTCTATTTAATCATGAAGAAAAATATTGGTTAAATATCGAATGTAAACTTGTACATTTCTTCTTCACTAATCCTCCTTACCCCACCATTCAGCATATTTTGATGGATATTTATGTTGTTTTTATCTATTTTTTTCGTTCATTTTTTTTAAAGAATTTGCTTATTTTAAAGATGGTAGACTTATTTACATGTAACGATGACATCTTTTTGTTGTGATGCCAACTCCAATCAAATACTTTCTCCACCCCCCGCCGAACATGATGAAGTGCTCTTATGTATATTTATATTTACATAAGTAAAGTTGAATCTCCTGACAAATGTATATGTTAAAGAAATATTAAGCAGAAAGAGAAAATACGCTTTTGGAGTTTTATACATTTAAAAGCGTGTTCGACAAGTGATAGGACTGGGTCTTGGAGGAATTTAGTTAGCAGTTTGGTCTCTGTATTTGTAGAGCGTTACTAGTGTGTTTGTCAGCGTTTTTTCATCGCCGCTTTGTGTTGACAGAGCAGAAATTTTTTTACTGACGACTTTTTCGTTTATTTTTCAAGACTCCCATAGAGATGAGCAAAAAAAATTTTGTTTAAAAATTCAAGAAAAACATCGATTTGTTTTTCGAATATTTATGGAGAAAAATAATGGTGGTTAAATATTTTGTACGGTATATACCATTCAAAATACTAAAGAAAGAATATTTTTTTACAAGAAAAAAAAACACCGAATTCGTATAACATTTAAGTATTACTGTTTTCTTGAAACTCCATAAACATGTGAAAATAACTGAAAATAATTAACATAATTAGAAGCAGTTAGCGCTTTGTCAATGAGGAAATGTTTTGTGTCGTATCCTCGTAACTTCAGAAAGAAAAAAAAAATATTCTTTTCCCAAATAAAAAAATAATTTCAGGAAACGTTAACGACTTGAAACGTGAGACTTGAAATTTTACGCTTATCCGATTTTTGTCATTTATAAATTTTTTTTTTTTAAATTTTGGATGTGTGAATAGTTTACATGAGTAATGAATATCTGACTTTAGCTATTGAATATTTTTTTTGTTTCACTTATTGCAAATTGTATGAAAGTTTATTTTTTGCTTATTGGGACTGCGTAGCGTAACGTATAGCGTGAAATGATGTTACGCTATTGTAATTAACACGCTAATTGCACACTGCTCATCATTACGTTGTTTATTCAGCTGTGCAATCAGAGCAACACATTATGCCACTGCTTTTTATTTTCGTATAATTTTATCAAATTGAAATGCCATGCTATTTTCTCTTCTCCAAGCTTCCACCCAGTTACAATACATGATTTGATTTTTTTTTTGCTTATTTATTGAACGTATTTTCGTCGTTTTTAATAGCTGATTAAAAGTTAAAAATGTTTCTAATAACTATTCAGCGTTTAAATGGCGTCAGGTGAAAATTTTATTGTATTTTGGAAAGAAAAGAAGGCTTAGGAAAACAAATTAAGTTCTGATGCGATGTGTTAAGTTATTGTTGGGGCGTTTTAGGTAATTATAGCAGACGACAATGACGTTTTACACCGCAACAATTGCTGATGAAGAAAAGTGCTGAAAATGTTCTTTCTCTTCATATATAAACGGCTATATGTTCATATATAATTTCTATATGTCTATTTTTATAGTATAAAAGCATTTTCAATCGATATTTCTTGGCTAATTTTTTTTCTTTTCACGGTTTTTTTTTCTTTCCTACTTGCTTTTCTTCCCCCATAACATCTTTTAACATTGTGGATTTTAGTAAATGTTTTATTTATTTTTTTAAAGGAATTTTTATATGGTCTTTTTATGAAAGTGTGAAGAGAGAGTAATTTGGGCAATTACTCGTTTTGTTGTGTGTTTTATGCGTCGAAAGAAAGAGTGTTAATTATTAAATCTCACTTTCATATTTTTTAAAACAAAGTGGGGGTATGAACAGGTCAAAATTATTATAGCATTCATTGCAGGGGTTTATATAAAAATTAAAAAAAAAAAAAGATGGGGAAAAGGTGTTAACATTTTTGAAGAAATGTAACATGTATCTGTCTGCTTTTCAACTCAAAACACCCACTTCATTTATATTAAAACTTCGCATCTTTTTATGTTTTTAATGCGTTTGTGTGTTACTTTATGGGTTTTTAACCGCAATTAATGACATATTTAAGTGACTTAATTAGCACCACTTCACTTCATTATTGAAAGTGAGTTGTACTTGTATAATTACAGTAAACATTGTTTATAAGGATTATTTACACCATATTTGTAACTCAATTATTTATTTCTAAAAGATTTATTGATTTTTTGTACGTCAGAAACTTTATACTAGTTTGTTTTTTCTAAGTTATGTATACTGAGTGTTGCATGACTGATTTACAGCGATTTTTATAATATTTTTACTAAATTGTTACGTGGAATGGTTTTTATAAGCAAATTTATTAATGTTATATTTTTTGCTGTTGAGGTTTTAATTATAGTTTTCAAGTTTAATTATATGAGCGTCGACATCTTTGCTGACTAATGAAAGATTGTTAAGGGGTTCAATGAGGGTGGCTCAGTTAGGTTGGGCGCCACCATGTACAGTATATTAGGCTATACAAGACATAATATTCATCCTATTAAGCAATATATTTATTTTAAAAGGGAAAAAAAAAAGTTTTTTTTTTTTCAAAGTAAAAAAAAATAACTTGTGATGGAGATGAAGATTAAAGTTTTTACTTTGAGTAATAAATGAAAAACGTGGGCTGAGGCTGTAAATCGAATTAAGAAATTGGAACGGTGAATAATTTCTCAAATATCCTTGGAGATGTGCAGAGTGAAGGAGAGGGGGAGGAATTCAGAGAAACTTATCGATTAGTTTTTTCTTACTAGGGCTTTTAAGCCCAGGTCGGTTATTCATGTTGGCTCAACCGTTTTTTAACAACGTCACCGGAAATAGGTGATAACGCAGTTCAGGGAATTTGATTGGACTCGTCTGCAGTTGAGTTTTTTATATTTCTCTTGATTTTTTTTTTCTTTCCACTTTGCTTTTTAGTTTTTATCTTACCTGCCGTTTTGCTTTTATCATTTTACTAATGCTCCACTTGGCTTGCCAATAAATAGTTTTTGTTTCTGACGAAATGCTCAGGTCACACACGCAATGGCTGATTCATTCGTTAACCTATGCAATATATTTCAACTTAAACCCCCCTCCCACTATACAACACCTTCTCTCGCTATTATTATTGCATTTATTCCCCTAGCAACCTTGACTTCTGATTTATTTTGCAACGATTTTTTAATTTGAACGCTAATTAAATACCGTAAATCCTATTATTTTATTTAAGTTTTTTGTTTCGGAGAAAGTTTTGTAATGCAAATTTATGTATCTACAAAAATGTTTTTAATAATTGTTCATAGCGACAATAGAGAAAAATGTTTTTATTTGTTGCATTTAATCATGGCTGACTACTGGACATTTGAAATCGTGTTTTGTTTATTTATTTTTGTTTGTAAGATGAATAATAATTTACCTTAGTTTATTTTAATTTGTTTTTTAGTGGAAGTAGTAGATTGGTCTCGTAAATTTGGTTTTTTCTTTTTGTTCTTTTTGGCAAAATGTAAATGTAATATTATTTCTCAGTATTTGACTTTTAAAAAAGCCAAGAAAAAGATATCCTTGTAACGAAATAAGCGGAGCAGGGACTTATTCATGCGAAACGTTTGCGTTTTGAATTTTGTTATTATTATTACTACATACGTGTGGATGTGAAACTGGCTTTAATTCAGTTGGACGTTGTTGCAACGCCCCCCTGTAGCTGCAACTGACCACAACAATGGCCGCTGACTAAAAACATGGAAACCGGAACACAAATAAAAAATTCTTAACCATACGTTTGGAATTACGGAAGAAATTCAACTCTTTTATGCGTAATTTCCATGTACGAAATAACCAGCAGTTTTTGTCCTCTATCTTTTAATCTAACCGAAGTGAATTAATCTAGTTTAATAATCTAAGCTAATAGTGTAATTAGCGCTTAGTTAACGATGAATTAAGTACTTTACTTCGTTTTAGAAGTCGTTTTTGTGTGTTTTGCTGGAGTAATCGATGGGTTTGGTGGCGCCTTTTTATAACTTGTATATTTTTTTGAAGGTTTGTAATGGCAGTGGTAAATGACCATTGAAGAAAATTATAGCTTCACTTACACAGTAAAAGCTCAAATTTCCACCATATTGACATTTTCAATCCAATTTAAGTAGCCGTTTAATTCGATTGAATTGTGCTAAACGAGCATTGTTGCAGTTTGCAAACGTCATCTGCAATCCATTATCGACCATAATACATAAAAATAGTGTGTTTGCACATACAGTATATAACCTACTTTCACATTTTCGCTTTTGGAATCTAAATTTTAATGGCGAACAGAAAAGTGTTTAGAAATCGAATTGCTTTTATGTAACTTTAACTTTAAGCTGTAGAGAAAGTTGCTACTTCGTGTCTCGTACATACCCATACATGGCCCGTTTTCTAATAGGAGGCGCCGTCGTCGAGTTAAACTTAATAATTCTTTTAAAGCTCATTAAAACAACGACGTGATTTGTTGACCACTATTTTGCCTCGATCAGCGCCCTCTCGAATATTTTTAGTGTCGAGAATCGCATTTAGAGTAGAGAGAAAAGTTAGAGAGCCCTTTAGCCGTAAATTACATTTCCAAGCTCCATCTATCGGCCACTTTTCCAGCCCTGTTTGTTGTTGTCTATAATCTATACGCTAGCCATTTTATTTATGGCCGTAGGTTGTCGTTTATTGTCGACGCCGTTTTTCTAACAACACAAGGTTTAATTTTTTTAAAGTTTTAGTTTTGTAGTTTTGGTAACTGCAAACTATAACTTAGTTGCAGGGAAAGATTTTTTTTGTTGAAGTAAATAACTTTTTGTATTTTATTATTTGCTAAAAAAATTACTACGCATATGAGAATATCGCGCATGTCTGGGTTAAATTTATTTTTTAAATAACAAAAAAGTTTAGTTGCGTTTTTAGTGACCGGCTGTTGTTGTGAATTGACGGCGGACATGATGACGATGGCCATATTTTAACGTTAAAAACAGATGGCCATGGTCTCGAATGTACTCTTATTATAGAGGCGCGCACGACGGGGGATTTTTTTCTCCCCAAATTTTAATAAACAAAAATCCCTTCTTTATTTTACTTTTAAAATGGCTTCAAGTTCTTGGTTGTTATACCCTGTGCTATTTTGTTTTAGTTGAGAAATCTTGAACTCTCACTTTTGTAGTTATTTGGAGAAGCTGCAAATGAAATGAAGATTTAAAAGATTAGATTTCACGAGCAAGAAGAACAAAAAAAAATAAACAAAAAAGAAGATATAAGCAGAACAAAATGTTTAATTATCTGATCATTAATTAGTATTTACCAACCATCTCTGGCTTTACTTATTCAGTAAGTGGAAAATCAAGTTAAAAGTTAAGAGATTGCTATGCTTTTAGCTTTAAAGTTTTTGTTCATTAACTATTTGTAACTCAATTAGAAAATAACGTAAATGGGTGCTTTAATTAAAGACAATACTTCAGAAGTTAAATAGTGCTTCAACATTTAATGACGTTTTTGCTTATTACGTTGAAAGGGAATTATTAAGTAAAAAAAGTTTTAAAAGCATTTGAAGAAATTCTAAATAACTTATCATCACCTGATTTAAGTTAATTTTATTGTTGAAAATTTCAAATATGATTTAATCTGAAATTGAGGTTAAATTTAATCTGGATTTCGCTTTAAACTCACTGCATATTGTGTCAAGATCTGTAATTAAGGTCGTTGATAATAGCATTTTTTATTAACAAATTGTAACAATTCTGATTTTGTTCTGACAGTTTAATGACATTGACATGATGACAATCACGTGATTATTCAGTCGTCAAATATGGCGTTGCTCATGTCTCATTTTGTAATGCGATATATCTTTGAGAAAAAAAAATTTTTTTTAGTGTATAAAGGAAAGTATAGTTCAGTGTTGGAACTCTTGTGTTTTACTGCTATGTGATCATTTGTATTTTGTAGGCTTGAGTAGCTGTTGTAAATAAATGAACAACACATGAAGTGTGTACAGTTTATGTTTCGGCCAGATATACAGTACTGTGTGTAATGTGTATTCCCCTAACCCCCTATCCAATATATCTACCAACAACTAACATATGCTTCATTTCAATCATTTGTTTTATATATTTTTCACTGGGCTTCTCAAGGGTGGTTTCGTTTATTTCTTCAAAAACAAACCTCCAGTTGATGTTATTGCTATGATTAACTAAGTGAGAAGTTTTTGGCCTTAACAGTCGTTTATGTTTTTTTTTATTTAAGGAAAAAGAAAAGAAAGCAATTCGACAAGGTTTTAAATTTTTAATGTCAAAATTAGCTCTTTGGAGACGAATTAAAAGTGAAATCAAGTTTTAGCATCTGCATGTAACACAGTTGCTTTTTGTTAATGGTTCAATTTGCAGCAAAATGACCAAAAAAGGAAAACAAAATGTTTTTATTACTTTCTAGTTATACAAATGGGGGAAAATAATGTATACAATCATGCACAGTACATTGTAAAATTGGTTTTCTTGTTATTTTTGGAAACTTGGAGAAATTTGCATTGCATTATTAATTTTTGTGCTTTGATAATTGTCATAATTGCGCATGCGTTGTTAATATTTCTGCGCGACTGAGCTATTTTCTAATCATTTTTAAGGTAAGGGGGTGTGATAATGGAATTTCCAGCCATTTTTAAAACCACTTTAGCAGCTTTTGATAAGCATAGAAGGTGAGTCAAGAGTTGTGTGTGGGGGAGGAGAAGGGGGAAAGGGATTTAAAAATATTCTAGACAACTTTTTTATTATCAGAAAAGCTTTAAGAAGTAGTCGTAGTAAAAAAAAGCTTTAAAAAGACAACCGAAAATCGATCGGCAGCTAATTGTTATGGCGGGAATGTAGGTGGCGATGCTGCTGCAATATCTACTTTCGGCATCTTATTCAACTGCTTGACAATAATGGAGACAATTTATCGTCTAATAAGGAAAGACATTTGCATGCAAGCTTATTATTACATCAAAATTACTTTGTACTTGCAATCCAAGCGAATCTTTCAAACCACCAGGTGGCTCCATTAACGCAACAGTGTAATCGCTTCGAGTCTTCGATAGAAAAATATATATCATTTTTTTTTTTGATTTTGTTTTTCATTTAATAAGTTTTTTTTTAAATGGCGTTAAATCGACTTCCGTTCTTACTTTCTTAGCGTTACAGTGAGTTAAGATTTTTTTAGCTGCTTTTGTTTTTAAACCTCTACAAAAGCACCACTTGTAGTTTGGCCTGTCTTTGTCTCGTACACCTTTTAAGAAGCGCCCTCTACTATTTCTCCTAAAACTATTTCTTTTCTTTCCACTATCTTACCTTCATCTCTTAAAATTTTATATCTTATAACTTTAATATATATATGTGTGTCTGTGTAAAACGATGCCCTATGGCTACGAGCATTTTGAAGTGAAGGGAGAAAATGATTGCCATAGTCTTTCTTATCGCATGCCATTTTTAATGGCTGCTGCTGTAAACAAGACAGTGGAAGGAGAGGTAAAACAACGGTAGCCATCTTGAAATACACTCGAACTAGTATAATAACTCGTCACTAAAACTGAAAACCCGATCGTGACTCGGTGATTGAAGGACGGTTTGAGAGAATTGAAAAATAAAGAGGAGGGTGGGATAGGCGGGGGAGAGTTTTGTGTAGTGGGAAACTAGCTTAAAAATGGCGACGAGTTATTTATGTTTTTTTTTCTTTCTGTAACCTCACTCAAACATTTTTGACGTATTATTTCATGCTGCGGTGGCCAACATCGATTGTTTCGTTTAAAGGTTGAATAGCGAAGGTAAGAAAGAGTGGGAAGCAAAAAGATGGAGGAATTAGTTAGTCCGCCAGGGGGCATGGCATGCATACGCATAGTTGTGCTGCTAAAGTTGAGAGAGCGTCCTCTGAACGTAATATATTTACATGAACTGTTTGTTGTCCTTTACTTTTAGTTGAAGGTTTTTTGTTTTCTTTGCTATAGTGTTTTTTTTGCTGTTATTATATCAATCTATATGAACTATAGTTAAGATTTATTTACTTCATAAAATGTTTGATTTTCTAATATTTTTGCCCTTCACATAGGCGTTTACTCTTGTATTATTCAAGCTGGTTACAGTTTTAATTAACGCATGACTACCACTCCCATCAATTTCACAAATCATTTTCTCACTAATTAATACAAAAAAGTTTGATAATAATTTGTTTTTTTTTATTTATAACCCCCGCTTTATTTGCAATGTCAATAACACGAGGTTTTTTTTTTGTTTTGTTATTTAAATGCGGAGGAAACTCTGTAAACTATCTTAATTTAATTCTAATTGGAGTGCATTACATTACTGTAATATTGTTAACATTGAGATTAGATAAAGCAAAACTTCCTAAACAAACATACAGTATTATATACATACAGAAAAAAAAATAAAACGTAAATAACTTAAAATAACGTTTACTGACTGATAAGTAATTGACTCTTGTGTTAGTTAGCAGCTGCTAAGCGCTTATGTAAGCTTTATACCACTTGTCAGTTTTTACATTAATGTGTTTTGTAACTTTTTTTTGTATAATTTAACGCTACAGATGGTATCCACTCACTTATATTTGTACACTTTTAAAGATTTTTAGTTAAAGTTAAAAATTTATTGAGGCTTTTGGTGTGGACTAGTAAATGTGAGAGGGAATGGTTGGGGAAGGGGGGCTGGGTTTACGTAAGCGTTTGATTTGCATGCAGTGTAAATGATGTGTAAGTGAATCAACTCAACTGCAGTTGCTGTTTCGGTCAGTTAACTAAATCGTGTGTTATGTTTTTTCTATGGTGACGGTGGGGGAGCGAGTGACGGATGGTGTTCGCGTGTCTGTCCAAAAAAATTTTTTTTTTTTTTGCGTTCTCTCTCTCCTGTGTTCTCTCCATATCTCGGAGTTTTTCTCTTGTAAACCAAAAAGTCAAAAAATTTTGCTGTTAACATCATCGGCCATTCACTCATTATTTTTATTATCATAATGCTCGCGTGTTTTTAAGACGTGCTGAAGCGTAACTTTAATAGTATTACATTGGCGTTTGGTTAGCATTTGCCTGATGATGCTTGTGATGGCTGTTACAATTGACATCTGCGTCGTCACCGGAAGAGCGAACGAGAGAGAGAGAGTTACTTTATTTTGCGAAAACAGCAGATGGCGAGAACATCGATCATAACCATAACAAAGTATTAGAAAATTTTCGGATAAATTCGTAAGAAAATGTCTAAGCATTTTTAAAAAAATGTATAAAAATTTTTATTTTGTTTTTGAACATGAAACGAGGTGCATTTACTATGTTGTAAACATTTCTTCGTTACTTTAAAGATAAACAGAATTTTTTTTAGTTCTTCCTCCAGTTTCTCTTTAAAACAAAGACTTTTTTAATTTAGTTTATTTACACCCATTCAAAACAGAAAGCAATGCATGTGTTGTTTTGCAGTCAATGTCATTAAAATTCACCGAAAAAAGGAGAAAAAAAAGCGCCACCAAACACGCCGAAAACAATGTTAATAATACACACAATTGATACGAAATTTTGTGTTTATCTGTTTGTTTCGCTTAGTTTTACTTTTAATGAACTTGACATCCGACATCATTCTGTGACAAATACGGAAATCAAGAAAAACACAGGGAAGAGATATTTACAATGTTATTTTCTTTTACTTATTTATTTATAATCTCTGTGTCACGTGGTAACTCGTAATTAAATTTGACTGTGTCTTAAAAAGAAGAAAGTGAAAGATAAAAACAAATACCCAACGTCTATTTTGCACTTTCTAGCATAGAGTAACATTACGTGGGGGCATCGTTTGTTTCTTCTTCTTAAGATTCACTGCTCCGACACTTTTTATCGTCCATCAATCTTAAGGGATTAAAATCTTCCCAAAGAAAAAAATTTTTCTTATCTTTCCTCCACCCACCACCACACCACCTCTTGCAAAATAATTCAACCCGCATTTTTAGTTTATGCTTTTGCTACCGTTTCTCTCGCTCTTTTCCTCTTAATAATAAATAATCATGAAAGTTCTTCTCTGTGATTTAATTGGATGTTATGACGTCACAATTACGTTTTGTGGATCCGCTTTTATCGATATTCGATCCATCTTTACGTGTGTGTGTTTGTTTTAGCCTGTGCTGTTGTGTATGTGCACTATGCAGTGTATACACAGTGAGTATACAGTATGTATAAATGGAGGTCGCTACGTTGTATGATGTGATATAGTAAGAGTAGAGAGAGTAGATGCCATTCATTAATTATTCACGACTGTATCTCATGAAGATGGAAGTGTGGGTCGTTGGAGTTCATGATGACCCTCAGTCAGTTGTGAAACATATTATATGAAGATGACTGTGTATACCGTATAGCTAGCGTATAATACAGTATGTGTTTTAAGTCATAATTTGAGGGGGATTGGGGGGTGATTTCTTGAAGGCGTAACTAATCGAACGTGTGCGTGATTGGTTGGGTGGTCGACTAGTTTCTGGGTTTCTTAAGTTTAACGATTTTTTTCTTCTTCTTTTTTTTTCTTTCGGTTTCTTAGCACTCACGTACTTGTATGTTACACTAAGGGGTTTATGGGCTTTTGTTTTTATTTGAGTTTTTGTTTCTGTTTTGTAGAAAATAGAGAATGTCGAACGGTAATAAAATTATTTATTTTATTTTAAGATTTTCTTTACATTATTTTTAATTTTTTTGGTATGATTTAATCGATTAGAAAGTTATAAAGATGTTGAGTCTTCCACATACTAAGATGCGATTTAATAGCAATTGCTGATATTTTGACTTGAATTTTCTTACAGTTAATACCGGCCATTACTGCCAACTTAAGATATTTATACTATCAAAGTAAATTTACGGCTAGGAATTTAATATTCTTAGATGTAATTAAATGCTAATTGGGAGGATTTTTGCAATAGGATTTTAGTGATTATTTTTTTAATTAAAATTCTTTCACTTTTTCTAGCCAAAAAAAATTGCGTTGTAAATCAGATTTAATGAGTTCAAATGGCGTTTAAACTTTGAAAAACTTCATCTTAATTTTTTTGCCTCTACGTAGATATTGTTAAGGGTTTGTGTATAAAATATATGCACATATTGCACATGATTAGTTTGTTTATTTTTTATTTAAAAAAAATTCCGTTATAATTATGTAAGCAATGTGTTTAGTTACACACGTGTGTGACATTAAAAGTTTACAAAATACCTGAAATAGCTGGCAAAGGAAACGTTTTACAAATTTACAGCACTTTTAACATGGTTGACACGCCATCTGTACATGAAAACATACGCTGCTAAAAAGTTGAGAAACATTTAAAATTCAGGTAATTTTCTTTTTAAAAAGAAATATGTCGAATACTTTTTCTCGTCTTTTGAATTTGAAACATGTACACAGTATACACCCACCCACTCGTATCTCTACGTATCCATTTTTCTATATACACGTATCTAAAGCCCAAACTCTCTCATCATCCATCGCCTGCATTTTATTTTATATTTTTTTTTCTTTCTTTCTTTTGCTATGTGTTTTTTAGCCTGTATTATCTGTTTACCCGGGTTTTGTTCGTAGCAGTGGCGGTGCTGCGTGGCGCGGCGGAGGCAATGTTATTTTCGCTCGTTAGACATCCGGAATCCCTTTTGAAGAATTGAATGCCTCATGTGTTTTACAGATTCTTTATTTTTTTATTTTTATTTTTTAACATTTCTCTACATCTTCTTTCTTTATATCTCCCTTCGAAACAACAACTGTATGTTCTCGTATATACCTTTTGGCTCCAGCTCCGCCATTAACATCCACTGTTTATGGTCGTGTAACATGGCGCAAGGAAGATGTTCAAATGTTCCGACTTAAGTGAGACCTATGACAACACTAATTAACAACATATGACAATCATAAAATTTAACAATCTACAAACACACTATTAAAGAAAAGTTTCAATTTTTTTTACTTGTTTTTCCTTCGCATCTTAATGTTGCAACCGGTAAATGCAAAAGGATATCCAATTAGATGTGTGTGCTTAATTATAACTGAACGTTTGTAATCCCATATTCAAAAGTAATTTGTTAATTTTATCTGATGTTTTATTTTGGAGGTATACAGTATTGTAGTGTTGTCAGCTTAACGTTTTTCATAAACATATGACATATACACTGTATCTTTATTTTGGATGTAACATTTTTTTTTTTAAGAGAGATAGAAAAAAAAAACATTTTCATTTTACCGAAATAGATGGGTGTTTAGGGCTTAAGACACGTTTTCAGCCTCACTCCCTAGCCTACATTACAACCCCAACATCCTCGCTACTTCAACCCATTCGTTTTCTATTAAGGGGTCTGAATAGGGTGAATAGATAGATGGATGGTTGGGTTATAAAAAAAGAGAGATGAACGAAAAAATTTCCTTCTCGAAAAAAAGAATATTTCATCTTTTTCATTTTAAAAAACAAAGTCGTGATAGAAGATGTAAAGGGAAAGTGAGAAAAATAAAAAATATATATAAAAATAAAACTTATGAGATATGAAAAGATGGCGGTGTAAAGAGGGGAAGCCGAGATGAGATGTTTGTTTAGATCTGATGCTTTTTATCTCACCTGTGTGGATGTGCCTTTATATCCAGATAAAAAAGTAAAAGAATAAGGGGCATATTATGTAATGTGTGCAGGGTAATGTAATTTGAGGATCTGCCATCTGCCTTAATAATGAATTTAGATAAACACACACACAGCGGTTTTGAAATTATTTTTGAACCATCTTTATTGACATCGTTAAGAGTTTTTCTAAAGAGGGGCTATCTTATCGAAATAAATGAGATTTGCACACACAGTACCGATATGTATTAAAAATAAACGCGGTAGCAATTGGAGCTTCGTACTGTACGTGTTTATTAAATATATTTTTTGAGACGTTAAATTTGATTTTCTATGGTAAAGTTGCTCAGTTATTTTCTTTGATGGTTTAATGGGGTTTTTGTTAAGAGTAAATCCGGTTTTTATGCTATGAAAAATATTAAATGTGTGATTAAAATGTATTTAGCTCATTGAATATTTTTTCTTTGGTGGTTTTTAAAGTATTTTTGTTCATATTTTCGTCTATGTAAAAGAGATCGATCGATAACATTTCGATTAAAGTGGTACAGCAGCTTGTATTATGACGCCAGCTACTCCACCTTTTATACGGTGTGATGTCGCTTTTTTTCTACTTCCTATATCTGGCATTTTTAAGTTTATGCAACTAGTCTGCTGAAAACCATTTTCTAAATATTTTTTTGTAAAATTTGATTTGAACGCCATGTGATTTTTTTTACACGGCGTTATCATACGGCAGAAGTACATACGGTACTGTATATGCGTGTGAAAATGTGCAAAAGTCTACGCAAAAGAGGTATTTTTCGATTTTTCGCTTCGATGGTCTGTCAAAAATTTTCAGAAAAAAAATTATTTTTTTTTGTAGTATAGGCTAAATCCTATATAGAAAATGATTTCTGCACACAAATACATATAAAAGTTAGAAGACTTGGAAATTTAATGATAGCCTTTAGGAGATGATCAAAGATATTCGTTCGTCCACACCCGGTTGTTGCTTTTTTTTTTGCGTCGTAATGCGTAGTCAGAAGCACTTTTTATTTAAAAAAAAATCGTTGCTTAATGTCAGAAAGCTACGGTGTGTACTTCCTACATTATTTATATGACTTGGTGGCGTTATTTAGGTCTTTATGTAACGACAAAACTACGTAGGGTTTTGTAATATTGATAGCGAAAAAAGATTTGAGTTTGTTCTTGTATATTGTCATTGTTACGCGGCGTAACGAGTTATTTATACGCTGAATGTCCAAAACATGGTGGCTATTTGAGTATCTGTTTCACTGCTTAAACATTTTTGTAGATGCTTGTCTCTCATTTTATGCAAATAGTAAAAATATATAATTCTTTTTAGTTGCAGGTTTTAAGTTTTTGCAAATTTTAAAATATAAGGTGCAATTTGACTTGGATCAACTCCTCTTTTTTAAAATGTTTCCACTTAATCACCTCTCTTTTCAGTCTTTTCCAATGTTACCTTCCACCCCATTATGTTTGATTTTTTTATTATTATTATTATTTTCTTGTTCTTTCATTTAATTTCCTTTTAGCCTGGCGTTTTCATAATTACTACTTGTCGTCGTTTTTTGCTTTTCTTAGTTTTGTTCCAGTTAGAGATACCTGGCCTGTAACATGTAACAAGGTGGAGTAAGATAGAAGGGGGGTGGTAGGGGTTAAAAATATTGACCACACCCAACCTCTTTACGCCCCTGCGTAACGTTAGGAAAGGAAAATCATTGAATAAACGAGTTAATATTAACCAGCCGAACTGTTTCTAGTTTTCATGCGTGGCCACACGCCATCCGGTGATGTTGTGGGCCACTGGACTCTCTCACTTTCTGGGTGAATCCCTGTAAGCTTACATAAGGAATAGGAAAGTTGGGTGGGGGTGGACAAGAAAACGGTGAGAGCTCTCTCTAGCGTTATTGGATAATTAAAAAGGTTCTGAGGTTGGATGAACATCCCAGAGCGTTACATCCTCTTAAAATGAAAATGAAAAGTTCAATTTTAATGTTTTTTTTTGTGAAAGGTGAACTTTCCATATAATATAATCTAAATTTAGCGGTTGAAATTTTATATTTTTTATAGATGATTTTATTAGATAAATTATTTAGTGAGCAACAATGTAAAACAAAAATGAAAGAGAAAAAAAGAAATAATGGCTGATTGCCTTTAATGAGAGGAATTGTTTACCGTACAAGGTTGAAATCACATGATTACTGATTGATCAATTTCCGGCTGTATATTCTTAAAATGAGAAAAACTTTCATTGCTCTCGGCCATGTTTTAATCGGTGAAACATTTCCATAACTTTGCATATGCATTGGCAGCATTGCAGAATGTTGCTCGCATAAATTGATATAGGAATAATAATTTGTAAAATGTGATTGCAGCATTTTGTTAGTATGACATACAAGTCGTTAAAATAATTGCAAATAGTTTAATTTTTTTTTAGGTTTGTAATGGTTAAACTGATCATTTACTTGCACATAATTATAAAACTTAATATATTTTTTCAGTATTGTTTCCTCATAGGTTAATCAAATAGGTTTTTCTGCGCTATAAATTATAATAGGCTAACTGTTTGTTTTGAATGTTTTTATCTGTTATTTCAATCACCAACCAAGGCTATTTATTTATCATAAACAGTTATCAAATGGTGCGCACACACGTACATATACATACCGTTTTCTCAAACTAAATTACTCAAATAAAAAAATAATGGCTAAAAGAAACCGCTTGAGAAGGTCATCAGCTTTTGTTTCAGTTTTTAAAGGTGCAATCTATATGTATATAAGTTGTATGTAGGCTTTGCTTTTTGGAAGATTGACATATTTTAATCGACGTCGTCTGTTATTTGGCGAAGGGCGTAACGCTGTGGCGAGAAAATTTCCCATTGTAACGTTATAAGGAGTGATCACACTTGACAATTGACGTGTATTGGAATGTTTGATAGAGAGATGGCCATCAAAAGTGTTGCTATCTCTCCCTATCATCACCATATTTTTTTTACTTAAAAGATGTGTGGAGCTATTTTTTCCCTAGATATTATTTTGCTAAAAACGATTTTGTATTATTGATCGTTTCTTTTTTCTTTTTATTATTTTGTGTCATTTGCGTCAATGTATTAGAAAACCCAAACCTTTATATATTTTTTTCTTCTTCTTCCTTTTGTAGGGTAAATAAGTATATTATGAAGAAATAAAGCCTATAACTCGCAAGAATGATATTCGGGAGGGGCCTTAGCTTAAAGAATGAGAACGAAATATAAAAAAATGACTTGACGTCATCTGCGTGTTTTACGCTCCATTTCAACTATGCTTACTTTTCACAATTTATTACATTTACACAGTATACCCATTAACAGTGTATGTGTAAGAATTAGTCGCTCTATTGTCTACTCTGAATCAACAAATATCGACCTTTTACTATTTAACACCGTTAACTTTTGAATTTTTTTTAAGCTAATTTCAGTTTGAAGGATTTGTTCCTATTCTGTCTTTTTAAGCTAATGGCAAAATTAGAAACCGGACTTGCTGTGGTTTTAAACGTTTTTATTATTACTATGACAGTTATAAGCTTATGAAGGACAGGGGAGGAAAAATGTAAAAAAAAGTGATTTTGCAGTTTTTATTTTATTTTGGGGAAATGTTATTGCAATTTTGTGGTACGCTTTAAATATTTTGTATAAAAAAAAGTAGATCAAGCCATTAGAAAATCAGGTTGTTCTGTACTTAATGTGTCGCTATCTGGTGGCGGCTTACAACACAGTTTTGCTCACGATTACGCATATTATTATAGTTTTAGCTGCTTGGATTAATTTTTTGATACAAGTCTCAATGTAGTCATTAGTGTAAACATCAAGAACGCCACCTGGTGTGAGAACATTTTGACTCTTTCTCTCTCTCTCTCTCGCATTAAAAGCACAAAAATACAACACTTAAAGTAAATCCCCCAAATTAAATCTCACATTTACACTTCATATTCTGATGTGATGACGATGATGGAAGTGAGAAATGTTAAGATGATTTTTTATATTTTATACTAGAAATTTAATTTTACCTGACAGAAGTTGATTTTGCTGTAATTGCTTTTGTCATTGTTATGTCAAATGAAATCGTATTTATAGAGTAAGCAGACGAGGAAAAATATTGTTAAATCAAATTTACTTCATCTTACGTTAAATTTATCTAAACATTTGTATTTGCTTCTTTTTATTTCTTTTTCTTGTCTTCTTTTTTTTTTGAAATTTTTTTTTTGGAGATTTGATCGCGCAGATTAAAATCTTTGTAGATTTAACCTTGTGGTTATATAAACAAGTTTTATTTTTTTGTTGTTGGCGTCGAGAATTTTTGCGCCACCTATAATAACGGTTGCTATACTGGTTTTACAGCCATCGAGCAAGAGCGACACATTTCAAATCTAGCTTCATAAAATAATAATAAGCTATAATTATTATAGAAATTAATGTGCATGTGTGAGAGAGGCGTATTTCAGAAGGGCATTTACAGGTTTTTTTAATAAAAAGAAATTGATTTAATATTTTGAAATGTTATCGATTGCAATTTATCTGTTAACAAAACACATTAACTAAGGAAGTCGTTAAACTTTTTTAAAACTTTTTTTTTATAGAGTTATAGTTTAAAAAGTTTTAAACTGTTATCGCGGTAATTATTTATGCAAACTAAATAGATTTCAATTTTTTACAAATTATTTGAGGTGTTGTTTTATTATTACAATGCGGAAATCAGCTTAAAAAGTTATTGGTTGTTAATAAATTATTGAAAAGGTTTGACTCTATAAATTACATGTGCAGTTTGCAAGTTTAAAAATATGTACATTTCAACTGCTTAACAAAATTGAAGTTATATTTAGAGAAGTACACTGTACACTTTGTGTATTTTTAGTTGGCTTCAAAGAGTTTTATCTTCTCTGTTTAAAAATAAACATTTGATTTTGACATTATCAGCGTTTCACTCATTGAGGATTACATTTCAGAAATTGGAGGTTTCAGCAGCTGCAAATTTTGGCCGTTACAGCAAACATGTTTTGCTTATTACTCGATGAAATTTTGTAGTTTTTCAATTTCATAACGTGTAATATATTTATACTTACAAAATACGTAGACACGCGCCATCTTGGGCCGTGCAGGAACTCCCTTTCTCCACCCACCAATCGCAGCAGCTGATCAAAAAAAATGTTTAGTTTTAGTCAGCTATGTAACTTATTTTCTTAAAAAATCTATTCGTATAATGAATTTTTTGTGGGGGTAAGTTAGGCTTAACCTGTTTCCACCACGCATGCGTTCTATTGGTATATATTCAAAAAACATCTACCTGAGTTATGTTAAAGCTTTAAAGTTTAATCTTGTAGTCCTCAGACGATTTACTATTATGCTATTTTTACTTTCACTTTGGATATCGACCTTGCATAAGCTTTTTGATCTTTTATTCTCTAACTTACTGTAGCTCTTCTTCCATTGTTTTTGCCCTTCCCATTCTTTTTTCCATTTTTTTTTTCATTATAATATTTTCTTTGTGTATCAAAATAATAATAAAACTTGTGTTTACCATGAGCCGTCAAAGCCTGAAGAGTGTAACAAACCGGTTTTTAATTTGGTGCAGCCGGTCATCGTTATTTACACCACTTCAAACATTTTTACCAAACTCAATTTTTTTTTCCTTTTCACTTTTTTTTATTTTGTTCTTGGGAAATAAGAAATTGAAGACGATCTGATTTATTAATCTCGTAAAAATATTTTTTCTATATAACTTGAAGGCTTTTTTAATGAACTTTCTTCATAATATATATTTCTTAAGGTTCAAAAAAAAAAAAGAGAATATTAAAAATAACTAGTTTTTCTCTCCTCTCAACTTCAAGTTTTTGTGGTAATTGCCTCGTGATGTTTTTGTGATGCCAACTAAATCAAGAAGAAAGAATGGAAAAAAAATCACTAAGACATTGTTGTTATTGTTTTGTTATTTGCTGATTGGTTAATTTTTATTGGGGTGGTGGGGGTTGAGTATGTTGCTGGGGTGGCTAAAGGATTTTTGCATTCATTTTTATTTACTCTCAATTACTTTTTTAGTATCACTTTTTTATCTTATTATTTTTTATGGAGCTTTTTTTAATATGCGGCTAATTCAGCTGTAAACCGCGTGAGTTTCGATAGCTTATTTACAGGAATTTTTGTTGTTTTTTGCTGAATTTGTTTTTATACAATATTTATCTACGGGGGTTTTAATTAATCAGAAGGCTTTTAGTATCTATATATAATTTTTTTACTTCAGTTAATTGGTCGGCCAGGCGAAGAAAATTGAGAAAGATGAGTAGTAATGCAGAGGAGATACTGTGTGCATTTAGCTTTGTTGCTATTATATGTATGAAATGAAAAGATACGCTTTTATAGGTGGAAAAATCATCTTCCATCATCAGCCAAATCTATACATTGATTTTTAGTCACGTGATAGTAAAGGCAATCACTCTTTATTTATCCATTTTTTTTTTGTTTTCCCACCTCACCTCCCCCCAACTCTGACACCCCTCCTCCCCCCTCCTGTATTCATCCCTATCATTTCTTACTTTCATCACTCTCACTCCTCTGACCATCTGACAACATTGTTTTGACGCCAACCTTGGTCATTTATGAGATAGGAAAGCGATTTGTTTCAGTAGCATGATATTTCATTGTTCATTTTATTGTATGTGCGTTATTTGTACGACTTTGTGCGAGCTCCATTATTTAGTCTGTCGTCTGAATTAACAGATTGATGCGTTTGTTGTGAGCGATTTATTGCGTGAGATTTTTTGATGTTTTGGGATTTAGTAGATGTTTAAAGTGAAGAGACAGACGTACAGTCGGAAAGTTTAGGTAATGGAAAATGGGGATCATTTCTGGATTTGTTTCTATTCATTAAAAAGCAAGTGCACAAAACAAACACAAATATTTAAACTTCTTCTCGTACGGATTTTTGATGGCACTGGCTTGTGATTTATATTTTACGTTTAATGCTTTATAATTATTATTTTACATTTTTGTGAAACTTTCTGCTCTTTTAGTGCCATTTTGAACTGCATTTACCTAATTTGAATTTTGTTATGATTTATTGTTGCAGTACATGATTTAAAAGTGATCCATTCTACATAATTTCGTCGTTATAGTGTTTATTTTTCGTCTGCTTTTGATGCTTATCTACGTCTATAACATGATGTTACATAAATAAAAGTTTATGAAATTGACCTTGTAAAAAAAGTTAAATTCATATAGACAGACGCATAATATTACTCAAATCATTTGTGCTTGATTTCCATTTATTTAGCACTTATCTCTTATGTGTCTGAACGGCGCAGTTTGAGCCAGACTGGCGGAAAATTTATGCTGAAAATATTTGGGCGGCCATCTTTTTAGCAAAATTTGAATATATTGAGAATATATGACATGTTTATGCCGTAGTTATGTACAGCATGCAGAATCGGGTAAAAGAAAGTTGGGGCGTTTGAGAAACAAAAACACTGTTATTTTAGGAGAAGTGCTGTATATGCGGTGTATCGGTGCAAAAATGATGGCGGTGATGAGAAAAAGAAAGCCGAACTGCTATTACATACGTTTCCATGCCAACCGACCAATACGAGTTGCAAACGCTTTTACGTTTGTAAGGTAAACTTAGTGATCGAAAATATATGGGGGATTATAAAGAATTCTACGTGAAATGCGCGAGG
Source organism: Helicorthomorpha holstii (assembly GCA_013389785.1). Taxonomy (NCBI): domain Eukaryota; kingdom Metazoa; phylum Arthropoda; class Diplopoda; order Polydesmida; family Paradoxosomatidae; genus Helicorthomorpha; species Helicorthomorpha holstii. The sequence goes on from JAAFCF010005748.1 coordinate 7,263,646, forward strand.
TCCATGTATATGGGCTTCTTAAAGGTACTGTACATGTGTTGGGAGTAAATAGGCGGTTCTCAAACATAAATCTTGACCCTATCTCCCCCACCCTTACCTCCACCCCCTCATGTTTGTTCAGAAATCTCAATTTCTAACAAAACACATATACACAAATGGGAATTTTGTTTAAGGAAATTGTGTACAGTATCGAGGCACTGCTAAATTTATACACTTGGTTAATTTTAAGATGTTAACGTGTGTTTCAAAATTTCACACTTTTGTAAAGACGTTGTTTTTAAAAAAAAATTTTTTGGTATTGAATTATCGAGATTGGTCATGTAAAATGAGTTACTTTACCTGTGATAATAACGTCGCTGGAGAAAAGTTTTTTTTATGTCTCTTCAGTCACTTATCCACCTCTTTCTTGTGGGTGGTTTTATGTCTGTGTTCACAGTCTCAGCGGCTTTTTTCCATCTAAAGAGAAGAGTATACGTAGGCATTTTGAGATTTCAATGCTCTATCGTTAGTTACCATGGCAACCTCATAATAGATTCCATTAGCGGGCCACAGAGGAAATGAAGATTTTGACGATGCGAACGCCATCTTAATTCGAAACTGCGCCACCTATCACCTCTTTTTCCCTTCAAATATGTCACTCCCCATAATGTTAACCTTACCCACCCCAGTTGTCCCCCACCATCTTTTAGCTTTTTACAAGCATTTTTGACGTTTTGCTTTGACTGCATTTGTGTAAGTAGGTAGACCCAGGGAACAAAATGTTCAAACTATAAGAAAAAGAAAAGGAGACGTAATGGCAAATGCAAGATCAGGGATGTATTTTATTGTAAGAAGAAATGTACATTATTTTTCTAAAGGATATAGTGTAAATAAACGGAAAGTAGCGCAACAAATCTGTAAATCGAATCTAATATATTGACTTGAGTTAAACAGTTATGAGATTTGAAAGACTTAGATTTTTGAATGAACAGATGGCAATTAAAAGGCTAATCATTAAATAGAAAAAGGAATATCTTACCTTATTGTAAACATAAAAAGTTAAAAATGTAAGGGTGTTTATGTACACTGTAGCAGTAGCAGACGTATGTGGAATGGAAGGGGACTGTAATTAGGACCTCCCGTAGTTCTGGAATGCAAACGTTCATGTTTTTATGTCACTGCCAACATGGTGTTTAGCATTTTATGCGACTTTTTCTCGCGTGTTTTTCATATCTTCTACATGTGTGGTCAGATTCGGTCACACAAAAATATCCATGTGGGTAGCAGAAGACATTTCTCGTTATGAGCATCTGCTTTTAATTATTTAAATTTAATGTCGATTTAAAATAAGTTAAAATTCAATGATGCTGAAATGGAATCTTTTATAACGACTGTAGTTTGATTTGTGGTTATTTGTTGGTTTGGTAGATTAAATTACAGTGTGTTGGTGTGCATACAAGTAAACGATATTACGTGTCTTATCGCAGTATTTTAAGTTTTAGCAGGTGGACCAGCACAAGTTTTGACATTTTTGTATGAAATCTAATTGAATAAATGTATTTTTAAGGGTGTGTACAGTGTCACCTGGCGAGCGTAATATGAACTACTGAATTATTTTTAATGTATAAAATGAACGTTGTTACCACATGTGGTTCCATTTCCCGATATAAATCCCGTTGACCACCTGTCTTGTCAGTTTGTGCCAAAAGCTGTATGTAATGCATTAGCATCGCCGATTATATCGACCAATACTATCGATTGCTTGAGTCTCTCTTCGATTATTATTGCAGCAAAGTGTGTAAACGTTTTACTTTAGCATCCTTTTTTCTTTTGTAATTTTTATGTCCATCTGGTCACGTGATTGTCCATTTGCCCAGTCTGAACACGCGTTGAGTTTGGAGACTTTTTGTTACTGTAACAAAAACAAAAATGATAACAATGAGCTTACACGGTTTTCACTGCTGTTACTGACAAAAAAGAAATTATAAACGTCACTTTTCGGTTGGTCACATAGTGTGGAAGAATGTTGTCACGTCTAACAAAACGTTGAACTTTGACACTCAAGACTTGTTTTTTTTTACTATTTTCTATTGACGTTTCCTTAATTTTCTTTCTGTTTCTCTTTAATTACTTCTAGTCCACTGATTTAATACAAATATCTCTGATAGTTTTTTATGCCTTTGAAAAGATGAGAAGGAAAAGCAGAGAAAAAAATGACGATTTCTCTTTATATTTCCCCAAAAGAATTGAAAATTAGAAAACAACGAGCTCAGCCATTTGTAAATTAGCACTGCATAGAAGTTTTTCTTCCTGTTGTTTTTCTTGTTAATCTTTGAATTTACGTGAGAAAAAAATCCTTGTGAAAAATTTCGTGTCGTCGAACTTCCTTTGACTTATTTTTCGCTTCCTTATAACCTGTCAGAAAAGAAAGGTGTCGTGAAGAAAAGATGTTTCATTTCATATTTTATATTTATTTCTTTGATGGAATGAAGATGGCTATTCGGCTGTGACGATTGATCACGTGTCTTTCCATCGTCTATTATGTAATTTTTGCCGTTTTTATTTTTTTGGATAAGAAAAAAGAAGGCAAGACTTTCTTAATAACTGCTAATGATATAGTTTTTTCTCTCATAAACTTTAAGCGTGTTTTATATTGGGCCATCAAGAAGTTATACACGTACAACATTAATATTCATTTCACCGGAAATCATTCAACTGGATCGGAAATGGAACACTTCGCAAAGTTATTTTAATTTTCGTCACTTTTATTTTGCCTTTTAATTACCTATTTAATTAACTAAAATGGCTTAATGCTGCCAGAGCGAAATGAAGAGGAATAAAATGGTTATGATGTGCTTAAAAAATGACGCCATTAAGGAACACTAGAATTAACATGAACTGGAGTAATTAATGGACCTTAAACTTTAAATGAATCCGACTGAAAAATATATTTAATCAGGAGAGAAAAAACAACAGCTGCTGTATCCATAACAACCGAAAGGACAATTGCCCTTCCTGAAATCAACATTCAGCGAATTAAAGGATGGTGTATGTGTTGTGGGGGAAGGCGGGGGAAATGAGAGAAATAGGTTGGTATATTGGCGGGGTGGGTTATTGAGAGGGTGGAGGAGTTAGATTGACCACTGGTCAAGTTATCTTCAATGGACATCGACAGCTTGCATCAACCGCATTCATTTCCTTTCAACCCCTCCTTCGAAATAAAGCCCAATTTAACGAGATGGGGGAAGAGAGACTTTAGTTGCCACAGCAACGCAGCAGCCCGTATAACAACACCTCTACCTACGGAAATTCCATCAGTGTAATTCCCATGACGATGGGGGAAAGATGGCGGATGCTAAATAGTTTTGATAGAAGATTTGAAAATGGCTTGAAATCTAAAGACACAAAAGGAAGCCCTTTTTTTCTTTTTTTTTACTCACTCAATGGCACTAGAAAGAGTGGGCGAGTTGGGGATAGAAATTCAGGTGAAATGGATGGTGGTGGTTGTGGGGGAAGAGTGGAAGAGATGGAAAAGAATCAAAATCGTGGAGAAAGAAAAGAAAAAAAAAACTACAAAGGTGGAGGTTGGGTTGCCATGGTAACTGATAGAGAGAAAATTCAGTGAAAGAGCAGAAGTCCATCTCACTCAGTCTCTCATGTGATATCTTTTGTATTTTTGGGATAGAAAAAAAAAAGAAAGAAAAAACGGTATATATATAACAGTACAAGCAAGTTGATATAAAGGCGGGAAACCGTGGGAGAAGGGCATCAAAATGGGTTTGCCCCTTTCAAACTCGATTGAAATAGGCGTGTGGGGTAGGTGGGGCTGTTATGTCCAACACCATTTATCCAGAGTGAGAAAATAGTAAAGTAAAAGTAGCTTTTTGCATTGTCGCCTTCTACTGTGTGTATACAACACATTCCCATATAGCACCACTTTTATTTTTATTTTATTTTTTTTAAAAAGAAATATACTAAAGGGGTTGAGAGGGTTTATTCTTACTGTATTTCGCATTTTAAGATTGGTTGGTAGATACGTATCGATAGTCTGTTTTCCCTCATAAACTTTCTTCACTATTTCACTCTAACACCATAACATCGCCATCTTTATATTTTATATGGGGCATTCTCATAAATCACCTGCGTTTATTGTGCTTTGTGTGTGTACTGTATGTGTACCTAAAAAGAAATGGCAAGATTGTGTATGTGTGTGAGCCGGCATATTATTGTATACTGTATGTGTGTACATGACATCCACTACAAAAACTCTTTAATATCCCCACAACATATACTCGAGACAATATAAACGATCATTTCAAACGATCAATTCAGGATGCTGGACGAATATGATGATGGTCACATGGATAAATGACGTCATGTGAAACGGATGTTAAAAACTTGAAAGAGAAAGTAGCAAAGAGAAAAAAAAAACCCATTGTGGACAAATTGATTGCTTCTGTAGAGGAAATATCAGGAGTTTCTTTTTATCGGATTTAAAACAAGTTGAATTCTTTTTTTTTTTTAAACCAGATTTATTTTAAAAGTTTATTTTTAGGCTTTAAGTTTCTTTACAATTCTAAGATTGTTTGTTTTTAACAGTACTTCTAATGTGCGTACAGTATTTGTGAGATCGATATTATGTGCAAATCAAATTAGGAGTTCATAGGTCATAAAATAGGTCTAGCATCGTCATCAATTACCCGCATTTCGATTGTCCAAATGACTAATTATCTGTCATCGGTAGATTTTTCTTCCTTTTTTCTTTTATTATCTCTTTTGTTTGTTTATGTTAGTGTTGAGCAGTCGTTGAAGTCTCTCTATCACCTTCCAACTCACTTGTGAAAGTGACATCGGTTAATTAACGAGAGGCTGGTTTGTGTGTTTTTTGAGACGGTACACAAGTGGTGGATTGGGAGACTTTAAGTTAAGAGCCAGACAGAGGAGTAAGAAGTATGTAATTGTAATGGAGATGTTGCAGATGATGACCTCTTGACCTTATATTTCTCCAGGAGGAAAACCCACGAAATATGATCATTCGTTTCTATAGAATAAGCACTAATGAAATTGATATACTATTTTGCGCGCTGACTTCTTCACTGCCATCTTCATAACGGTTTGGCGTTTCACTTGTGATGAACCCTTTCATTTATTTTTTTGCTTTCTTTTTCCATTGTTTATTTTGATGGGATCATACTATCATAATGTTGTTACAAGTTCTCTCACGTAACGTTAGTGTATACGACGTTAATAGAACTAATTACGTTGCCGTCACATGAACCCAAATAATTAACCGGTACTTGTTAATGCGTAGTAGCAGACGATTAATTACACTTTCCTATCATCATATTATCTCAGTTAACACTAGTGAGCGTTGGTCAGCATGTGAAATCGAAAAACAAAACAATAAGATTATTTTCACTAACTTATTAATATTTTTTATCAGCTAAGTAATTCTATTATTAACTTGAGAAAAATACTGTATGTTACGTCGTGTAAAATGAACGTTAGCTAATTGCATTAATTACTAATTATCTTGCCGTTTGCTGCTTTTTATTATTTATTATTAAAACTAATAGGAATCGATTTTTTAAGGGGAATTGAATTAGGTCAGCAAACTGGTAAACATTGGAAGTTTTAAATGATGTTAACCCTTCAAAACTGTACTTAATAATTTCTGTTTTAAAATTTAATAGAGTGTCAGGTTATACTGTGTAACAAGACGGATTTATTCTTGTAATTATTTTTACTTATTCTCTCACCCCTACTACATTCTTTTTTAAATAGTTTATGCGATCAATCTCTTATATTTGATAGGATTATTAAATCGTGACATAAACGGATATAGGCGGAGTTTAATTGAGCTGTTTTTGCAGTGTATAGAGTGAATGAGCGAGCAAAATAAAACAAGTATCTCATAAAACAGAAGGGGTAAATGCTGACGTTTTAGAGGCGATTTGCTCGATTTCAGGATTATTTTTGTTTTTACAGGATGGCCAATTAAGTGTACGTTTTTAAGGTTGAACGTATGTGAAGGGGGTGGATGGAGAAAATGAGGATTAATTTTTAGGGGGTTGCTTTCTATTTATTATTTGCACGCTATATATATATTTTTTTGGCTTATAATTCCTTTTCGGTTTTTATTTTTTCTGGTTCTTTCATATAATTAGTGACGATCAGCTTTCACAATGTTGTTGAGAATATTTTTTTTTTTGGTCTATTGCTTACCCTGATGTTTTGGATACACTGTAAATTGAGGAAGTAAAGATCGATAAATGCTGGTTGGGTCCTGGAAGTAGGCCAGGCGTAGTAGGGTTGGGTGGAACATTGTTAGCACAGTATTTGTACTGACTGCCAAGCCTTTGTCAAGTCTGACCTGCCATTTTTTGTATTTTTATTTTTTTGTATTATTATTTTTTCTTATTTTTTTCCCAGTGTGGTATGCATGTCATTTTTTTCTATTTTGAGAAGGGAAAAAAAACGATGAGTATAGGTATTTGTGATATATAAGGACATTTTTATTGTTAATTATTTTGTTGCTTTTATCTCAACACTTTTGGAATTGTTGGTGTACAAATGAGCAAATATTATTTAAGAGCATGTGTTACGAAAGAGTGTATCGATTGGATTGAATCATAATTATTGTGAGTGTAGGTGAAATTCAGCCTCGTTATTAATAAGGAGGAAAATTGCGCTTCCCTACGTAACGTAACGCTTCCGCGTATGTCTGTCATGCAAAATGACTTTTTCGCGTTCAAAATTGAAGCACGCAATTCTACTAATGAAGCCATTTTGGTGTTTTAAAAAAAATTTAAACGTGTTGGTTCAGTTGGCCTTGTCAATTTTAATAAGAAAATTGATCAAAAATAGAAAAGTTTATCGATCGAACTTATCAATTTTAATCAAAAAAAAATTAAATTTTATAATTTTCCCAAAAGCTTTTTTCAACTTTGATTTTTTAGTTAAAACTTTTAAAATTGAAAACGCATTATACGTTGTGATGACATTGCATGACGTTGATGGCGTAATTTCGACGTTGACATATTGTGATGAAGTTGGTGGGGAGAAATACATTAGTTGATAATGAATGAGTGATTAATTAGAATTTTTTCTGGAGATTAAGTGAATGGTGTTACATTTTTAAAGGCTAAAACATGTAATTGATCAAGTATATGTTTCCAGTTGAATTTAAGGATTTATAAAGATGAAATTGAAAGCTGGGATTTTTAAGAAAAAAAAATTATATTGAAACGCGTGTAAAGTGAGAATGTTAGTGTAAAGTAGTTTGACAATTCCTTGGAGACTCTGAGTATCTCCAGTTTCGTAAAATCGACATTGACTTTCCCAGTAAAAAATAATAATAAAGAAAAAATTTTGGAAAATGAGAGTAAACTATACATTATACCGAAAGGGGTTTGTGAAATATGGTGAATTAAATGGCAAGGAATATAGATGGGTAGTGAAACGTCGAGAGTGAGATATACCGTAAATATAGAAGTACACTGGCAGGAAGTGCAGTGAAACTGAGTAAAATGGTGTAGTGTAGTACTATGGCGTAGAAGCATAAGCAGCAGGCAGTGTAAGTTGAGTGCAATCAATTTTCTCTCAACAAAACGTGGAATAAGATGTTATAATCGGTTTTGATTGATAGTTTTTTTCTCCTGTTCATCTACCCTATCCCACCTAACCCCCACCCATCCACCCTCTCTCATCATCCATCTCTGCGCATGTGCACCTGGTGGCAATTGCTTTATTGACTTTTATTCTTCAGCAGAGTCTCTGTGTTTTTCTTGTGTGCCAATTGTGATATGGGACTCGAGTGCTTTTTCATTGTCGACGCTCTCTCTCTTTAACCGATTTATTGAACGTTTGAAAATGAGTTGGAGATGGGTGGTTGGGAGATTGCGTAAACGACGCCATCTTGAATCTCTAGTGTTTAATTAATCGATTAATTAATCTTAATGGGGAGTTGGGAATGGGTGGGATGGGAGGGAAACGAAAACTCGTAAAATGGTGAAGGGGAAAAGCGATAGAGACGAGATATGCATATAAAGTCTAAAGTAAATGTTATGTTGGCCAGACACAATGAACACATTAATTAACATTATTAATTGGGAACTTTTTAATGAAGCAAATATTAAGCTGATACTGGGTAAAAATGAATATACATTTGAGCGATTAACTACTTTTTTCTTAACTGTAATTATAACTTTTCTCTGTGTATTCGTAAAGATCTAAGTTTTATTATTAATGACTAAGATGCTCACTAAATATTAAAACGGTTTACATAATATTTCTTGTTTTTTTATAAGTTGAATATTTAATCTGCTGTATTATTAATACGCAGCGGAATTAATTATTTAAGTATTAAATTTTGGCAAAGTTAATTTCAGCCTCTTTCTTTTTGCTTTTCTTAAGGAGGTGCTCCACGGCGAGAAATTAGTTGCTTTGTGTGGTGATGGCTGTAAATTTCTTTTCCAGCAGCCAGTTTGAACACGGCTTTTTGGTACTTATAATCATCAACATAAAAATAAAAAAAAATGTGAAAAGTTTTGCAACAATAACAACTGTTGAGGCGTTTGTAGCGCCACCATCTTTCATACTTTTTCGTCTATTACTTCCACCACCTCCTGGGGCGACATCTATCTTTCTACCTCTCTATTGGTCTCCAGGTCTGAGCTCACCTTCACGCAACATGTCATGACCTTTTGCACAGAAAGTCATTTATACCCCCACCTACTCATTGTGAGGGGGGTGTGGGAGAAGAAGAAAAAGCATGGATGGACAACCGATGAGAATTGCGTGTGCAAAATCTTATTCTGCTAAGGGGCGAGCATGATCACTTTTATGTATATAACATTATACTTTCCTTTTATTTTGTTTCTTCTGATTTTCTTGTCTTTTGTATTTTATATGTAATTTTAATTTTTCCTGGGACAATTTGCATTTATATAACGTTGAAGTTAATGTTGTGATTTTTGATGCTGTAATGAGCACTAATGTCGGATACGGTCCAAGGCGCTCTTATCTCATTTGAATCTGACGGCCATCTTTAATTAGCCGAATCAGACGAGTATAACTTTATCTGTCGTAAAACTTCAAGCTTGCCTATTTCAAATGCACGCGCTAATTTCTTTTCTACTGTATTTTCTTTACTTTGAAAATAATATTATATCAATGTGAATAATTTATTTGTTACAATACAATAATAACAGCCATGAGGTTGTAAATGAAAGTTCAAAGCGTTAACTCGGATGTAACTTGCGGTTTTACGAGCTATCGTTACGGAACAAACGACGTAGTTATACTTTTAACATTGTTACTGCTCAGTTAAACACAAGGAATATTACGTTCAAATCATAAACTGTATATGGTGGTGGTGGTGTAATGTGTTGGTACCTTGTAATTGCCCGCATTGCAGTTTGGACTAGACAAAATTCATATTAGATCACTAAATAGAGATTTTTTAAGACTAAATTTGGAATTTAATCGCTTGAATGACACCATACTTTATGTTGCTGTTGATCGAAATGATTACTAATATGGTGGCAGTTGTTTTTTGGTCTGTTTAATGCTAAGTGTTTGAGAGGACATCAAGGAATTTTGATGGACCAGTACCTCCAAGCAATAATAGCCTCATTATAAAAAGCTCATTTGACAGACAAGTGGATTCAGGTTTCAATTTTTTATGGAGTGTCTGCTGCTGTTTTGTCTCGGAAATTTTTTTTTGTTGTTGTTGCTTCTTTGGAAGGCAAAAATGTTTCTCTCAACAAAAGAAATTACTCGTCCAAGTATCTAAAAGTAGTGATATATAACCAGATTGAGTGACTGGAGGCCAAACGAGAGCGCTGTGAACACGTCGAAGCAAAAGGAAAAGTAGCAAAAAATATTATAAACAATAATCGTCTTATACACAACATCTCCTGGCTCTTCTCTTAATTTCTTTTCTATACAACTTGTCTACTGTTATCGATTTCAACGTCAGGTGGCGTTGTTTGAACTGGGGGTGGAGCTTTGTATTACCAAAGGGGGAGATTTCAGATTGTTTTAAAAAGATGTAAAATTGAATACTTTTATTTAGCTGTTTTCTATCAAAAGCTTTTTTTATTATTATATTTCAATCGACATTTTTTTTTCTAAATTTTTGTTAAACGGCCATTATCAGTCAAACCCAGTTGCCATATTTATATTATAACGTTAAGTGGAAGGCCAAACTATAAATTACTAAAACGGATAAATGTATCAACTTAAATAATAGATTTTTTTATTTGTACAATTCCGTAATTTACAAATTAAGGGGAATTTAGTTATTTCTAAAAATAATGACTATTAACGGTTTTTTTTAAATCGACATATCGATCAATTTTTAGTCGATTAAGTCAATATGGACATTGATTTTCTTGATAGAAATTGGGTTAGTTATAACTTGCATAGGAATTATGGATATATTGTAGCTTCCTCTTTCCTTTTTTTATTTTTTTTGGAGTTGGGACTTCATTTCCAAGTATTACTAAATTCAGCAATTCTTGCTAAATATCGGTTTTACGTAATGTGATTTAAGTCTTTTTAAAAGTGGTTTGGGCTTGTGTGGTTCTCTTGACGATAGAGAGTAGACCTACCAAAATTGAATAACCGTTGACCTCAAATGAGAGCCCCCTGGTGCTGGTAGCAATGAAGGAAGACTCGAATTAAACAACGGGGCATTTTTTTTTCTTACTCTCTTTTGTTCCTCCCTGTATTTTTTAAAGAGAAAACGTCTTAAAAATTCCTTTGTTGAAAATATACAAACTGGAGGGAAAAAAAATCGTTTTGTCTGCCTGTTTTTGAATGGCACCGAGGACTCCCTCTGGTGGATAGCGATAGAACGTTCATCTCGTTAACTATTCTAGTCACGTGATCATCTCTCACTCCCTCTATCCTTATTCCCCATCCTTTGAATAAAACATAATATCTTCCTTCTATTTTTACTGGATGATGATGTTGATGATATTTTTTCTTTATATGTTGTTACTGCTGTGTTCAAAGTCTTTGATGTACTTTAAAATGTGTAAGAAAGAGAGGGATGATAAAAATATATATATAAAAAAATGAGGATGGAGAAAGACAGTGGGAGTTGAGAAGGATAAGGTGAGATGTATGTCGACCATCGTAAAATATTTTTAAAGGTCCTTTTGAACATGATAATATAGTATTTATTGACTTGGCCTACGCAAGCTTTATGTATCAAAGAATAACATGTACGTATAAAAAAAGGAAAACCCTTATTTGTTGCGTTTCTCCGATTTTTAAGATTTACTGTACTGTATGATGATAGTGGTGCTTTGGCAGTGGAATTGTTAGGGGATAAAATAAGCAAAAAAAGAAAACCTAAGAGACTGTGTTAGAGAATAAAGTGTGTGTACACAGGAGATATTGTGGGGGTAATTGTCTTATATAGTTTATATATGTGTGTCGTAAATATCAAGAGTTGAACACTTGTGTGTTGGGGCAAAGGGGGCAAAAACGACCGATTGTGTTTCAGGGATCTTGTTACGTTTCCTCTCTCATTCTCTTTAACTTATTTCTTGTAGAAATTATTGCCTTATACTTTCTTGTCATTTATATTTATAACTCCAGAAATTCTGTAAGTCGTTTAAAAATGCAAGGAAGAAATAAATTAGATGGGGGATTGAAAACGTAATGGTTAAAAGTTAATGGGGCCTAGTTGTAATTTTACTGTAAAATCTTTGTAAACAGTCAAATGTGAACGTTAAGCGGCTGTTTCATGAATTTTATTAAAAATTGAAGAGGTTTTTCTTTTAGGCACCGGTACATGAATCATATTTTGTTGAAAATAATCAATATTAAAAAAAAGTAACTGTAAAAAAATTGATTGGATTTTCATGGCTATTTTTTTTCTATTGGTTTAGTGTAACAGTGGTTATCTTTGATTTACAATTGGTACTGTAATTTATACGCGGTAGAGAATAAAAAAAAGTAGCTATTTATTGTTTAAGTTGACTTCATTGTTATTGAAATGAATAACCAATGCATTTTTATGTTAAAGTTTGAGTAGTTGATGGTATCTAATTTAAAAATATAATCGTTTTACAATGTTAGTATTAAATATTTGTGTTGTCAGTGCTACATGTTGTACTTGTGTTTAATTCAGAAAGTCTTGTTGTTCCTAAACCCATCCTAACCCCATTCTCCTCGTTGTTTATCGATTTACTGGGCAACAAAGTTGGTAGATAGAATACTTGGAGATTTGCATTCAAAAGAGAAGTGTTTTTTTTTTTAGAGAAACAAAAAGTTCACATGTAGTCGTATTGTAATCTGGTCAGTGAATCTTTTTTTTTTTACTCCCCCATTTGACAGTGCAAGGGTAAGTTTGACGGACCACCCTGTATCACGCTATACATGAACAAATGTGGCATTACTTCTGTTGAAACCGTATATACTGTAGCATACATAGAGCAGTAACACTTATTTTTTTTTTAAATTTTATATATGCACACGTTGTTTTGGGAGGATTTTATATACTTTGTGTATGTTTGAGATAAGACTTTTAAAAAATTTATTCAGAGGTGAGGAGTTAGGGAGGAGTGGGTGGGGTGGGGGAACTCCTCTAAAAAATGAGAGATTGGGATAAGAAAAGAAAGTGTCATTTTGGTATCTGCAGGATATATATAATAAACCGGTGTGGGTAGCCAACCCAGTGTGTTTTTTAAGTTTGGGAAAGAAGATGGTGACTTTAGATGCATTTTAAAAGCCTTTAAAAAAGTCGACCAAGGATGAAAGCGTCTTGCGTTTTGCTAAATTGTCGCGATGATTATCAGGACAATTCGCCGTTTGTTGTATACTTAAAAATGTATTTATTATTTTTTTGCCTGTTGTAAGGTGTGTGTATATTTTTTTGTTTTGTTTGTGTATTTATGTTCGGCATAATATGTGCAGGGTCATTTATTTTATTCTGTAGACCTGTGGTTTGGATGCTTCTATGTGTCAGAGGTCGTCTGTTGGGGGGCGCTGTTTTTTTATAGTATTGTTTGAATAAATTTTATTTTAATGGTGATTTTTAGGACTCTTGAAAAATGAAAAATAAACCACGGGTGGCGCTGTTTCAACTTTTTTTTTTAATTCTTCTTTTATTTGTTGCAACGTAAACGTAGGCGTCGTCAATTATTTAAATGGTTTTCTGATGACTAGTAATTTGTGACTTTGCCAATCATTATGACGCTAAAAATAAACAAAATAAATATAGACCGTTTGCTATAAATAAACAAATTTGATAGTTATAATAAATATATAAAAAAAATTTAAAAGTTTGACTTTTAATCATTTAATTTTTACGCTTATTTGTTATATTTAACCATGTTGATTTTACGCTTAATACCAATTGTTTCATTATATGAAAAAAAATTACGTCGTAATATTTTTACCCTTTGGCGTTTAATGTCTCAATTATATTTGGGCTGTGATTATCTGCGGCAATCACGATTAAGCGTGGTTAATGGCGATTAAGCTAGGCGCCATATTATTCGTTCGACGTTAATTCGACGTTGAAAACAAAAACCCTTTAAAAGATAACGTTTTGAAACCCACCTTCTTTATCTACCGTTTCATGCAGTAATAACCCAACCAACCTGACTTTGCTGGCATTTTATTGATTTTTGATGCCGACGTAACGTAATGTAACCTCAGCTTACATATGCGTACGTCTAACGACCCTCACGTGACTTTGGCGTAAAACATAAATACGAGAAACTATAACATTTCGTTTGGCGTCATAATTAATGCATTAATTTAAACTGCAAAGGGAAAAAGAAAGAGTAAACGTTACATACCGAGGTTCAAAAGAGCATGGGAATGGGAGAAAACGGATATGCATACGTGAACGTTATTTGGTCGTCGAAAGTGTTTAAACGTCCTCGTTGCGATTTCTACTGAACAAATTTAATTTACGACGTTAATTTGGCGACCGCGTTATTAACAACAGTACCGTCAGTTAAGCTACAATTTCGAATTGTTCCAACCTCTCTCTCCCTCATTAGCTTTATTACAAGGGCGGAATGGAAAAAGGATGTGATGGGATGAATGAGTTATACACCCACTGGTGCTGGTCATTTATAATGGGGGATTTAAAACTGGGAACTTCAAGAGATGCTTTAAATCCACCTGTAAATCTTCTTTACCAATTATTTTTCGAGTGCCAGCGCTCTCTAGAGCTTGTTGGGGAAAATAAAGTAGACAGGAAACTTCATATGTTTGTATTTACTTTTGGATTTATTTGATCTATAACTGCAGTAAAAATGAAACTTAATTTTCTAGCAGAAAAAAATTAAATGAAATACTTCTAATTATTTATCGCGGCATAAAACGTTCGCCTTTAATATGTTGATTCTAACGGATTAATTTGATGCATATGCATTTCTATTTAAATGTTTTGCTATTTTGGTGTTGGGTTAGAATGGTAATAACGTTATAAACTGTGGATTAGATTATAAATGATGGCAACGGATTATTTATGTAGGCTAAGTACTAAATTTAGTAACTGAAAACTAAATTTGATGCTTTTAGAAGTCTAATTTAGTGGCTTAACAAGAACGTAATCTGAATTTTTTTTTAAAAGCATATGATTTCTGCACATTGAGTTGAAACATTTCGAGGTTTTTTTTGTATGTTATACCTGGCGAAATTTGTTGATCTGTTTAAAGAACTTAAAATAATAAGAAAAAAAAGTTTAATGCCATTTGAAAATAGCTTCCGAATCTGTAGGAGTGGCCGTCTTGTGTTTGGATCAATCGTGAGGGGATCGTCTGCTACATAGTGACATGATTGGTAATGAGTGCAGAAGTATATTTCGGTGTCTTTGTTCACCACTCTCGTTGGAGTTATTTTTTTTTGCCTAAGCCGCTTATAAGGATTTAATAGATGGAGAAATAAGAAGAATAAAAATAAAGGTACCGACTACTAAAATGTTGGGCTTTCTTATTTTCTATCAGAGTCTCTGACACACGCAAGAGGGCGCTACTTATTTTTTTGATACGTTTTTCTATTGCAAAGGATTTTTGTAAAAAGTATTTTGCTGGAGATGTTTATAGTACCTTCAAATCTGTGCATTTAGTTGCAATGGAAACACTCCTTTGTGAAGAAGTTTGAAAACCACTTCACTTGTATTCGGATATGTAGTTCGCCATCTTTAATCCTTAGTTCCGTCGATTTTTTTATTTCTTCTTCATGTTATTACGTAAACGCGCTTATTTTTTTCATACACCGTGTACTTCAACACTCTAAGAACACTCTTTTTTTTACAATTTACATACAAACTCTTTACGAGTGTGGTTAATAAACGTTATAAATTACTAATAATAAATGAGGGTGGTTTTGTTATACGTTTTAAACTTTTTAATGGATTTTGGACGATTTTTAACAGTTTTCTCCCACGAGGTGGCTTGTTATGTTCTTTTGTAATGATTTTGTATTTTCTCTTTATTGTGCTTATTATTTGGCGTTGAAAGTTTTTGTCGTTTGCCATTGTCAAAAGTTTGAATGATTCAATCGAATTAAGGTTTCTATGTGTTTGCTAGTCATAACACCTGCACTTTCTATCATCTATTCACCAATATTGCAATTCTCTCATAACCTACTTTTGCTATCATTTTTAAGATAGATAGAAAAAAAGCGATCTTTTTATTTTATTCGCTATTATTTTGATATATTTTGCAAATTTCTTTATCAACGTCGAAAGAAAAAAAAGAATTTAAAGAGCTATTTTTATTTTTATTGGGAAAAGAGAGAGGAAGACAAACATATAACATGATTACATTTGCATTTCTGTTTTTCTCATTTTTGCTGTCGCTTGCAAATATTTTACGACACTAACAATTTTTTTAAAACATCGTAAAAATGTACGCTTATGACGTAATTGTCAAATCGTATCATGAATAGAAAAAGTATATAGGAATAAATTTATTTTTTTTGCATGTTGAAGAAGTATAAAACAACTTTTTTATGCATTTAAATTTGAAGACTAGTCTTCAAAACACAATGGCGATCATTTGGCAACCAATTTGACTAACGTTATTACTATTCAACAAGGAAGCGAAAGGAAAAAATAGGAATTTTTTTCAACGGGAAAAGCGACACACAATTTGTATGGTATTTTAAAAGCCATTGATGCCGTTTTTATAATATGAACATTTATTAACATTGGAGAGTAAGGGTGAAGAAACTTGACGTTGCAAACTCTTTACACATATTGAAGTGACTTAAGAAAATTAATCAACGCTGCAAATACGTTGTTTACACATAAGAAAACTGCGTGCAATTTTAATGATAAATTACGAAATTTAATTTAGATACTTTTAATGTAATTTGTTATGAAGAAATGGAAAATGAGTAGGGGAAAAAATCGAAACTCATTGCTTATTAAAACTACGGATTTACGTTAAAAAAAATATTGCTAAGAAACGATGCATTTGTAAGACGCCTTGTTTTGAGGGCTTTAGTGGGGCCCCTATATCACTGGATACATTTATTTTCACGAGATTTTATCTATTCTTAACGCCTACTGTGTAATAACTTGTAAGTTATTAAGAAATTGCATTATGTTTTTCTTTTCAAGCAATGTGTTTTTATGCAATTACATTGCAGTAGTTGTACTGTACTAAACAAAACAGATTAGTAAATTCATCGTAGTTCAATTATTGAATGCCATACTGACTTTCTTTTTTATAGTTTATTATTAGACAGCGCCTTAGATTTTTTTCCCTTTATTATTGATACAATGTTTTTTAAATTGTTAATTTGTGGATATTCACATTGGGTGTTAACGACGTTGTACACAGTGGGGGTTTAACGTGGAATGTGAGTGTATAAGTATTATGGATAAAGGGAGGGGAGATATTTTATATGGAGGATGATTTGGGATGTAGGGGGTGGGGAGAGAAAGAGGGTGGAAGTCAGAGCTATAGAGTTGAATTAGTATTATATGAGAGCGAAATTTGGAAATAAAGATGGAGGTTAATTTAAGAGCAAAAATAAATGTCACAAATGAAAACGCCGACGTTGATGTTAAAAGTAGCTGAAATCACTTTGATAGCACAAAAGTACTGTATATCTATGGGTATTTTTTTACGTCTTAGTTTACGTTGTACGTTATTGATTGGAATTTAAGCTGAGAGTCTGAATAGATGAATGGATTAAATGAGGCCTCTTTTTTATTATTTTCTGTCATGACTTTTAGTAGTGCAGTACGAGGAAAAAATAAATGTGGGGGTGGTAATAAAGATGAAGGAGGAACATAAATTTTTACAAGTGAAATCGGACCTGCACTTTTATATTGAGCATTTAAAGAGATAGGAAATTGTACGACGCTGTGTGTGAAAGTCCCCCCTCCCCCTTTCCAAAAAAAAAAATAGCGAAGAAAACGATATTTTTCTGTAAGTTATTTTGTTTCTTCTTACAGTAGGTATACGAAATAAATCAAGATTCTGAAGTGGTTAATACATCATCAATTTGCAATCAACTTCAAGTGTCACACTTTGCTCCACTTCATGTTGATATTATGATTGTAATTTGATACACATAATAGTTTTATTTACAGCTATACAAAAATAATCAATGATACCGACATTAAGTTCCATACAGTATAATATTAAAAAGAAGTATAAAATTATTTTTTTTTTACAAATTGCTACTCAACAAAATTCTTTAACAAAGTTATTCAGAAATTTTTTCAATGTTTGAATTTTGCATTTGATTATGCAAATTTTGATTTTTTTTTGGAAATGTTTTCTGTTGTGCGAACGGAGGTCATGCGACTTTGATGACGGAAATTGTCAGGTGTTACATTACTTGCTTTGAATTTTGATTAAGTTATGTTATGTTGCTGTTTGTCTACTAGGATTATTTCAGATGACGTTTTAGACTTTTAACGGGCATAGCTGCCGGTTAGGATTATGGCTTAAAAATAAAAATGAAAAGGTGAAAACAACTTTTAGCGTCATTTAAGTGTTGTTATAAAAAAACATTTTGTGTATAGAAACAGGAAGTTGACTTCAACATTTAAATATTTACTTGTAGTATAACTATAAGTGGCGTCAACTTTTTTTTCATAAAGTATATTATATTTTTGTTGCCATGTTGTTTGATGGCTTTTGATGGAATATTTTAATTATTTATGTTTAAGCTTTTATTGTGGAATGTAATTACGTGTACGTTTATTAGATGTACCGTTACTATTTACGTTTTTATTACTTTTTGTCAGTGTATGAATGTTTGTTGAGTGAATAAGTTTCCATCGTAGTTGGAGCAAGCTCTCGATTTTTCTCATTTCATCAAATTATTCTGCTCGTTGTAGTCTCATCGGTTGACAAGCACTATAATGTACAATTGCAATGTAATGTACGAAATGTGGTTGATTTTTGCCGTTCACTGTTTGCCTACGTGAGTCGAATGCACATTTGTTTCATGAGGAGGATTTTCAATGTGTGTGCATCCCCCACGAGACTGCAAAAGCTTTTATTCAATTATTCATTTACACCAAATGTTCTTCGCCGTGTAATTCGGTTGACCAGTGGTCATACTCCATATATACACTGTATACTGTACACACCACTCCATGCATTTACACAGTAGTACTTGTCTAGTTGTATCTTTAGATGTTTTTTGTTTTCTTTTATACTATATATTTTCGACATAATTCGATGACGCTTCCAGTTATTTTAATACACTGTATAAATGATAAATTCACTTCAAAGTATTGGACAGAGAAGCATTTTTCAAAGTCTTTAATGCAATTTGGGTGCCTGAAAAGTGTACAGTGATGCTGTTACGTCGATAATACTTGCATGAGTATTTACTATTCTCAATTATCGGTCATAGAAAAAATACTGGAAATTGTACAAGACATATTCGTGCACATGTTAGCACTTAAAATAAAAGTTGCTTTAGTAATTGATCATAATAATACATTGTAGATGAATTTAACGTTAATTTTGAGAATTTTTTTTTATTTTATTTTGTGGGTTTGCAGTGGTGTCCATGGTGTTTGTTTACATTTGTTGCTAGAATCTATTTTTAGGTCACATTGACGACATTTTCGTCGATTTTCATGGAAAATAAGTTGATATCAGGTTTATATTATGTTTTAATCTGAATTTTTTTTGTCGAGTTTTATATACGGTATTACAAGTTGTATAAAAATTTAGTTTCTCATTATTCTGTATATGGATTATTACTGTCGGAAGTGAACCGATATCAACTGTTATACGTTAACAGGCGTAACTTTTGTGTTTAGTTAACGTTTAAATGTTGTTATGGTAAAAAATAATCAATGGCTACGCCTTTATTAAGTGTATTTGACATTTTCAATCGATTTACAATCTAGTTTTGGCAGGTCACGAAAATGCCTGTGGAAATATTTACGGAGTATTTAATTTTATTTTATAAAAAAAAACCATAATTTTTTTATATTTTACAATCTGTTAAGTAGGGTGTGTACTATGCTTTCAGTTTCTATACTGTATTTAAGCTTAGTTTAATATTGTATCACCACAACGGATTGGTTTTCTTTTAAAACAAAAGTAGACAGGATGGGAGGAGCTGTGAATTGATAGAAAAATATGTCCGTAATAGCTGTTGACATTTTTTTTTATTGGACTCCAGGATAAAAAAAAAAATAAAAAAAATGTGGCGACTGCTCGATAAGTGACAAATGTACATTAATGCTGACGATCGCCATCTTCGGTGTGTATTTTTTTTTAGTTTAAACGACAGGTCACGTCACTGCCAATTCATCCAACTACATACGTTAGAGGTTTTATTTTTTATTTGTTTTTATATAGAAAAATACTAAAAGCAGCAAAAGTAAAAAAAAAATTCAACTTTGACGAGTAGTGCTTAGGGTGAGTTGCAAAGTGGAAAAGAAATACTAATGTGGTTATAGGTGGTGCTGGTACTGTAGGTCTTACAGCGCCACTTCTCGGGGCTTTAATGCATCTTTCAATTTCAATCATTTTCTCCACATACCAAAAGGGTATTTTCAAATCTATTGGGATACTAAGCTGTAGGCCATTTTCATCAACTATACTGTACTTTTTCTTTAAGAAAGTTTTGGAAGAAAAGAGATATTTTGAATATTATCTATCGCCATAGACTTTATCGACCTGTCGGATGGCATTAATTTCTATTTAATAACTGCGAGTTTGTAGCATAATTAATTTCCAGTATGCTTGACTTTTTATCTTTTTGTTTTATTCGTATCGAGGAATATTTGCTGTCAGAAAAGTGACTGTTGTTGTGTGTGTGTGCCATAATAAGATGCACACGCGAAAAGATCTCTCTGGAGACGTGGAAGAGAAAATAATCGAAGGCCACGCCCCCATTTGATATCTGTATTTGGCTGGTGTCCATTTTGATGAGCGTAAAACAATATACGACGGCAGATATGGATGTATTTATGTAGATTTGCTCTGTTTAACATTTGTCTGTCAGATGATGGCTTTTGACTGTGTAGTACTGTAGAGTTAGTAAAGGCGGTGGTGGAAATAAGAGAGAGAAATAAACCGAGAAAAGCTCTCTGAAGGATGATGATGAAGTAGTGGGTGGGGGTGAAATGAGGAGGTGATATGGCACTGCCATTATTTGCATAATTGGTGGGAATCCTCTTGAGTTTAAGTTCGTTTGTTGTTGGCGGTGAAATTTTTGCTCTCGATAAACAAATGCACGCATGCGCAATATCAAAAAGTTTAAAGTGGCGCGTCAACTTTTTTTTTAAAAAAATAATTCTGGAAAATGGAAAAGCCGAACAACGCTTTACAATTATGTTAAAATAATTAAATTGAATTGAGTGACCAGGCTTCATGCATACGTAAATTTATTAGCAATGCAAATTCAAGAATCAAGAGCCAAAATAGAGCATGTTGGCGTCATGACGTGTAGTGGTGGCATTTTGGACATAACAACGGCCCTTTTTATGTTATATGTTTAAATTAATCTATTATATTTGATTGCGATGCATTTTATGGGGGATTTTCAATGCACATCGTTGGAGTACTAGTGCGTTGACGTTTTATAAATATTAAAATTGTTGCAATGAATTTTATTAGTTTTAGTTTGTTGATGAGATTTTTACTCGTCGTGTATGTTGTTGTTGCTGCAGCTTTGTTATCAGTTTTATTATTCCAACAAGCAATATCGCATTTTTGTAATGTGTATGTATGTGTGTGGAGATTTCCCTTTAGATTAAAAGGCAGAGTTTGCATGCTATTTGAATTGACTTAAGAAAATTTCCATAGGAAATGCCTCGTAGTTATTGGTAAGGGAATTCCTTAAAGGGTAAAAATTTGGTTCCTACCAAAAATATAAAAAAATAGGGATAGAAAAGTAAGGGCTGAATAGAATGCAAGCTTTTTTCTCTCTTTTTTGAAATAGAGATGATTGTGTGATCGATTTTCCAAATACAAAGGGTCTAAAACTCCAACAAAAATAATCTAAAAGACACAAAGAGGAATGGATTATCTAATAAAAATTTTATTTTTTTGCATATAAATTTTGGTGAATATTTCTCGTAAAAATAAGAAAATAAAAGACCTCCCTTGACTTTGCTTTTTGCTATTGGAATGCCCCCTGGTTATGGTAAAAGTAAGTAAAGAGGAAGCAATCGTTTTTGGAGTTTCCAAATGTATTAGCGTTTATTGCTAGAAAAATATTGGAGTGTATTATAGGACTTGTAGTATGGACCTGCCATATACAGTATTTTGTAGGTGCGCTATTTCGCTTTTAATTTGCTGAATGAAATTGCTAGGATGTGTTTGATGTCAGAAAGTGTGCTCGTCTTTTCTTCTTTGCAACGTTGACTCTTGTTAAATTCAAGTGTCGAGGGAGATTTTTATAAAGATGAAAAGTCAGAAGATGTTGTAAGTTGGGTGATGGTAAGGGTGGTGGATGGATGGATCGGGTTTGGTGTAGAAGGTGGGGAAATAGCATTGCCACTTTGTGTTAACATGTCAAATCCAACCGTCGCCATTTTCGCTCATCTTTTTCATTTTCAAACAAGAAGTTTATATATATAATCCATAAAAAGTAACAGAAAGAAAAACTAGTCGCGATTTTGGATTGAGGATAAAATTCGTTTTCTTTTTCCTCAGCCATGTTGAAAAGGACTACTACTCAAAGTCAGCCTCAATTTTTTTCATATGTATTGGATGGTTTGCAATTCTTTGATCTTCCATTTGAAACTCCTCCTTTTCCTTCTTACGTGCTCTTATCCTCTATAAAAAGAAAATTCTATTTGGCAGCAAACAACATTATCACTAGGTGATGGCTTTTCTCCGCCATCCTACACCCTACCCTCCCCTTAAAATCTTCATTTTTTATATTTATAAGAACGATGAAGTTAAAAAAAGAAAAAAAAATAGTTTCTAGAGGATTTCCTTTTTTATGTAACTTTTAAAAGTTAGCTGTGTATCTGAAATCAATTGTAATGTTCGATTTTACGATTATTATGATCTTTTTCCTGTTGGCTCACCAAAATAACTTTCTTCTCTCAAACTTCCATTTACAACAAAAGCCGCCTTTTTTGAAACAATTTTTCAGCCTATATAAAACTATTTTAAGAGAAAAAGAAAAACGAAAAAATAAAGAAAAAGAAATACACTGTCTCCTGTTGTGGCAAAATGGAATAATAATAAGTAGAAACAGCTGGCTTTCCAATTTCTACATTTCATTCATTCACTAACCCTCGCATTAAGTAACAAAATCTTTTATTATTATTTTTTTACTTTTAATAAATAAACCGCAATTTCATCTAAAAGTAGACGAAATAAAAAAAACCAAACTTTTATATATTTTTTTGTGGGGAAATGTTTGATAAAGTTCTAATAATTGCAGTTTGCAATACTTTTACGAGAAAATTATAAGCACATTACAACATTATAATCGTAATAAAACTTAATGAACGTAACAGCACATCAATGACAGCAGTTTAATTATTGTTTATATAATATCTTTGACTTGCATGCAAAGTTTACCATGTGAAACTTTTTTGCTGCAACTTAATGAAGTGGCCATTTGCGTGGTACTTTTTAACATCTTTTTAGCGGAAAAGGGCACTTAACTTTTGGAGTGTCTTGAAGAGGTTACACACACATACGTGATAATAATGTGCTGGTGGTTTAGTTACCTAAAGTTGTCAAAAAGCAATTTATGAATTTAAACGTTTTGCCTGTTAGTGTATAATATCGTTTTTGTTTTTCTTCTTTTCCTATTCCCTCCACAAACACATTCACATACACACGCTCTCTCGTCTTTTCAAATGCCAGCTTAAACGACTGATAATGCTGTCAGTGCTAAATGGATGTTATGGGAGGGTTAAAAGGTCACGATAAGTATATTGTAGTAAGTTTGTGTACTTTTTTTTTATTATTAGAGCTGTAGAAAGACTAAAATTGGTGGGCGTTGTTTCGATATTTGCATGAGTACACATTATAGTGTATACAAAAGTAGTAAACACGATAGTTTTGTATACACATAATGCTGGTACTGTGGATATTTTTGCTGACTGCCTAATTGACAATGCATTAAGCACCTTTGCTTGTTCTCCAAGTGGATAATTGGCCAAATTATTGATGATGTTGATAGTCGGATAAAGATGGCGTCTCGGATTACTGTTGCTTGCACGTACATGTGGACCTTTCATGCGTTATTTTTACTTTTTCCAAGTAAAACAAGTAACTGCACACACATGCAATAGTCTCTCCATTATGCTGATTTGTTGCATAAAATATCAAAACGCATGGTTGTTGCTGTACTGTGCTTGCTGCTTTTTCCCACCTGTCACTCTGTGGTGATGGATTAGCAGAATTTGAGTTGTACATGATGAACGAATGGTTGAATGGGATGAAAAAGTTCAGTAATGTGGGTGGCTAGACTCTTTATCCACACGCAATCGTGGTTTTTGGATGACCAATTCATTCGGACTTTTATTAAACTTTTGTTTGTTGCTTTTAATGACATGAGGTTTTTTTTGGTTTTTGCATTTTAATGAAGAATTAGTCACTACGTTGCGAATTATAGAGTATTAACTATCAACTTTGAACATCGCAGAGATTTAGTTATTTTGGAGTTGGATGAGTGGATGGGGGGTTTGTATTTTATTTTGTAAATTGTTTTCTGCTCTGACAGAAGTGCAGGCAAAGAGGATGAGAATGGCTGACAACTCAACCACTTTACATTGACATTTTAATGGCTTTATCAATCGTTAGATAAGAATAGTTTATTGTTTAAATTAATTGCGTCTGCTGCACACGCCTACTAACACGCATTTTGTAAATGTAAAAGGAAAACGTTTTATTAAAAATACCGACCAAAAGCTGATGACGAAGACAGATGACAAACGTTTAATAAACAAAAAACGGAATCAAATATTGGTAATTTTAATGCATTGAGTTTTTTTTTGCTGTTATGTCATGTTAGAGACTGCTACTGACATTGACATTGTCGTCTGCAAACAATTTAATTGAACTTTTTTTTTTTTTTGGTTTTATGATTTTATCTTCTATGCCTTAATAACAAAAACAAAAGAAAGAAACAGTATTTTTTCATAGGTTTTGTGTTTAAAAAACTTGTACAGTATATTGATTTTGATTACCAGTTTTGTCAACGTTAATGCTTAACGTTGCACTGTAATGTCTACATCACGATTTTGTGTTCAATGGCGTCATTTGACCTTGGATTTTAGGGTTAAGGACCTCCATTTGTGAAGTATTCTTCGTTAACTGCATTACCCATTTAATTGATTATATGTGAGTAGCAGAAATGTGTTTGCTCACCTGAACCTCTTCAGACAAAACATATTGGGAAGGATGAAAGTGAAAATGTTTTTTATACATGCCTTTTTTTTGGGTAAAGGTGGAGGAGTGACACTCGACCTCCATGTGTGTCATGGTCATGGACACCCACCCACATGTTTATATTGAAAACAAACCGCGTTTTTCATTTTGTTATTGTTATGTGAGATGGAAAGTTTACCTAAGAAATTAACGCTTATGTTAGTATAGTGTATTGAAGTGGCTGGAATTGCTGCCATTAGTTTCGCCTGGTTCTTGTATTACTTAAACGTATGCATGTGTAGATTAATTTGCACAGGGTCATGCATAGGGGCACGTGACAACGATGCGCGTGCAGAGTTGATTTATGTTTGTGATGACTCGCCCTTTGACCAACAAAAATATATTATGCTATGCAAAAAAAAAATATTAAGTTGAGAAAGAATTATTAACGATTGCTTTTCCTATTGCTGTGTACTGCATACAGTACTGTGTATCTTGTAATATTAAATTGCCGCAATGAAGTAGCAAATATATTTAATCGATTAATATGTTAAAACAGTATAAGGAAATGAGGAGGAGGGAGGAAAAGGAGCGAGCTAAATCGGATAATTTAATCAAAAAATTAAAAATTTAGAAAACTAATTGCGTATGGATGGGAATTTGCTTGGGATTATACCTGGGGTATTCATGGAAGAAGCAATTCTTTAAATATTTTTGTATTCAAAAGATGGGGTTGAGGGCTGAAATTTTGAATTGCCGTTTGTTTATATTAATTGTTGGTGTATGTTGGCACCTAATTGTTACTCTTTTGTTTTGTTTTGAATGTTTGAAGTTAATTAGACGGGTTTTTTTTATTGATAGATCATCGACTATGTGCAAAATTAAAAGTAAACTCAAAGTTTAGTGTTGTAAGAAAGGATGGGGGTGGGAAATATAATGTGGTGTATAGGGATTTCAATTGTAAAAAAGATGATGGTGTTTAGTTTAGAGTTGTAGCATTTTCTTTGTTCGCTCATTAATTCACATCATCCTTAATTAATTGATTAATCAAAAAATTCTCATCTCAGTCTTAATTAACTTCATCGTTTCTATTCGCCTTTTTATTTCATCCCCCGCCTCCTTCTTTCTCCCCTATATCCATTTCATCATCTTCATGAATATTATGCTCTGGTATTAACTTATGTGTAATTTTGCATTCTACTCAGTCGTTATAGTGTAAGCCAAAAAATATTTACACATATAAAAGAGTGTGAGCCAAAACATAGACGCCGAAGCCTCTGTTTTAATTATCGTGCATGTTTATGCAAGTTAATTGCATGCGTGCACAACCACATTTATATGTAAAATAGAAAGAGAAACAACCTGTGTTAATTGTCGTTTTGCTTGAATATTTGCAGTTACATTGTTGGACACGACGCAAGAATCTATCTTGGAATGGACGAGGTATCCTTATGGACCCCAAGCACCTACACCTGGAGTAAGTTATTGTTTTCATTATTTTTATAGCGTTTTTAGCATTAATAAATTATGGTTAGCAATTTTTAAAAGTGGTGTTTTTTTAAGCAGTCGGAATGTTTATTAGACATATGAAAAGTTTAACGGTACTGCTGCGAATTGCATTCCATGACGATGTCAAGAATGAATTTATTAAAATTATCAAAAAGAAAACATTCATTAGCAATTATTTACTAAAGAGATTAAACTTTTAAAATTTATTTAATGATTTATTCGGGATTTGAGAATACAGTACTGTACATTATTTATTCATACATTTTATTTGGTGGCAGGAGATTTAAATTGAGTTGTAAATATCGATTACACTTGCAGCAATGTTTAAATTTGGAGCACCAGACTAGTACCGTTGAAATAAATTGTCTTTGTCTATGTGATTTAAATTTTCGCTGTATTTAATGGCTGTCAATGATATTTGAAAGGGTAATTTTATGAAGGGGTATATAATTCACTATGCAACTTAGTTTTAAATGGTATTGGATTTTAGTTTGAGATTTCCGCATTTATCTTGGCTTCACAAATTACTCAAAAAGCGTTTTTATGTTTGTTTTACTCGTCATTATTTCCTAATCCGCAAGGAAAATATATTTGTAAGGTTTCCCAACAGCAATTACATCTCCCTTCATCATGATATTTTTTCCCATTTTTTTTTTCGGTTATGTGGAACCCTTTTTGCAAATGAGTGGCATTTAATTATATTTGTATTCAATACGATGAATGTGCTGCTAACAACTGAGGTGTTGTACGTTTTTTTCAAAGTTTCATTCAAAAGGTTTATATTTAAAAAAATACAGTCTACCATACTATAGTATAATTTTTTTCGTGTGTGGATATTTATTTTGAATCCGTGTAGTTGAGTGGGAGGAGGATAGGGTGTGGTCTCTCTTCACACCCTTAAATTACTAATTGTTGTTGGATATAGAGAATTTTTTTTCTTCTATCTCATGGGCTTGATGATGATGGCGCTCGAGTGTATAATTTTTATTAAGCAACAAGATATATTTTTTTCCTATCCACTTGTGTTCTTCAACACGCGCCATTTTCCAGGGTATCCATCTGGAAGGATTAGAATGCACTACCATTATCATCATCATCATCCCACCCAACGTACTTTTGCCCCACCCCCTCAGCATCATCATTTTCCCGCTATACTTCAAGCTTTTAAACCCCTCCATTACACTAGAGCACTCATTCTATCTAAATGAGTATATTAATTATTCGAAAGGACGTTATTTTTTTTTTGTCTCCATAACCAAACCACCCCAGTTCTCTCATCTTTTCATACACTACCCTAACACTAAACCCTTCATTTCCCCTTAGTATTTTCCATAATATTCATTCCCTTCACTGCTCTTCGTTCTCTATTTGTGCAATTATCTTTCAGTCATTAGAATTGGCTATTTAATTGACGCTTTTGTAAAGTTGCAATATAGATTTTTCGTTATGCCATTGACGACGATAAGGGAGGATGAAAAACAAATCGCGTGTTACGCCCTCTGGCAGTTCAATTTATAAATATATATGCCCGGACAAACAGAGCACCGTTGTTGAGAGATGAAATTTTCGGTCGCGTTAATGTTATCACTGAAATAACAAGGGTAAAGCCACCTACTTGCCGAATCACAACATTGTTTTATTTTGCATTCATCTTCCCCACCTATTCCTCCCTTCCTTTTATACCTACAATATATGCTTTGACGCTTATTTAGTTTTTTAAAAAAAAATTATTTACTTTTCATAGACCAAATAACGCTGTACAGGGCCCCATCAGCCTCCGGACATTTACTTTGCGCTTAAATTTCATTTCAAAACAATCCATCACATCACGCAGTAAATAAAAGTGTAATCAAAAAGTATATAATTAAATAAAAATAAAGTTATGAAGTGACCTAGAAAGTTAGGAGTTGAAATTGCTGACAACTAAATTTGGTATAACGTCAGTAGATATCGTAATGATTGACTAATTGTATTTTTGCGTTGAGATAATTTTATTGTTTTGAAAATGTCGTTGCACGCAGTAAGTTACTTGGTTTTCGCCTATTAAATGCATTATAAAATAGTTAGATTGGTTAGTTAGTGAATTGCGTGATAGTTCAGTTACAGAGTTTGAACATTTAAAAGAGTTAAGAAAAAAAATGTTGCTAAATTTGGCAGCAGTAATGTGGCAAAACCGAAAGAAAAATTTGAGCGTAAATTTTTCACCCTCGCCCAAAACCTTTTGTGTGTGTGTTTTAATTAGGCTGTCACGCGACGTTAATTTGTAATAGAAGTCACAGCGCTGTTTGTATAAGCTTTGACGTGATGTATTGGCCAGCCAACGGAATTTACTGCGGTTAAAACTCGGAATTAAGCGGAGGATGACGGGGGAGTTAGAAATCATAATTTTATTTAACTTAATTGACATTTTAGTATGGCGATGGTGTTTCTTACAGTATGTATGGGAGATGATGGCGCCACCTGGTGAGTGGGAATCGTTTTTATGGAGTCTTATAGAGAAGCCAAAATGGGAAGTGAGGTCAAAACGGATGGAATTTGTTCAATTTGATCGATCAAATGCATTTTCGTCGACTGTCAATGGGAAAGGGGATTTGCTGTTCATTTTACGAAAAGAGTAAAAGCGTTAGGTGAAGACGTTTCAGAGTCTTAAGAGGAAAAATTCGTTGGTCAAAAGCGGATTAATTTGTTGAGATATAAAAAGATGAAGGGAATCGAAAGGGATGGTTTTAGTATTGAGCTTGGCTTTAATACTGCATCCGGCGATAATTCAATAGCAAAAGCTAAACTTATCGATTTTAGTGCTGGCTCTGGTCATTTTACGCAAGCGCAGTGCTGACTGTATACTTTCTACTCGCTTTACGTGCAGGAATTGGTTGGATGGGTGGGTGGGCGGGGGTTTGATTGGTAAAACAAAACGGCGGAAAAACGTTCATGGAATTTGACATTTGGCTTTAATATCTAGTATTATCTATTTATATTGTAAATATTTGCTGGACACATGCACATCGAATGTTAATTATAATCATTTGCCAAAACGTTGCTAATTGACAAAAACGGTTTGATGACGTCATAATCGGTCATATAAAGGGCTTCCAGCTCTTAACGAGCTCGATAAAATATTCATTATTACGACTATTTAATTGGTTGTTATAGTTTTGACGTTTATTTGCTCAGACAAATTCGTTACCGGTAACTATTGAATTTGACAACCGTTGTGTTGCCCATCAGTGTATTAAATTCAAATTTTGAGATTATTTCCTGTGGCGAATTTCGCTCATTGCTTAGTTTTTAATATCGCTTCCGGATAATTATTTTTGCGTTGTTTTAAAATATGAAGCAATTTTAATTAGACAGTTTTTTCCGTCTGGTATGAGCTGTCATATTTGCTCTGTTTGTTTTGTAATTGTAATTCGTGTGCTTTTACTTAAAATTGTTTACTTAATATATTGAAAAGAAACTTTTATTTTCATCTTCGTTTGTAAATCGTGTTGCTTCTAGCTTCCGCATCTACTTGAATGTTAAAAATAGATGTAATTTATCTTGTTTGGTCATTCATAGAAGCGTATTTTCTACAGTGTATATTGTTCCCATTGAAATTGAAAACTTTCAATTTTTCTTTCCATTGTGAAGTCGAGTAAATGAAGTGTATTTGTGTCAATGGAATCAATGAAACGAAACGCATTTTTGTTATTTATATTATAATGTGTTTGGGCACCTGCTTGGGTGCGATACCATTGCTATACATGTTGAGAGCCACCGTAATCTCTCGTCGTTATCGATCTGTATTTTTTTAATGTTAATTTCGTTTCTCATTTATTTCATTACGAATGCAATGTCCACTCGAGACAGATAGAGAGCTCGTTCTTTCTGGCTCTTTTGTCCATTTGCTGGCCTGTTGTCTCTTTTGTTGTCCACTTCTCATTCTTTCAAAGAGCTGATATTTCCGCACTGCTGGTCTTCCATACATTTACAATTTACTGTCCAGCCATTCGATTAGTTATTGTATTTATATGTTTTAATAAGGGACAGCAAACAGGAGAGATGAGGGAACCTTTTTTTTTTCCTTTCCTTACATGTAACAAAAGCCTGGTTATTTGATGATGGAATAGGAATAATAATTTAGGTCCAAAACACCGCCATACTAGAAGATGGTGAGTGGGAGTAGAGGGTGTAAATGTGGGCTACGCGTTCAACCGAGACTTCCCAGCTTTCAATATTTCTTTCCTTTTTTGCGTTTATATCCAAAATATACATACAGAGCTGTAATAGCACACAGTTCCTTTGAAATCATTTTTTTTCTATATGTGTGTAGATGTGTAGTGGCTCCCTCATCCGAGTGGTGTTTATTGATAAAAGTAACCTACTCGCCTCATTTAGCTTTATCTCTTCCCCCACTCATGTTATTTTGTTGCCTTACGAAAAAAAAGCCGCCATTATCCACTATTCTCTCTCTACATGAAGTTGTACTGTAGTCGAAGGACGCATTAATGTGCAAATGGCGAGCATACGTGCACGTGGGTTTCAATTGCTAAATGTGCGCGTGCATTTGGCCATTCAGATGTAATGCGGTGGAAGCTTCACCTGCTGTTAGATATAGTAGCGCCCCCAACGATCATTTTATATGTGGGCAAACACATTCTATTAGCGGATGAGACTAACTTAGAGAGATTTTATCAAAATATACACTTTTTTCATGCACAATGATAAAAACTGTTGTATGTTTGAAGAAAGGGACCAGATTATGACTAATGGTAGTGTTAATATTAATAAAAATCTGAGATTTAGCTAGCCATTTTGTGTGTAATCAAAGTGGTTAGTTTAATCTAGTTTTAATAATTGATGTTAAAGGTAGGGTTGTTTATACAGTGCATCAATACATAAATTTAGCGGTGTTTTTATTGTATCAATAGATTCGTTTTTATAAATATCTGAAGAATTTCATTAATGACGTCAACTTCGTGTTCGTGATGCTTACGCAATACGACTTTTTTTATTTATCTTTATTGATTAAAAATTTGTTTTAAGAAAAACAAAATAGTTGAAATGACAAAAGCCGGTTCATTCTTTGTTTAACCAATTAAAGAAAAATTTCAACCATGTTTGTTATTTCTATTCTTGTCATTATAATATTCTTGGGGTAGAATGTGCCTCTATACTGTATACGTAAAAGGTTAAGTCGTAACGTAAACGTAAAGTTGAATTGTAATTGAGACTATAACCGAGTTATCTAATTGATAATTCTAGCCTAATATTTGTCACGTGATTCAAGAGGAATTGTTGTCATGTTTTTGCAGCCCAATTTCTATCTTTTATATTCATCCCCCCCTCGCCCAATTCTTACAGACTCTAATTAAAAGCAATGCACGCATGTATACCCCCTGGCGCCCCCTTGCGGCATGTCTGACTCATTTCTCTTTAACATCTCCCTCATCTCCAAAATTCTAATTATGGAGAATTCGGTCGACGTAGTTGCCATGTTATGCATACGAATACACACAGAAAGAGTGAGTGAGCGTAATGACAAGTGTAAACTTCCCTCTGGCGGCGACAAAATCAAACAGAGAAAATAGTTTTGAGTGAATGAATACGACAAATATGTACGGTATATAAAAATGCGAACAAACGAGTGACATTCCCATTTTAAAAGATTTTTTTTATGCATAAAAGAGAGACTTTTTTGTCATAGAAAATTGTCTGCCACTGATGTCAATTAATGTAGACGTTGCTCATTATCTTATGCAAACTTTTATTCTTCATTACATCATCTTTACGGTGAATAGAAATAGGAAAGGAACTATACCGGAAGTTGCTGTTTGAATGCACTCCTGCTGTTCAACTTCCGCACTTATTTAGTTTGCTAAAGTGTGAGCAAAAGAGATAGAGAGAGAGGGCCGCTTGAATTTTACAACGAATTTGATGTTTTAAGTTGCGTAGTGAAATGTACCGGAATAGCATATTTAGAAGTTAAAGCGCAATTACAATATGTCGATCATGTACCATCAGTTAGGATCTTATAAATACTGAATTAGGATAGAACTTAGTATTATATTGAGTACTATGTGAAATGAATTTGGAGCAAAACAAAAACGTTAATTATAATTGGCAACAGCGCGAAAGAAGATTTTTTGAAAATTATGTTTGTGGATTTCAATGCTTTACGAACGTTATTATTTGAAGCTAACTATTTATTAGAGTTTATTTGTTAACTTGAGCACGATATTAAAAGTATAAAAAATGCAATGAATAATGAATTAACGACGATGACTTGAAAATCGTTTTACGTGATTTTTAACGTAAATGGTTGATTTAACTTCCGAGAGAATTTTTGACCAATAAGAGCTATTAAAATTTTTATTGATATTGTTAATTAGAATTTTTTTTCAATGGCCAAATAGTATACTCTGGTATTTTTGACTTTAAAAAATCTTTTCATGTCGTGTCTATACATTCACTTTTTAAAAAAAAATATTTTGAAAGGTTATACAAAGGTTGACTTTTTGTTTTGTGTGTTTGAGAGTATGGATTTCCTTATGCTTCGTCATTTTTTTTTTGAAATATCTTAATAACCCCTTCCTTTAACTCTTCTCTCTTGTCTCTCCCGGGACAATTGCATCCATAACAGTGTATTTCGTGGAATTGATGATGATGATGATAGTATTGGTGGTACAGATTGTGTTTGTGTACATGTCTATGGCCTTCTTTGCCATTGTCAGTTGTGTGTGCACATTGAGTATAAGGAGGCTTAAAATGAAAGAGGACGATTTATTTAATCCGCTTTTCACTCTAAAAGATATAGCTATATATTTTTTAATCCCAGATTTTCCGTATTACATTCTCTTTGTGTTAACGTCATCAGAGAGCGCTGTTGTATAAGATTTGATTGGATGAAATTGCTGCTACTTTACTTGTAATTTATTTTATATAAACACATTTCCCACTAGTTAAACCGGAAGTGTAGGATAACACAAGAGGTTAAATCGAAGTTAACTGAATAAAACTGTATAATCGGTTTTGTTTTGAAATGAAAAAAAAAAACAGGATTGTTTGAAATCGATCGGAATTTGGTGAGCATCGTCTATCTACGACTACTAATACTACTACTGCTATGTCTTTTGTTAATTCAAAATTTGAAATGCTTTAGGCGGATTTTGATCGAAAGTACACACGCAGTATGGGTGCTGCTGTGTTTCTAATGGAGAAATCCGCTCGATTGGCCCTAATTGCCTGCATTAAAATTTAAGAGAGTTAATTACATTCTTTCTAAGTTATTCCACAACCTGAAAGTGCGCAATTAATATTGAGGAGGGTTTTTTTTTTTTGAAAATATTTTTTAATAAATTTTTTGGTAACACATTTGATGAAACATCTGGGAACATTTTAATTTGCATCGATATATTTTTCTAAATAACTTAAATTAAAAAAGAATAGACATAATTATTCATGATCAATAATACAGCGCAGTATACCGGTTGATTTTCTATATTGAAACTCTGATTTTGTTGGTGGTACCAATAAAGAAACGAGACATTAGTTTTTTATTGCCAATAGAATAAGAAGTGTTCTAATTTGCGTAATCATCCGGTAAAAGATTTTATTTTAATGAGTTTTATTATTTTAATGATGCTGTGTTTTCTTCCATTCGAAGTACAGTACTAACTAGAATGAAAAGTTTTTTTTTTAAACTTACATACACGATGAGGACGTTGTTGAAACTGTTTTCTTAACAATTTTTGTGCATGGATGACCCTCATTTCCGGTGTGAGCGAGAGATGCTATTTCGGTTGGAAATCAATTAAGTCGGGACGTTTAAAGGTGTTTTTAGGTGAATGATGATGATGATGTGCCTACAGCGAACAACGACTTTCATGTTTTCTATGTTCTTGGTATTTGTTTCTCTCGGAGTTTTCAACATAAAGGAGAATGGAAAAAGAAGATAGAGAAATGGAAACGATTGTTATGTGTTAGGTTATTTTGTGCACTACTGATCCAGAATCAAGATAATTTAAGAATCCTCAAGTCAGTCAGCCTATAGTGATGGCCACTCTTTTTCTCTCTGATGGTGTTTCAGGAGAAATAAATACCGGAAATTGGTGTCTGATTAACGTTAGCAAAGTATTCATACTGTACATGGGCATGACAACGAAATCGTGTGTGGGATTTTCGTTACTATCAGCAGCTGCTAAATAGTTTTCTCATGGAAATTAAAACGAGTTTGACGTCGTCGCGTTTATCACTAACATTAATTAAGCAGCAAATGCTGTGTAATTTAGTCAAGATTACTGAAATAATAAAATAAACACTTTATTTGAAAAGGCACACACATTCTTTTTTGATGGTGTAAGAAAGTTTGGAATTGGTGTTTCTTATGTGTGTCCTTTCTATTGATTTTCTGCGGTGGCAAGTAGTTTTTGTGCGAGATTAATTCTCTTGTAATCCTCTGAGTTTAATGCTGTTTATTGTGATGTGAGGGGCTGTGGGCTGGTGGGATAAATAGATAGAAGAGGAACATTTGTTATAGTAAAGGCTTTTGAAGATTAATAAGTTAAATGAAAGAAAAGAATATATTATATGCATCCTTTTTTTTCTCTTTCTTTTGTGTTTATGTGAAACGGATACACAAAGTCCTGAAAGTGATTTTGGCCGGACTTAATTAACGGCCTCTTTGTTGACACTTGATTATATGTCCTAACTTTGTTTTGTGTCCACGATAAAAAAATAAATAAACATGTATATCTTTTTGGTTGAGTGTGTTATATCTGTGTGTTGCTGTCTCTTATGTTTCGCTCTAATTAACATACGATGCACTTGCTTTTCTGCAATTACAATGACGTTTGCGCTTTCTAATTTCCTATGGACGTTTATTATTTCTTTATTATTATTGTTCAGTATTCAACGACCTGTGACATTTCCCTTTTTATACGTAAATTTTCTCATGGTTTACTCTCTTGCTTTTTTTAATTACATATTAAAATTAACAACGTAATTTAAGATAAACATGTTGCAGCACACAAACGACCATCATCATTGTAATTAAAAGTTAAAGATAGGAAATCGGAATTTACCATTTTTCTTCTTCGTGTCTTTCATTTTTTTATTCTTATTTTATTAAAGTGTCATCATTGTAAATTTTGTTAGTGAATTGTTTACAATCAAGTAAACCGCCTGGTTAAACTGGTTTTTGCATTAAAGACCAGTAAACTTGTTTTGGTAGGAGATAAAAATAATTTTAAAGGGGACCAAAAAAAATAAGCATTTTCAGCCATTAACATGTATTTGTTTACTGTCTTGACGTTTGTTTCAGACATTTTTACTAATAAATTTGTTTTTTATTTTTATTGTTGCAGTGGGTTGAAGAAAGTTTCACAAATTTTGATAAAGGAATTAACTGGAGGTCTTATGTAGTGTGTGATGTCGCCTATAATAATGTCAACAACTGGTTATGGACACCGTTCATCGAGCGTGGAGAGGCCAATCGAATTTATATTGAAGTGAAATTTAGTATGAGGGACTGTTCGCTTTTTCCGGGAACGGCCCTGTCATGTAAGGAAACATTTAGTCTACTGTATTACGAATTTGATGCTGCCACTAAAGAGCCGCCACCTTGGGAACCAGAATCGTATCGACCAATCGACCGTATTGCTGCCGACGAAGGTCGGTTTACGTCTAATACTGAAGTGATTATCAACACCGAAGTACGAAGTGTTCCAGTCACCAAAAAGGGCGTCTACTTTGCATTTCGTGACCAAGGAGCGTGCATTTCACTATTGGCCATTAGAATTTATTACATAACTTGCCCCAATATCACTGTCAACTTTTCATATTTCCCGGAAACGCCAACCGGTAGAGAAGTGACATCAATTGAACAAGCTAAAGGACAGTGCGTTCCAAATGCAGCTACCGTTCAGGATGATATGCCGAAATATTTGTGCAAAGGAGATGGAAAATGGTATCTGCAAAGCGGAGAGTGTAAATGTATGGCTGGATATGAAGCTGACTTGGAGAAACAGACTTGTGAAGGTAGGACAATCTTTTTATATAAAATTTGGTGGATATCACTAGAAAGTAGTCAGAATGTAAGCTTCAATTTGCTGATTAAATTATCGCTTTTTAAATCGATTGGGCTAATGTGGTTTTTGGACAATGTATAAACACTGTTACCCAAAGGCTTGACATTATTGTTTTAAGCGCTGGACACGGTTTGGGTTAATTGCTGTTCATGATGTTTCAACGATATTGGTAATGGCCACTAGGTGGCGCTTTTATAGTGCTTTACTTTCTCTCATCCATTTATTTAACCTTTTACTGCAATTGCCATAATTACTGTACAGCACACATACTGTTTGTGTATATTCGCTCAACATAAGATGCAAGAGAGAGCCACGATGGCTTCATTATCACCAGCAGCACCAGAGGGCGTTCAGCTTTGGCGATTCTTTAATTGCACGGGAAGGCATTGCCAACACATATTTCGACCCGCTTATACTCTCTCTGTATTTATGTTTTGGCAATAATGGCGTGTCCGGTTGACCATGCAATTACGCATATAAGGCCATAATCATTTAAAAGACATTCTACATCCGTCTTTGACGCTATTTTGTCTGTTAGATTGTTAGTGGGAGGGTAGAAATTGCAAGAAAGAAAAAAGTCAGCAGTGCTTTTTGCTAAATAGGATAAAACGGTTGTTAAGATGGGAATAAATGATCAAACTATACCATTTGCACTTAATTTTGTTAGTTTATTTGATTGATACATTATTATGTTGAGCTAATTCCGCATCACACTCGCCACATTGAAGTGTTTGCAAAACGGTCCTTGATAACCATTACAGCATTAACACGGTTGGCGTGTACACAAGTTATAGTCACGTAACTATATGCGCCACCTATGTTTGCTTAAAAACGGTTATTTGCGATCCTGTTTCATTCCTGTAAGTTTTTTTTATGTGTGCATAAGTCATCGCCATCTTTTTTTTTTTTTTTTTGAGGGAAAAAGAGATGGATTTTTTTTTATCTTTGTAAACTGCCTCCTCTCCGCCTTCTGAAGACGTATATGTTATTCTTACTTGACTTTGATCTCAATCAGTGACGGAGGAGGGCGCTGCTACTCTAACACAATCACTCCATTATATGTTTTCCCGCCCTCACGTGATAATTCTCCTTTCCACATCCTCTATCTGCCTCATCCTTTTCCACATTCTTATCCATGCACCATCATCATCATCAACGTCGTCTTTTGCCACTTCACGCTTTTTCGTTCGTGTTGATAGTTCTTCAGACATGTGTCATTTTCAAGTGGGCCCCCCTTTTTTCTTTTTCATATTTACTCCCTACCAAAAAGAGTACACGTTCCAAGCACTATTTTGTTGACTTTTGAATTTTTTTATTATTATAGTGCAGTGTTTTATGCTTTATTGTTGCGTTTCATATCGTAAAAAGTCAAGTCACCATCGCTGCCACCAGTTGAGCGCCTTTTACTTGTGTATTTTTTTTTCTCTTCCGTCTATTCTATCAATTGAATTTCTTAAAACACAAAAGCCTTTAAACACTGAAACTAAAACAATGCTAAGCTAAAGTATTATGTTTAGTAATTTAGGTTACGTTGCATTACAAAACTGTTAATTTACATTGCAAAAGTATAATTATGGTCGACCTAATTAAGATCGTTTTCAAATGCATGTGTAATTAGTAGTTAGTGATCCAATGTTATCCATTGTTTGTTTTTTTACATTTTAGATTAAGATTTGTGAGCGTATTGATCTTGGCCACAAATAGGTTAAATAAAATGTAGTTTAGCCGACTGTTCCCAATGACGACCTATTCAATTGTTTCGTAATTAACAAAAGAGTTCAGATAATACCGTTGCTACATCGGCTCTCTTGCTGTTGTTTGGGACCGGATACAATAGTTTCAGTCAAATAAGAGACCGTTAATTCTTCTATGGGAAGGTCGAAGCTTTTAAAAACATTTGGTTCATTCAATATTGATTTGAAAAATAGTGTATAAAAATGTGACATGGCGCTGAGAGGCGTTGTGAAAGCATTACTTTTGAGCTTTTA
Source organism: Helicorthomorpha holstii (assembly GCA_013389785.1). Taxonomy (NCBI): domain Eukaryota; kingdom Metazoa; phylum Arthropoda; class Diplopoda; order Polydesmida; family Paradoxosomatidae; genus Helicorthomorpha; species Helicorthomorpha holstii. The sequence goes on from JAAFCF010005748.1 coordinate 7,302,001, forward strand.
TTTGGATCAAGTGATTGTTAGAAAAGGGCGACTATTGTGTTGACCATTCTAAGCTAAAAAGTGTTTTAACAAAGATTCCTGCAGCGCCACTAGCGGGGAAACAAGGTCATCATGTACGGTCAAACAGTGTATGTCGACGCCATTCAAAGTTCCCTCAAATGTCTTTATCGATATATTACAAACGTCGTCTTTGTGGCCATTGCATGGGATAAACCGGAAATGAAACGGATGTGGCGCGCAGTGTTGTCGCTTTCTTTTATGTGCTTTCTAAGCGTCTTTTTTATTTATTTGACCAATATTTTTTCCCATATGTATGTGATGATGGATACACATGTACAGAAACACTGTATATACAGTATAGACCTAATAGTTTATTATGTTTGTTTTTCGACAGAGAGCTTAGCTATTCTTTGGCTGCACTTTCAATCACTTTCATTACTTTTTTTTGGTGTGGGTTTTCTTATTGAATATTATTATCGTCAGCACAATATTTGGCATACTGTTAGGCGTTTTTAATATTCATTGACAGCTGCCAAAGGTAATCAAAAGTCCAAATAACGTTGATGGCAGTGGGAAGAATGACCGATTTCGTATGAAACATGATCCGTATCCATTTGACTTTTTTTTTTGTCCTATGGCACTTTTTCTTATCGATAACATTTTCTTTTTCAATTACCATTGGTGCGTATACCGTGCAATTATATGAACAGCAAGCCAACTTTACGCAATATCTTTTTACCATTCACCTTTAACTTTATTTTAACTCAAACACTTTCCCAACTTTGGTCATTTACTAAAATGTTTGTTTATATTTTAGTTACTGATAATGTACACACGTGACATGAGTAAAGTTGCTCGCGCATAACATTATTTATTTACGCAGAAAATTTGCTGTATATGCCATATAGTAGAATAGGTAAAGCGTAGATGACTTTGATGGACCAAAGCGTAAACATTATTCGCTTCAATTGCTATAGTCGACATTGAACATTGCACACATCCCCACCCAACATTATACAATCATTTTTAATACTGTATTTTTCAAAAAGTAAAGTTGAAAAGGTGACTAGTGAGTTTATGAGTCAGTGCCATTAAACGGTTCTGCACATGAATGACTTCAAATTAGTTTCCAAGTCGGGTTGAACTTTTTTTTAAAAAAAAATTTACGTTATTATTTAAATTTTGGTAAATAAGTGCATCTATATAGAAGTTAATGATGGACATTAACGTCACATAAAAGTTACCTTAACTGAATAATATAATACTGGAAAAATAGTTTCGAATTGTAATTTTCTTTGGCTTTCCCATCTGTTACGGCTTTTATTATCCTTATTAGAATGGAAAGGGTGGGGTATTAGGTGCCTTGAGAATAAATGTGCATTCATTGCTGCGTTTAAAATGGCGTCTTGTTCACTAGGCAGTGTCAAATAAAAATAATGGGAGCACGGAATAAGACGTGAGAGCAAAACACAACGGAAATTTATTCTTTGTAACGTTTTTCTTTACAAATAATAGGAAAATGTTACTTAGGGGGTGTTTGTTACCCTAAAGAAAAATTTCTTCCTCTAATTAACTCAGCCCCCCTTTCCCTACTTTTTTTCCATGACTATTTTTATCATAAATATAATTTTTCTACCCTATTTCTTTTTTTTTCTTTCTTGTCTCGGATCTCTTGCATTATTAGGCAATTTGCAACTGAATGAATGATGGCATTCATCATAGGCGACATTTTTCTGTACAGTTTGATGTGAAAGCGGTCCTTTTCTCCCTCTTATTCTCACATCACCATCCCTCATCTTAATTATATTTTCTATTAAGACATAAAATTATCCCACAATATAAAAAATGGATTTGGCAATATAATTTGGTTAGCTTTTACTCAAAATGATGGAAAAATGTACAGGCTAAGAAAGCGGGGAAATCATTTAAAAATGTCACTTTTGACTGTTGTATTTTCTATTTTCTAATTGAATTTACACTTATGATTGTTCTTGCCATTATTTTTTTTTTCAGTATTAGAAATGACGTTAGTAACGTTGCAGACAGCAATTATATTTTTTATATGTTTAAAATTAAACCACACTTTCAAATCACAATCAACTTCAATTTGCCAGGCATTTCTTTTCATTCTCAAGATATTAAAAAAATAGTAACCAAACGAAATGTTCATTCATGACGTATTATTAGTTTATTTTTATTATTATTTTTAAAATTTAATAGTCCATTCAAAATAGCTAGAAAAAATTGAATTAAAAAGAAAATATTCAAGCATGGAATATTTTTCTATTTAAGACACGATTATGTCATAATTTTTTAATTTTAATTAAATTGTATTTTTATTATAACGTTTTGTATATGCTCCATGTAATTCACTTCAATTTTAATGGTAATTTTTGTTATGTTTATTGTGTGAATTTGTCATTTTTTACGTAACCTGTGTAACTATCCTGAGAATGTTTTCAAATTGAACATGTTTTACTTTTTTATTTATATATTTTAAATGTTAAACTCGTTTTTTAATGTGGGAGGCTAATAAGATTAAGTTTGCAGAGCGAAAGGGTGGGAAAAGTGACCCCTGGTGGTCAAATTTGATAGAATTAAATTCTAATGAGACCCTCATTTCATTTCTATTGTCAAGAAGCGACATTTCTTCTATATAAAAATCTTTTTTTCTTTCTTTATTTTTTTTACTATTATTATTTCTTTTATCTCATTTCTTCCTTTTCTACCTAGCTCTTTCTTCTGTAGTGTATTAATTTTTGCTTCTAGTCTTTGTTGTTGTCGTTATTTGTGTTTGGGCAATGACGCTCCACTTGTTCATTGTTGTTGCTCACTTTTAAGGCTGTGGCAATACTTGTCAGGCGATCATTATTGAAGAACAAAATAGTTGAGGGCGGTTGAAAGGTTACCAGGGTCATTTCAGGAGTATAAGGAGGAGGAGTCAAAGATCTGAGACATTATTTAAACAAAAACGACTCCTCCTTTCCATCTTTCTCTGTGTTTTGGATTTAAAAAAGAAAAGAAAAATACATAAGAAGAGGGGGGATTTGGGGTAGAGTACAGTATAATAGTTGTTGTGGTGGTGGGAGTTTAAAACTAAAATTCCACTGAGCATGAGAAGTTAAAGGTAAAAACTAAAGGGATTGAAGAAGAGAAATGATGAGCAAACGAAACCCCAACAAACAACTGATTGTCGTTCTTTTGTGTACAAAAGACGCATCTTTTTGTTGTTGTCGCCATCTTTCTTCTTGTTTTATTGTTATACTTTTTGTTGTTGCTTATAGTTAATAATAGAGCTAATTTAATTTTAATGTGAACCAAAAACCGAACCCATGCTCGAAATGTATATATAATAGTATGTTAATGGCGCCCTCTGTCTTTTTTATATTCTCCTAATGATGTTTCTTCAAATTAAAGCCGCCCTGATACGGTCAGTTTTTTTTGTTGTTGGATTTTTAACCAGCCATTTCCGGTCTTTTCATTTGAAAAGGTGTACAAGTAGTTTTTGGACCTTATAATTATTATTAAGAAATGAAAGCGTTTTTATTTTTCCTCCCCACCCTTTCACTCTCAACCGGTTAATTAATCGGGACGATTTGAAAGTAAAGAAAATAGGAGGAACCAAAGGGAATCATCTCTATCTGTCCAGCCAGCTGGTTGTTTAACCTTTTCCCCACCTGTTACATGACCGAATTTATATTGGCTAATTACACATACTTTCAACTACTTTGCATATTTCTTCTTTTTTCATAACTTAAGTGAGTAACGCGCAGTTGAAATATTAAATTGTAAATTAGACAGTAGATAATATACGAGCGCTTTTGTCTTTCGTCGTATCCCTTAATTAGCGAACATTAAAAGTCAACACTTTTCTACTCTTTTTCAATGCAACTGTGTTGTTTATTAACATTTTTTTATCATTTTTCTTGACATCTAGTTTTAAGTTATAAAGTATTTCGTAAGTTATAACTGTAGAAATAATTGTATTTTGCTTTATAGCTATGTTTTTTTTAAGACATTTAAATAATTTAATTATTATTATAATTTGATCAATAAGGACATTTAATTTCATCTCCCTTCGAGTGCAGTAGTTAACGACCAATGTTTTTTATTATTTTGGTTTTTTTGAATTTTTAACTACAAATTGATGGCAAAGGCGTGCAATTATTTATTATAAAAATTTGCCATTATTTAAATGTGATTGTACTTGTATTGCGATTTTAATTTATTTGGAACAATGGGGAAATAAGATAGTTGATGCAATAAAAGATAAAAACACAGGAAATGGTTGCGTGTCATTTGCAATCACATTTTAATTTTTCCTTTAAAAAGTTTTTTAAGACCTGTTTCACCTTTTAGTTGTTGAAAATAGAAATTAGATATTTTTTAATTTTAATTTTTTAGATAACCTAATTTGACCTTTTATTTTTTTTTTCGGTTTTCCACCTTACACTTTTCTTTTTCTGTCTCACTTTCTGATCTTTTGCGTTTTCGTTCAAAAACTAATTTCTTTAAAAAATTTTTTTTGGTTAAAAGCTACTTTTTGTGGGTGTTTATTTTGGCTTTTTGAACGTTTGTGTGATCACCAGAGCAGAACTGTGACATCGCACTACAGCTAATTTTTGGTCTTCTGTAAGTGTAGAAAAGAGGGGAAAAAATTAGCCTGACAATTTTACCTGTATTTTATTATCAAAAAACACACGAAAGGAGTAAATGCAACAATACTCTCAGCAGAAATTCAATCTACAAAATTTATTATAAAAAGTTTCAAGTCACGGACGACTTTTTTTTCTTCTTCTACTACTAAATTTTTATTATGCAGCTAAAAGAGAGAAGAAACTTTTGTTTCTAAAGCCAATTTTTTTCTGTATTTTTTTATCCTCACAATCTGTGTTGTACTTTTTGAGAAACATCTAGACTGGTATTGAGTATAATATACTTTGTGCTGTGTTCCACTCTCTTGCGATGTCTGATCCATTGGCAATCTCATTAAAACACAACAGTCAGTATGTGTGTGGAAACAATAGCCAAAGTCGTCGTCGTCGATTCACATGACTTGAATTTCCAAAAGTTGAAACTTAAAATGTTTTGAGAAGGAAATGAGATAAAATTGTTCTCTATCCAATTTGAACTCTGAAATGGCCGTTTTCCATTTCGTTTTGGAAGAGAAACATCATCATCATCATGATCATCGTCGTCGTCGACTCACGTTATGTTAACCAGAAACAGATTCGATTTTTGATGAGTACTGTACCGTCATGTTAAATCGGACGTGAAACGGTCTTATTTGAGGGGCCCACATGCGGCTTTATTGGTTACATTTCGCTTTTACGTTTTCTTAAAGGGAAAAGATTTCGTAGAAATTCTATTTTCTTTTCGCAAGGAAGTTTTTTCTCGTTTCTTTTCTTTATAGCGTTTATTTCTTCGTACATATATTTTGTTTTCACCCTCTTATATGATTCTATCCACTTTTTTTCTATCTATTTACTTGCACATTTACTTTTTTATATGCTTTAGTACGTTTACCTACATGTTTACTTCGTTTTCTAATGTGGGTCTCTCGTTCTCATTTAATTTTTCTCGCTGCATGTTGCTCGAACACATAATAAGTGGCTTTTTCCTTTTTTTTCTCTTTCGAATTCCAGTATTTTATTTTTTACAGCTGAATTTATTGGTTTATATCAATCACTTTGCTTTTTTCGGAAAATCCGCCTTTAATGGAAATCCGAATGCACGCACATTGCTGAATTTTCAACAGACAGACTAAGCTAAAAACAAGCTTTTTTTTTTTCGTTTATAAAATCAAATTTGGCAACTACTACAGTCCAAATTTTAAGTTACAAAACCCAAAATTTTAAGTAAGTAGAAACAAACCAGTTAGGACTTCAAAAAAAAAAGAAAAAAGTTTGATGTTTTAGTGCTTTAAAGCCAGACTGATAACTTAAATTCAAGCCCTGGTTGTCACTTAGTTTTTTCTGCTTCAATTTTTTGCTATGTAAAACGCTACGTTACTTTAAAAGCTTCAAATTATCATTGTAACCGCTACGAATCCTCAAATATATTTTTTTATAAGAAGTAGCAGTTGTCGTGAATTAAAATTTATATTTGGGAGGAAGACGAAAGAGGGAGTGAGTTAGTTTTACCGAATATTTTTCACTGAACAGTGAACACCTGGTGTTGTGACTTTGGTTGAGCGTAATTAGGAAGATAAATCGGGCGCGATGGACGAACGCCTTTGCAGTTGTTCGTACAATTTGCGACGGTTGGTGCATGGGTGATGGCACTTGTGAAGAATACATTTTTTAATGGTCTATTTTTTAAACAGTCAAAAGGTTTTTGGAGATGATGAAAGTTTTAAGATGTTTAAACATTGTTTAAGGGGGGCATAAAAAATAAGAGAAGCATTCTTGCAGGGGTGGGATTAGGTAATAAGAAGTTCGAAGGTGACTAAGCAGAACATTTTAGAAGTAAAATATTTTCTATCTTGGTTTTTTTTTTCTTCATAAATTTACGAATAATGGGTCCAAGCGAAACACACTCCACCTTTTTATTTTTTGCGTCATTGGAACGTTTCATGCGGCATTTTTTAAGGTTAATTGAACGTTCCAGTTTATGAATTGTAAACTCAACACGTTTTTACTATGATCGTGTGTCAAAATCTTTGCGTTTTTTAAAACTTTTTAAGTAAGTTGGTATTTACTTTATATCAAAACAGTTCCTTGTTTGATTATTGTGTTTGTTAGGAATTTTATTTGCATGCAACTTATTTAGCAAATGAGAAAAATTGATGTTAAATGGCAGTAGTCAACACTTTTGTTTTGTCTCTTCGTGTGAAGATTTTCCTCTTTGTTTACACAATAATATTTCTTCAGAAGGAAAATATAAAGTTATAAAGAGTTTTTTTTTAGTTCAACGTATCATTTTATTCGTTTAGTATATAATTGAAATGAATGTAAAAATAGGTCATACTTGTTTTCATGCTGTTGAAGTTTATTTAGATCAATTGCTTTGATTTACACAATGAAATATTACTTTTTTTCTCGTTTGTAATTTCATTGTAAATATAATTTTGATTCTTATCAATTTCAATATGTACACTTACAAAACGAAATTGAACTCAGTTTGCATGCTGCTGCTGGCTTTATTTCCGTAGAGCAAACCAATATTCATTGTACCAATTTCGCGTGAAAAATATATTTAATAAATCTTATAAATTATAATAAACTACCGGTACAATAAGTCTTGTATAAAGTACCTGAGAGGAAAAAAAAAATATATAAAAATTTAATTTAAAAATTATAATGAATTTAAGCAAGCAAGATAAGCAATGCAAGTTAACCGCATTGTGATTAAAAGTAAAAATATTAAGACGACGTGCTTTGCTTTACAAAAATAAAAACAATCAAGTAAATGCGTTCATAACACTGAATATGTAAGATGATGACATTGGGGAGTTTACTGCCATCGTTTAGCTTATGAATTTAGCCAAAGCAATAACGGGTCTGCATTACATAAATTTCTAATGCTGTGCATTGCACACACAATCTTAATTAAAATGTACTGTAATGGCCACACACTCAGCGCTTAGGAATGCAATACACAACATAATCACGATATTCAGAAGCTAAAAGCTCCCAGCTTTAACCACTTGTTAACATAATTTTCGCATTTATATTATGTAAATTGTCTGAAAAAGGTAGTTTTTTAATACATGATTATGCTAATTACGAGATAGATAACGTTATTTCCTTGTTTTTTAAATGCAAAACTTAAAACAAGCGACATTTTGGTGCTGGCTTATTAGAGTAACAATTTAGTCGACGTTTCTGCATTGAAAAGCTCCAATGTAGTTAATAGATGCAGCTGTTGGGGAGAAATATTAAAATTTCATGATTGGATTCAGTTGACCTGTTTTTACCCCACCTTAAATTTGGCCCTGTGTACACATTTTGGGAAATTGAGAAAGGTTGCTTCATTATTTATTTACAAGAAAATATTCCTTTGCTTGGTTATGGCCATATTATATTTTTTTTAATTTTGTTTTTGGTTGCTTTAGTTTTTTTTTCTTTAAAGGACCAACTAATTCTCTCACAATTCACCATCTTTTCATTTTGGTAGTTTGACCTTTTTATCTTTTGTTCTGAGTAGACGTTAATTAAAAAAAAATGCGACGGCGTCCAATTTATCTACCCAGTAAAATAATAAAGAGTGGAAGTAGGTTTTTTTTTTCTTAAGAAAAGGGGGGGGAGGGATGTTTGTGAGAGAAGATGAATTTCTTGAACCCCTCAACAAATAGTTTAATCTTCAAACTTCACCGGTTTAAATTTCATGCTTACAATATACAGTATCTAACTATTCTACTTTTACTTAACTGTTAAAAAAAATTGGGGTTTTTTTTTTGTATATATAAATGTTGTTGGCTAATGTTAATTCATATACTGTAACGACCTTTACAAAAACATCCCAAGGGCCTCTAACAACACTATCCCTGATTTTTTTAAAATATGTTTCTCAGTTTTTATTTCTCAACCCCGATCTATTATTTATTATTACGCCTTTGTATTCTGCTGTGTGTAATGTGTATACAACAATCTAAAAGCCATTCTGAGGAAATTTTTATTTACACACTGGCATGAATGCTCTTTTTTAAAATGTATATCAGTTACAGTGATTCTGCACTTTAAGGTGACGTTTAAGAAATGCTCCACTAAAGTTATTTAAAAATTGTGGGAGACATATTTTTGCTAGCGCACACAATGACTTCTGTATTACTTATTAAAGTGTATTTTAATCATTTAATTCGTATACTTCCGGATAAGGAAATTCAAGAACAGTTTTAAATAATAGAAATCTTGCTGTTGCTAAAGTATGGATGTTGGGAAAGAGAAAGCTATTCTATAGGACTACAATAACTATCTTGATTTTATAATTTGTATTGGTGGTTCTTTAGTACTGTACTGAATGACTAACTCGTGACATGGTTTGTAATATCGATGAAGTTTTAAATACTATATAAATATTGGAATTTATTTTTTTTTACTGGTGTCTAAAACTGAACAAGTCTTTTTTTACGTATAGCGGTAATCAATTTTTCAAATAAATGAAATCACGCATCTTTTTGTCCCCACTGTCACCAAATTATTAATTCCGATTGAGCTTATTTCTCTTTTTTTTTTTACCTTTGATGTACATTCACTGTAATGTTAATCTTTTTTATCGAGAAAGAGGGAAAGTTTTCATTAAAATAAGAATTATTTTAGATCTTCCTCTCTTTTTTCCCCCCCTATTTTTTAATAAAATTTGAAGAAATGGAAGGAATGTTGGAATATTTTTGGAAAGATATCTGACTATTTTTATTTGAAGGTATAGGACAATTTCTATCCGTATTTGGAAATGATGAGAATGGGGGAAAAGAATTACACAACACATATCCACACTATGTCAATTCCTCTTTCATCCGTCACCATACTCAAATATATGACAGTACATGGTAGTTCCAATTCTCTGTTTTCTGGATGATGATGAGTCAGGATTGTACCCTCACCCCTACATAGTGTGTAACTTTCAATTCCCTCTTTACACGTGTGGTGTACATAATGTAACGTGCCGTGTGTGTGCACACGCGCTTCCAGCTGATTTGACTCCAGTGATATAGGCTGATTTGCATAGATATATAAATGCGCTTTCACTTGCATATCATATACCTCGATTTCTTCATCCCCCTATCCATCTATCTATCCAAAATACATATAAACAGAGGAGAAAGTGAGAATGAAAACTAGAAAGGGAATTTTCTATATGTTTATCCTAAGCATTTGGAGTGCGTGTGATGATGCTAGCTTGTGTCTCTTGTGGTGACACTTATGCATGGCATGGATGATACTCTTGGATGGGATGTTAGGGAATAAGATTCAAGAAGGGAGAATTATATGCTGTGATTAAATGACTTTTCCGTCCGATCAGTCGCCAATGGAATGGATGGAATTTAGTTGGAATGAACTCATTTTTCATACATTTTTTTGTTAGGGAATAAAATGTGACGCGAATGAATGAGAGGGTGAAAAAACATAAATGGAAAAAAAGTCATGTGTGCATATCTATAGAGGTCGATCCATATGTGACCTTATCACTATTTTGGGATGTTTTATTGGATCGACTCATAGTCATTGCTCTTGATTTGTTGATCTCATTCTTTTTTATTATTCAACTAAAGCCGTTTTATTATATGGCTATTTTTCATCGATTTTTTCTTCAGAATATTATATGTATTTTTATACAAAATAAATTAGAGGAGGGGGTCGTTTTTTAGAAGTTGAAAATGGAAATATTGATAATAACTCAAAATTGTCCATTTATCTTATTATTTTATCTTCCGGTCATGCTAAATTTTAATTTTTTTATATTTTAAGTGACACCCATAAGCCATATTATAATGTAAGCATATCTTGACATGAAAGCTCCTTTATGATTATTTCTACGCAAATTTACAATTTTTATAATTTGTGAATTATTTTGCATAACGGATAATAACGCTTTATTCTGACTACATAAAAGCAGTGAAATTTTAAGAAAATCTTTTGAAGTTGAGCATGCAATTAAGTGTAATTGCAACCAATTTATCTCATTTTATTCACTTCATGTCTAACTGAGTTTCTGTTATTCATAGTCGTTTGTTTTTATGTTTATAGTTTGTCCACCTGGCAAGTTCAAGCATCATCTTGGAGAGGATCGATGCCAAACATGCCCAGAATTTAGTACAGCACCATATGCTGGATCAGTCGAATGTCGTTGTGATGAGGGCTATAGCAGAGCAATTAAAGATCCAAAATCAAGCCCATGTACAAGTAAGTTTTCCATAATTAGAATTAGTTTCGTTACTTTTATTATTAATTTTGTTTGCAATATTAATGCGTCGATTTTATATTAATTAGAACCCCCAACCGCTCCACACAATTTGACAGTGAGCTTTGTAGACCAATCAACAGTGATGTTGTCTTGGCAGCACCCTCATTTTCTGGGTGGTCGAACTGATATTATCTACAACGTTGTTTGTGATGCTTGCGGACAAACTGTTACTTATGTTCCATCTCAAACTAATATCAATGACACTAAAGTAACAATTTCTGGCTTAAATCCGGTTACAACATACCGTTTTCAGGTTTTTGCCGAAAATGGTGTGTCTGCCTTTTATGGGCCTGGTAAATTTGTTGATGTCACAGTGACTACCGAAGCATCGGGTAAGTTTATCAATCAAATTTAACTTTATAGATTACGATTTTTAATTTGTTTTTATTTGTATTTTTGTAGTTCCACTGATGGTGGCCAACGTTCAAGTTAAGAGTGTGAAGAGCACAGAAATCACTCTGACATGGGATGCCCCAACGGATCCATTTAGCGAAATTGAAATGTATGAAGTTCGATATTATTTGAGAGGAGTCGAGAAGAATGCCTCAGTGATGCTTACAAAGAAAGAAGAAATTCTTTTTAGCAGTCTCAAGCAGAGAACTGAATATGGTTTTCAGGTACGTTTTAAATGCGTAATATTTGTGCTGTGTAAATAATCCAAACTAATTCTTGCGTTCATAATGATTAGGTTCGTGCCAAAACTACTCATGGATGGGGAGAATTTAGTCCTCCAACATATAAAATGACAGGACAGATAATGGGTATGTTTTGAGTTAGATTTATTAGTCTGTTTTTTATTCCCCAATTTAAAATCATATTATTGTGAATGCTTAGCATATGTTGAAGAAGGCGATAACGAACAAGTACGAATCATTGCCGGAGCAACGGTGGCCGTGGTGGTCCTTCTGGTGATAATAATCCTCATCACTATACTGATCATAAGGAGGTGTGTTGGAGAGCGTGAAGGAATCATGTAATTTTATAATATAAAACCCAAAGTCGTGGTGTTGTGTCAGGCGTTGTCATGCAGCTGCTATGGCAATTGAGCATATAAATGTGATCAGGCGACTATTTATTGACTTTTTGTCAATGAACTGCTGTCATTAAATAGTTCTGATGCATGTTTTCCGTGCTCATCAAATTTCAATTGTAAAAATTGTTTTTTTAGTCCTTATCAGGACTTTGTAGTTTTGGTTAACTTAAAGCTTTGGTGTTTATTTTTTTTATAAATGTGCTTTAATTGTTTTTTCATATTATTATATATTAATTGAGATGCTTAATTTACGAAAAATTTCATTAAGAATTTTTATTTTGATGTAACTTATTTTTAAACCCGACTTGGTGTCTTTTTTTAAATATCAGATTATATGTTATGCATTTTTGAATATTATAAATGTTGAATAGTTTTCATATACTAATGATTATTTTTTTTAAATAGAAATAACGATGAATGTAATAAGAAACAGCCCAGTGATTGTGACACTTTGGAATATCGCAATGGAGAAGGTAACATTTGAAATCATGTCATATTAACCAATTAGTTAATTGCTTTGTTTTTGAAATTTTTTTATTGCTGCTGGTTGTAAAGGATTAGTTGTTACATATAGTAAGTCTATTAAATTTTTTTGGGAGGGTAAATTTCTTATTAAATGTGAGGGTGGAGAGAGGGCGTGTGCAAGGGTTTAGCTACTGCATATAATTTTAATTTCATTTTTCAAAAACTTAATTTTTTTACGTTTGTTTTTTTTTTTTTTTTTTTTGTTTAAAAATTATTTTTGATTTTGTTTAGTGGTCAGCACTTGTTCCTTGGATCATCCACAAATAATGTCCGTGTCAGAATGTAAGTTGACATGAGACTCCGAATAAATTATAGTTTTATTGGTTTTGTTTTTTGGTTTTATGCTTATAAATATATGGGTTGGTTTATTTATCAATACCAATGAAATGGTTTTTGTAATGCAACTTTTATCTTTTGTCTATCTCATGCACACTTACTTTCTCCCTGGTCACATTTTCTCGAGGTGTTTAAGGTTTTACGCATGTTGGGTTTTATTCCATCAATTTGCCAAAGTTGTTATTTAACTTTAATTTTTTTCCCCTTTAGTGACCACACCTTTGTTTACTCAAATGGGTCCTCCTCGTACATATGTAGATCCGCACACTTATGAAGATCCAAACCAAGCAGTTAGAGAATTTACCAGAGAAATTGATGCTTCCCAAATTACCATTGAGGCAATAATTGGAGGAGGTAAAAACGAACATATCTTGTATTAAGTAGCATAGTTATTAATGATAAATATAAAATTAAAGGTGAATTTGGAGATGTTTGTCGTGGAAAGTTGAAACTCCCTAATCGACCCGAGATGACAGTGGCGATTAAAACATTGAAACCTGGTTCTAGCGATAAAGCCAGAATGGACTTTTTAAGTGAAGCCAGCATTATGGGTCAATTTGATCACCCAAGTGTTATATTTCTACAAGGAGTAGTTACAAAAAGTAAGCATTTAGTAATATAATGAAAATGTAGCAAATTTAATCAATTTGTTTGTAATTAAAGGTAACCCGGTGATGATTATAACTGAATACATGGAGAACGGCTCTTTGGATACTTTTCTAAGGGTATTTTACTGATTGATATCTATATAATTTTGACCAGTTTTCTTACAATTAAAACGGTTTTACAGGCTAATGATGGAAAACTGCAAATTATTCAGCTTGTCAAAATGCTTAGAGGTATTTCAAGTGGAATGCAATATCTGTCCGAAATGAATTACGTTCACCGAGTAAGTATAAAGCAGACGCTTTTGCTGAAGTAAAAATGATTATTCTTTTGAGTGTTTTAATTAATTAATCATATTTTCTATAGGATTTGGCTGCTAGGAATGTTCTAGTAAACGCAAACTTGATGTGTAAAATTGCCGATTTTGGATTATCACGAGAAATTGAGAGTGCTACTGAAGGCGCATACACAACTAGAGTATGTTTTTCACTTTACAATTTTTTGTGTATGTGAACTAATGTTATGTTATTTAGGGTGGAAAGATTCCAGTCAGGTGGACAGCTCCTGAAGCTATAGCGTTCAGAAAATTCACATCAGCCAGTGATGTCTGGAGTTTTGGAATCGTTGCTTGGGAGGTTATGTCGTATGGTGAAAGACCATACTGGAATTGGTCAAATCAAGATGTAATTAAAAGCATCGATAAAGGATATCGTTTACCTGCGCCAATGGTAAATATCATCAGTTGCATTATAATATATATATTCACGATTTACAAATTGTTTAATTCTGTTAATAGGATTGCCCAGAAGCTATTCATCAACTTATGTTGGATTGTTGGCAAAAGGAAAGAGCGCATAGGCCCACTTTTGCTAATATTGTTAAAACAATTGACAAACTGATCAGATGTCCAGAATCTCTTAGGAAAATAGCTCAAACGAGGTAAAATATAATTTTACTTTAAGTGAGTCTTGCATGGTTATATTAAAACATTTTCGTTTTAGAAACCAAAATCCATTAGCACCTGATGCACCCGATATGACACAGTTTGCCACAGTCGAAGAATGGCTTAGTACTATTAAAATGGCAAGGTACTTGGAAAACTTTGAAAGAGCTGGAATCGTCACGATGGATGCGGTTGCTAGGTTAACGCATAAAGAATTGGCATCATTAGGTATAACTCTAGTTGGTCATCAAAAGAAAATTATGAACAGTATACAAGCTATGAGGGCCCAGATGAACGCGAATATGTCTGAAGGATTTCTTGTGTAGACATCTTATCTAATCTATAGACTAATTTCAAAGGTAAAAAAACCCATCTGGATTGTAAAGATGACGAAATCTCCTTTTGTGTAACTAGTTAACGGATTGAGAACTTTCAAAACCCGTCCACATCCCAAAGATGAACGGTAAATAAGTCTGAGATTTAAAGAAAAAATTATAAGAGTTTGCAAAATGCAAATGAAGAAAGCACGCGCGGTGTTCATATTGCCAAAGGGTTGTCGTCTTCGTAAACAATGCACAAGTGGCTGTTGATCAGTCACCACAAAGAAAATTGAAGGTGATCTGAAAAGTCCAATGTACGTGTAACGTACATATCAAAAAAAAAAAAAAGAAGTCTTAAGGCGTGCACGTCTCGACAGTTCTTCCTAACTATTAACTTTATAAATAAAGAAATTATTTGACGTGGGAGATCGAGTAACAAGATATTTTTCGTGGATCATCAAAGACAAATCTCATCATTGATCATAATGCTGTACACACAGTTGCGTTTGTGTATAAGATAAAATATATGCAAAGTTTTAGAGCAAAAGTAACAAAAAATGTTTGTGTTGATTACTGTGAGTTTAAAACTGAAAAGATAATTTATACCGTTTTATTTGAAATTTTGTTTGCCACTATGAAACAGTATGTTTAGTTTTTACAACCGATTATTTCTTACTTGACAAACTTTATGCTATATCTCATTGTTGGTACTTTCAGCAACATTACTCGTTTATTGTTATTTTATTTTTATCTTCTCGCTTTTATGTTAACAAGCTCTAATCCATTTAAGAGTTGTATCGCAAATTAGTCCATGTACGTTTGTCTATCGTACGTGAGTTGGTGTTTACCTTGTCTTGCACGTTTTTATTTTGACGTCGTTTATTTGGACGGAGTTGAAACTTCACTCTCGGTCACCAAATATATCACTTTTGAATCTATGCGGTTTCAATTTCAACAGCAGCAACAACGAATTGTGCTTAAAAATATGCGCTGTCCTAAGTTAAAAGTAAAGCGCAGAACTTTAAAACAATTGTGTGAAACCTACAACTTTGTGTGCGGTTTCATCTATCCAGTCATTTGACATTTTCTTCATCGAGTCTCGAGAAGATTAATTTTTCATAATCATCATCGTCTCATCGTCAATGTCATATATTTCTTTTGTGATAAACATTTTTTTTTTGCTGAACAATTGCAAAAAAAAAAAAAAGTGTGGAAGAAGAAACATGATGGCGCGTAAGAAACGATTTTAAAACTTCATTTTTGTAATTGTATTTGCTTCTAGTGATATTTGATCTACATTGTACATACGATATACATATAAGAATTATTATTATTAATAATATGCATACGTGTCGAGATTGTGTGACATCGGCTTATAAAATTGTACAAAGGAAGTTTTGTCTTTGTAATGCAGTCGCTTTATAAATTATCAACTTTTAATTGTTTTATTTTTGTTTTATAAGGATAAAACAGTTCAGTGCAGAAACGAAAAAAGCTGTGCTCAACTAGCTAGAAATAGCGTTATATTGAAGTAAAAAAAAGACTATTTTCTGTTTGACTTGAAACTCGATCAAAGAGAAATTTGGAAAATCGAAATTATTTGTGTGCGTGTACATGTTTTCATGTTGAATTTTCTTACAATGAAGGCAATAATAATTATTGATCATTAATAATTTTTGAGTCACTTGTTTTATTTTTTGACCGCTGTGAATTTTAACAGTTCATTAGATGGAATTATCGTAGGTAAGCAGTATTGCAGTTGCTGTTGCATATTGTGTGGACTGATTTTATTTATCATTTTCAGAAAACCGTTTACCTGTCTAAAGAATTGCAATATGATTGCTAGTTTCTCGTGGACATTGGTACGTATGCATAACATGAGCAATGGGCATTAATATTATGTCGATATGATAAGTTATAATGTAAATTGATAAAATTGTGAGTATTAATGCAATCGTTGAATTGTACAGTATAAATCGTTGTTTTTTGAGGGCGTGGCTGTCTTGCTAGAGATAAAAATATATTTAGCATATTTTAGTATTAAGCATAGGCAGGCTAATTTGCAAAATTTTATTATGGTAAATTTGATGATTTCATCAAAATAATGCTCAAAGGGGTAGTGCGCCAGGAAAATGCAGTTTTCATCATGCTAATTTTAATCAACGTTTTAAGAGATAACGTACGGTAGACGGTTCATAACATCTTTGCATATAATATTATGTTAAGTAATCAAAGGGTAGTATGAAGTACAAGATTAATATTTTAAGTTGTAACAACTGAACATCGAGATTGAAAATTTGAGTTGTCATTTTGGAGGCATTACATTGCAGATTTTTGAGTTCTTCATTACAATTAAACATGAATGCTCGTACTACTAAATTTTATCGTTGTTCATTAATAGTATTGCATTTAAAAATGTTCTTCGAGTTTAATCTAATTTGGATGCATACAGTATTACGGTACAATAATTAACCATAAGAGTTGTATGGATTTGATGAGCATTGTTGAAATGTGTTTGTGGTAATTCAAGGGAATTCTGTCAGTAACGAATGTTTTAATCGCTGTCGATTGAGTTGCTTAATAAATCTACTATAATACAGTAGATGGATCTTAAGAATATTCAAATTAATATTCCAAATGAAAAGAGAGAACAACATTGAATGCAATGCTTCTAATCTAACTCTTTGAGGATTAGTCTGTTTTCCAAGTTTAATACAGACTGTAAAATTCAGACAGTGATTGTTATCTATAGGTAAGTTAGCCGTATAATTTACAATTAATTAAGTGCCAAATTTGGCATAATTTGTCCTGAACAGCTCCAGGAATACCGGTAGGCTGTGCAAGTTATCAATATCGTTATGTCAATTAAGGTGATCTATCTACAGGGTGTTTCTAAATTCGAGGACGATACTGTAACTGGTGTTAAAGGGACCTAAAATAAGATATTTGATCAAAAAACCAAGGGTCCAAAGCTAACCGTTAGAAAGTTACAAGTTGACAAACTTAAGTGTTTTTTGCATTTGGTATCAATAAGATGTTATGCAGTGCTGCCTGCTTACGTCATTGCAAACCCAACTCAATGGGCAATTGCATGTTAAAAGTTAGGGCATCGGTTACCTGTAACTTTTTAACGGTAAGGTTTGGACCCTTGGTTTTTTGGTCAAATATCTTATTTTAGGTCCCTCTAACTTCAGTTACAGTATGGACCTCGAATTTAGAAACACCCTGTATAGGTAAGATTAGCTCATTTGCCATACTTATGTAAAGGGATGCAACTATATTGCAATGCATTTCATAACATTTATTTTAATAAGAAATTTGTTTATAATTTATATTATAACGATGTCATAATATTATTCAATGCTATTTCAATATTTATTACTTACTGTAAAAAGTATTTGTACCGTCTAACTTCAAAGTGATAATTTTTGGTGTCCGGATAGAACCTCGTCAAAAAAAAACCTCGTCGATGTATCGTTATCGTATTGTATCACTAAGAAAATATCGCGATAAGTCTTTTACGTTCAGAAAAATCACCACTAAGACGTGTAATTTCTTTCGTTTTAATTAGGTTAAATTACGTCAGGTTAATTTAATCATTTTTCCAAGTTAGGTTAGTTAAGAAAAAGGTAAAGTGTCTGATAAAACATCTTTAGCCGTATTTAGACTCAATATGAGCCCGTCTTAGTGGTGATTTTTCTGAGCGTAAAAGAGTATCGCGATATTTTCTTAGCAATACATTGCGATATCGATACATCGACGAGGTTCTATCCGGTAACCTAATTTTTGATTACTAATTTGCTTACCGTATACAGGACAATTATGATAACATCCAGTAATACCGCTAAAAAATATTAATTTAAATTGGATCATAGATAAATATTTCTTTATAAAAATGGTTAGCTATGCAGTTACCGGTATGATTTTGTGAGTGCAGAGCGCTTATTTTTTTTTTTTAAAAAAATACAGTACAGGTTACCTGCATATAAAATTATATAATCGACGATCTGATGTACTATATATCGATACCAATGTAAATCGATCGCGTAATCGTTTTGGGGAGAATCGAAGCAAAAAGAGGTTTGGCAGCTTGGAGAGTGGTTGTATGCTGATGAAATGGTGGAAATATTTCAGAGAAACAACGTATTTACATGTGAATCATTCTCAGTGATTGCTCATTAACACATTCTAAACGAATATTGTTGATTTTGGAATGGATATCGTGTTCAGAGAGTGTGTTGGAAATAGTGAAAAGAACGTAGGACACGACTTTTGATGTTCAAGGTGTACTGTGTATTGGTGAGTATTGAACTACAGTATCTGTGCTGTAATGTGTATTTTGGTCAACCTGTAAAGTGCAAAATTATTACATTATTTCTCCCACTTTTATTAGTGGTAATTTTCTGATTATGAAGGTATAAATTTGAATAGTAAATGTGGTCGGGTGCGCAGTGGTGGTTCTTCCAATTATTGTTACTGTAGTTGGTTTCGTCAGCGTGGACAGGTAAACGTGAATCCTCCACTTTTTTTACCTCTCGTTTCTTTTCAAAAAGATATTTTCTTAAGAAATACAATAGCTGTCTATTCCTTCAAGGTTACTAAACTGTCAGCCACATTCTTGTCCAGCTTAATTTTATTTTGAATTTCATGCATAAAAACTGTCATTTCCATTTTGACAAAATTTGACTCTGCTATAGAGCCTTTAGTAGAATTTCTTTATATTTTACTTCGTTCAAATTTTAATATAAGAAGGGAAAAAAAGGTTGTATTTGAGAATTGAGTTTGACATACCGTATGTCAGTATCCAGGGACCTGTGATATTGACGTTTGTGAAATTTATTGATAAGAAACAGAACGAGGTCAAAATGTAACGCGCAAACTATGTTAAAAAGGTTGAAAGTTTGGCGTTTACATGTTTATGCAAAGTGCAGTATCGCTGTATCTGTCATGGTGCATGTAGTTCATGGCCTTCTCGACAATTTTTCGTTTTCTAACCAAAACTTGTTTTACCATTTCTCGCCAGATTTGACCTTGTTACCTGAAAAGCATTTTTAAAACAGGCGCAGGTACCAGAAGGAAATAACGATAATCATTATTATGCAGCAGATAGACAAACGTATTCAGAGCCATTTCGTTTGAAAATTGGTATGCTCTGAATAGTGCGGTATCTTCTAATACCAAATTACCAGTAATTAGTGATATTTTATCGTAGGATTTTGATTGGCTTGCACAGTCGCTGACGAACCATAATCTTTGTTTAGTGTTTATGTCTATGGCATAGTTCCATAGTGCGGTATGTTGCAAATTGCAGACTTTAACGCGATTACATAACACACTACCTGCTAAAACCAGATGTGTTTTTCCTAATTTAGATTTTTTGTTTGTATTTCCCCCATTTCTATAGAGTGCAAAAACGGCATGCGTTTTCTGTAACTGTACCTGTAACGTTCATTTGAAGTTTTATGTAAGCTTTATTATAATAGTTTGTAAATCCCGTATTTTGTTTATTATTTTTGTTAGCAGTAAAAAGGATTTGATTTTATTGATAATATGTGTTTTTGTAATAGGGGAAAAAAAAAGATGGCAAGTTTAGTGTGATGTTTTTTGTTAGCTGTGTATAGAAAATGGTGAGTGAGCTTTATTTGGAACTGATCCAGACCTCGTAGACTATTGTTGAATCCATATTAAATTAATCTGTGGACGTGAGAAAGCATTAATAGTTCTGTTCACTGTGAAGATATTTTGTCGGCCTACACGTTTTAGTACCTTACGTAAACATCATTCAGGGTTGTTATATTATCTGCGATATCGTATTACATGATTGAAGTAGATAATTTGAATTAATTGAAAAGGATCGTCTACTAAGATGTATAAACAGCCTAAGACATGTCTGGTGGGAGCAATTCTATCATTATTGTCAGCCATTATTAGCCAGGTACATTAGCTATAAAGGCACTTCACAGTTTGTTAATTTACTTTTTGGCACTTGATGAACGTGGGCGTTGCTACAAGGAATATTATGGAATATAGAGGACATTACCAGTAACAAAGAATATAATGCGACCAATAGTGTTTTACTGTACTACTAAGTTTATATCGCTTTTGTTGTATTATTAAAGCATCGATTGTTTGGTAGTCTTTCAGGCTTTGTATTCAGTATTAATAATTCTGCTTATAGACTATTAATAGCTTTTGAAAACGCTTGACAACAAACTTGCTATATCTGTACTAATTGTGTAACGTTTATAGTGCTTTGGCAGATCATTTTTGACTATTCTAATTGAAACAAATAAACATAATGATTACATTTAAAGTATGATCCATTTTGATTTGATGAAAATTGCACTGCAGTGCTTTTATGTCAAAATCGTACTGAATGTTGAAAGTAAATTTTAGTTTGTTGTATTAGCAATCTTTATTATTGTACTAAATTAGTAATTATTTGTGCTAGCGCAACGATCGTTTTTGATCTTTTATTTTAATTAATTTTTTTGAACTTAGTAGTTTTCATAAATCACAAGAGAGTTACTGGCTGCTGGTACTATTATTTCGTTTGCATCTTGAACAGATTCTTGCAATTGGTATTTAACGCAACGTTAGCATTGCAATCGTTCATTGTCATCATTTGTAATTATTATTGTCAAAACTGTAGAAATAGCAAATTGTCACGCTTGAAATATTGATTGATAAGTTATAACAATCAACACTAGAATTTAAGTCTTTAGTTGAAAATATTTGAATGAGACATCAAGCAAAAAAAAATTTTTACAATATATCAAACATTTTATGTATAGGAATGAGAATAAAATTAGAAATCACTTTTTTCATTTAAATATAAAAGACCTAAAAAATGCTAGAATTTGATGCTTTGTGCTTTTTAGTTGAACTTGCATTAAGTATGTTATTAGTCTGTAAAAGTGCTAGTTTAGCGATATATTTGTAATATTTTGATTAATTGTTGCGTGTTTAAGTGGAGCAACAGTAAACTAGTTCGTGCTTATTATGCAAAATAAAAAAGCCGTTGAGAGGTTATTACGCATGCTCAGTTTGTTATTGAATAATTTTTAAAAAGATTTATTAGATTTTTTCTAAAGGTGATCGGCATCCAATGACATTTAAGGACCGTATTGGTTATAACAGTTGGTTTTTGCTGAAAGCTGGAAAGAGAATTTAATGGTTTGAAAATTACGTTTTGTTGGAGAAACAAGAGTTACTGTTATTGATCTTCCGTAAACGCTACACTAATTAAATCTACGTTGTGACTCTATTATGAAACGAATTTCCGTCGCCTCAGGCATGTATATGTAGCTTCTGTCCTGTAATATAATCTGCTTTTCTCTGCAGTATGCATTGTTTGTACTTTTCTGTCTGTACGTGAAATTGAAACTTTTCGAGGATTTGTAATAGAGATCGATGAGAATGCGATTGTTGTTTTCGAATTATTCTCAAAACGCTCGAGCACCCTTAATGCATTATAAATTTTATAAAGTTGCTGTTTTGAGAATAATAAAAAACACTGCTGTAAAACGAAGCAATTTAGCGTTTTATGGCATTTTAACGGCAATATATTTAATACACAAGTGAATTCATCTTATTTTTTTTATTAGCTGTACTTTGCAGATTTTTGTAGTTTTCTTTTTTGTTGTTGCTATTTTAAGTTATTTTATATACAGTATGGCTTGGATTAATCATCCATAAAATATGAGATCGTCATTACATTTTAACTCTTTTGAAAGAACATTTTTAACTTTATATTTAAGAAAAATTAACCGGTGAATTTTATAACAGATAAATTCTTTTCGCATGGAGTGAATTTATCTTTTATTTAATAGACGTTTTAAAATATTGCATAATTACTTTCTGAATATACGATTTCTAAAAAATTGTATACATTTTTTTTTTGTGTAAAATTTAGATATCAAATTTAGCTTCTTGAACCAATTAAAATTTCTTAACCATCAATCTACCTCTAACCAAATTTTGATTTTAGGTTTCTTATTAACTATTTATTTTAATCGCTAAAATCTGATGAAGGGTTTGTATACTATAAACAATTAATTATTAGTTGATAGTAACAAACTACAAAAGTTTACAAAATGTCTCTAATAATCAAGCAGGAAAAATGATAGAAATTAATGATGAGCTATGCTGTAGTTTGTTTACAGATTTTATTTTTGTTGTTGTTGCGTTAGAATTGTAGTTTTACCCCCAATTACATGTATTTTGATTATATTTTGTTCACTGCTTCGATGTGAATAATTGAAGGTGTGCGTGTAGTATGGCAGTTACTTTAGCATATCGTTTTCAGAAATCTTTCGCTCAGTTGGTTTCCCATCGCAAACATTTCACAAGGCAACTCTAGATACTGAAATACTGCATGGTAATACTCTGTAGTTGGGGGAGTTTGTTATTGTACTGTAGTTTCAAACTGCTGCAATTTTTTTCTCTGTCGTAACTTGTAGGAGGGATTTAGATAGAATTCATTGACTTCTCATTTCACCTGTTCAACTTTGCTGACCCTAATCACGAAGGAATACCACTGCTGATCTACACGTGTATTTGTTGGTGCTTTATCGTACTAAAAGCTTTTTTTTTCCATTGTTCATGCACGTTTATACAATTTTTTACCCAGTGTGTTTTACAAAAAGTCGTGCAAGATGTATTATTGCTCTTAAAAGTTGAAATCAGAGTGAATAGCTACTTTCACGCTTGGTTTTTTTTTTTCTTTTTAAAAATTCATAGTCTCGTATTGCACCTGACTTACATTGAACTTGTTCCAGGAGTTTCATTCCCTATTTCTTCCTGTTTATTTTGCACAACAGCTATTATTTTGTAACTTGCACGATAATCAATTAGTTTCAAGTTTTGATTTTAATTTCCAGGAATCATAAAGAAGAATTTAAAAATTTGAAAGAAGTGGAGGTTTGAGTGTACATGTGGACAATTGATAAGAGGCAAAGATGAAGACTATGGCACCGACAACAACTATTGAAACGGTGACCATCGTTAGGCCACTGAAGGTAATTATTTATTTTAAAAAACAAACTACATTATTTCTCTTGTACTGTATTATAAAAAAACTATTAGCTAATTTAAAAAAATAAGTGCATTTGAAGGGTGTTAATAGATATTGACGATTGTACTTTACTAAATTCGATTAAATTACTTACAGTGTGTTGATCATCATTATTGAGTCATTTTAGATGACACAAATATTTGCTATAAGATAAAGTTACGCCCTAAATAACCAGGTGC
This sequence comes from Helicorthomorpha holstii, assembly GCA_013389785.1. Classification (NCBI taxonomy): domain Eukaryota; kingdom Metazoa; phylum Arthropoda; class Diplopoda; order Polydesmida; family Paradoxosomatidae; genus Helicorthomorpha; species Helicorthomorpha holstii. The sequence goes on from JAAFCF010005748.1 coordinate 7,325,924, forward strand.
CGTAGTGAGAATTAAGTTCTGGTTTACAGTAATTTGCCTCAAAATATTGTACAACTAGACAACTGATGTCAATATACTCCAGAATAATACAGTAGTAAATTTTTAATACGAGTGTGTGCATACATAGTTGGGAATTGGTAAATAAATATTTACTGTTTGTCGGAAGAAATATTTTTTGACGTAAACTGACAGTTAAATTGTAACATGTTCTGATGTGAACATATTGATATTTTTATGCAATTTTTATTTATGAATTATCTTGCGATTTGAACATACAATAACAAAATTGAATGTGTCGATCAATGGCGTCTATGACCCTGAAGAGCTATAAATTAAACACTGAATAAAGTGCTTAATTAAACATAGTTAGCTATGCGTGGTCGTTGTTCATACTGCGTGTGAAGATTGTGTGTTTTTATTGTGGTTCTTGCAAAATTGTGTTAGAAGGGAGAAGGCGAACTTAAGTTTCAAATCGAACATCATGTTCGATTTTTTTTGGGTTGAATTTTCTGTTTAAAACGATATCGATTAAAAGCAGATGTTTTGCTAATTTACATGTTATGTTAATTTATGGGTTTTGAATGGTAGTTATCGATTTGCATTACAGTATCACAGAGTTGCTAACTATTTGTAATCAATCCTTAGGCTCGTGTTAATTTAGCAAGTTTTGTGACCCAAAAAATCTATCATTTGTTTGTTTACAGTAAAATTTATAGTAAAATCCAATACTATGACATTTTTTTTGTTATGATTAACCTAAAAGTAGGACAGGAAAACACTTTTGCTTTTTTTAAAAAAAATACGTCGGTGACATCTGGCACATCATTTTTGTTACTCTATTTAACTTACTCGGTCTCTATTAACTGGTTTTACTAACTCGCTGAATTAATGTATATTAAAAGTTGTGCCGAGATAAAAACGTGGATACTGTTCGCCTTTTTAAAGTCATTATAATTTGTTTTTTAGATTTCATTTAGCCATCTTGGTTAAATTGGTTAATTGAAACTGATTGCTAATTTGATTTGCTCTTGTTTTTCTAATTAGTCGTATTCAGCGAATTTAGCCTTGCAACATTAAATACTGTACTTACAGTAGGATTTAACTGTGTCAACTTTTTACAAAATGTATCTAAACTTTAATCTAGGCTAAAAATACTTTACGTTACCATTTATTAATTCTGAATCAATAAATCCAAAAATCTGTTTTTATAATTTACTTGTTACCCTTAACTATAATGGTATTAATTGAAGAAATACTAATTGTTTTATCAAATATATTAACAGGTTATTGCATTTATTTGCGGTCTCATCGTATTGCTGCTCATGATTTTGTGCCTGGCAAGCCCAGATTGGCTGTTGGCTGATCGTTTTCGTCAAGGACTGTGGGTACACTGTATTTCACAGGATGCCCCACTGCCGCTGCCATTTAATCTTACCGAACGTGGTGGCTGCTTTTCTGTAAGAAGCGTAGGTAAGTAAAGATCGCAGAATTTAAAATGTAAAAAGATGTTTGCAATAAAAAGTTTTTTGAACTTAGGATACATTCAAGCTTCTGCTGCTCTGTGCCTGTTGTGCCTGTTTATTGACTTGGCAGCTACTGTTATGACCGGTTGTGGTCTTTACAGTAAAGATCCAGTACTGAAATATAAATTATATCATTATGCGCTGTACGCCATGATTCTTGCGTGTAAGTATCTTTTTAAATGACTGAATTTGTTGTGTTTGTGAATGCGGTCGTTTTGAAAGTCTAAAGCTTACATTTTTGTACATATCTTTTGTGGTGAATCTAGTGGTGATTCTTCTCATTGCTCTTATCGTCTATCCGTCGTGTTTTGCTCAGGAAATCGCGTCGGGTAATCGACGAGTGTGGGAATTTGGATGGGCATACGGAGTAGGATGGGGTGCAGCTATTTTTCTATTTGGCGCTGTGGTATTGCTTTTGTGTGACAAAGAAAGTGAAGAAATATATTATAAAGAAAGGACGATTGTTCATGATAATAAGGAGCTGAAGGCGTAACTTTTTTTCCATAAAAAGTATAAACTCAACTTTTATCTGCACATCGCATCTGTCCATTTTTCCTAAAAGTTGAACGTTCTCATCTTAAATTGCACGTCAACGTTTCCCGTCCATAGTTTCAGTTCTTTTCAACACTCGGCGGTTTTATGTTATTTTACCGTATTTTTATATGGTATATGTGTATGTGGTCAACATTCTCACTACTGTTTTAAAATTCTTACACCTTGTTTACCGGTGTCAAGATTCAGTGTTAGGCTACATCAGCATTAAAATGTGATTAACCGAGTTTTTAGGAAATCCGTTATCCTTGTCACTAGAACTGACCATATCTCATTTTTATCGAATCTCTCCCTGTTTAAAGTTTTATGAAGCAAATGATTTTACAGTTAGCATTTTAAAATGTTACGTGTAAAATCATTATTATTGTGCTACTGACTAATTTGATACTGCAATTCTCTTGTGAATCTCAGTGGAAGAACTAAATGGTAAAAAGTAATTAATTTGACCGAATGCGAAAACAAACTTGGCATGAATAGTTTTGTGATTTGATTTATTACTGTGGATATATCTGCCAATCATAAAGTTAAAATTTGCTAAAAAAATCCCCCTATTTACCATTGTAATCTCAGCTAACTAAAATCGATTGTGTATGAAAGGGGCTATTTTGTGGAAACCAATTTCACGAATTATTTAATTCCAATTCAAGTTGGAACTCCTATGTCAATACCTGACAAATCATCAAACTTATTTCTTACGCAAATAATAATTTTATTTTGTTTTATTTTTGATATTCTATTCTTTTATTTTGGCAGCTGTTCGTTTAGAACTTAAACCATCTGGATGGTTTGATTATATTGTCTGTTTACTATATTGTTATATTGAAAAGTGAATGTTTTTTCCTTGTATCATGAAGTTAATAATTTTCTTACAAGGAATGTGTGACATTAAGATAATGGTTGTATAGTATCTGACAAGCGCTATGTAATTTCAAATTAGAGTTGTATAAATATCAATACATAAGTGCTGAATTTTAGTACCTTAAATATTTGCCTTCACATCCGAGCCTAACGTTTTTGCTTAATAGATTTTAAATTATTTCGATTCTTTGTCATAATCGTTATTTAAAAGACAAGAAGAGTCGAAGACATTATATAGATGGCGATTTGCACACAATTGGGAATCTCAATGCAAACAATAATTGTTAAGCTGAAAGTAATGTACTGTATTATGCACGTGTATGTTCAAATGATTCAATAATTAGTTAGATACGGTAAGCGATAAATGCAATTCAGGTCACCCAAGCAATCGGAGATGTAATTGTTGCATATTTTATTAGCAATATTTCTTTTTAATGAATAGTTTATTTCTTCTATCAAAACGAAAGTAGTTGAGTTCTATTTCGACTTTGTTTTACCTTATTTAAAAGATGTTGCATATTTTGCAGATTGAAATGTTGTGAAAATATGTTGATACGGTGTGAGAAGTATTACAGTATGTAGAAAATGTTTTTAAGTTTTTGATTATTATTATTATGGATGTAGATTGGTCAGATTTTCTCGTTAAACCTGCTCGTATATTTATGCAAATATTTTTGAAATATTGTGTAGTTATGTACACATTAAGAGTTTTGATTGTAAGCAGTTGCTTTTATCAGAAAGGAAAAAATGATTGCAAAATATAAATCTCATATCGACATTTTGAAAGTTGTTCTGCTTCATTTAAGGATTTGCTATTAAATCTATTTAGCAATGAAATTATTTGTATATACAGTATTCGGAAAACATTTAAAGATGAATAACCCGTTTTGATCGCTGACGAAATGACTCAATGGCAATCCTAGTCGAGATTTTGTATGAAATGAAAACCTTGCTAGGTAGAGCCGGTTTAAATTGTAGTGTGGTGTTTATTGAATTGCTGCATAATAATCATTCATTGTCAACAAAAATAGACTATTTTCGTAGAAATGAAAATATATGAATTGATATTTCGTTAAATACTGCAAACATTTCTAAAATTCGGATTAAGAAACCCGCGATGTTTATTAACAATCAGCATTTAGTAATAATTATAAATTTTCTAATACGAACGTGTTTTGGTTTTTTCTAAACTATAATTTATCTATGATAACTGTAACAAAATGTACACTTAAGTGAATTTTTTAAGTTTTCTTTTTAAAGTACTAATCGCACATTTATCAGTTTACACTCCGTTTGGTTAACCAGATCTCGCTGCATACGTTTTATAATAATGATTTAGTTGTTCCAGGAAAATGAATGTCAGAACAGTGTGGGGTCCAAGTCGTGCATAATATGGGGTAAAACCTTTCCATAAGCAAAAGAAACCTTCTTGACGAACCACTTTAATCAGCACATCCTATGAGAGACGAAAATATCGATCAAATTGTGTTACATTATCGTTTAATGGAAACTTACGATGGCTCCCTTGTACTCAGGTACTCCATTAATCATTTTCATGTTTTGAATTCTGAAATTTCATGTTTGGTTTTAATTAACAATTTCATTGCATATTTTTTTCAGATTAAGATGTCACCTCGTTTTAGCTATGTCAACTGGCATGGAGGCTGCAGTTGTTACTAATCCACTGATCATACTTGCAACAAAATGACAAGTAATATTGTCACGGAAGTAACCTATAATGTAAAAGCACATTCAAATTAAACGTCAATTTTATGCTATTAATGTCATATTTGTAATACCAGTTGAAAGGAGGAATTGTTTAGACTGAGAATAAGAAGCTAGTTGAGCAGCATTCACAACCATTGCTCTTCCCATTGTAGGAATGCATCCCTGTGTAAACAAATATCAAATCACTGGTCATTTCAAACGACAAGTTTGGTTAACGTTGATTACGTACTCTCCATAGTGTTAGAACCCCTTCCTCTCTAGTTATCCTCACAAGGGCATTGAACACATTGGTATATCCTCTTCTTTCAGACACTGGAAGACTTTAAATATTCACCTATATTAAATCCTTATTGTTTATAGTTCAGCTATATGTAGATATAATTCAATCTACCGGCCATCAGCTGTCATTCTGATAAGAGAAACTTCAGCTGGAGTTCCGACAAATGCACCCACCGCACCTGCCACCATACCCAGAGATGCTTTCATAAAGAAGTTTGGAGGTTTGCCATCAGGACTGCAAAAAAACAAAAATGGTAAAGTACCAATTCTATACTGCTTTTTAGTATAAAGAGTTAGGTTTTTACATTTTACCTTGAAAACCTATCAAATAACCAAGTATATGTTCCAAGCCTGACAGTTGTATAAGAAGCTTGTCGCAAAAGTCCTGCGGAAAGCCTGAAAAAGATTTAGAATTTTGGCTTATTAGTTTATTGTCGCGTAATTATGTAACTACATGCTAACAAACAAACGCACCCAGCATATGCCCCGACAATTCCTTCGTTACGTAAAATTGACATGAACAAGTGTATACTGGTTTTATGCTCTTTTGCAGCACCGCCAACACCTAAATTAAACATATAAGATAATTACGATTTAAATGATGGGTATTATATTATATTGCACTTGCCACTTAATTGCATCCGATTCTTTAACAAATCCAATGGTTGAACAAATAATGTCGCTCCCATGCTGAAATAATATTATAGCATTAGTTTTAGCAGATAATTAAAACATTGTCAGGTTTTTTACTGATCATTTACTATATTTATCTAAGTTTTAAAAAAATCTCAGTCATTGTTTTCACGTCATTTTACAGAATTAAGAGGTAAAGCCTAATAAAATTCATGTCTCGTACATTTAAAAAAATAAAATATAAGGAAAAAAAATAAGGTGTTTTATTTTTTACTCATGAGTGCATTGTTTGATTATTTTAAGAAGAAATTTCCTGTTTGTTCTCGTATATAGTTATATCTAGTACTAGGAAACGAGATTTATGTTGAAATCTGGTTTTTTATGTTAAGCTAAAATAACATAGTAGTTCCGTAGTTTTGCATCATACCTACGGTATATTGTGCAATACATGCATAAACAATGATACATTTGAACAAGTTTATTTCAATGACTTTTAAAGATGACATTACATTATCAGTCAAACTGAATAATTTCGATTCCACTCTATTTTACAACGGCTTTCCCAACTGATAAGTTGACATCACATAATAACCGACTCTTACCGCATGGAAATGGCTCAAGATGAGCCTTATAAACATGCGTAATAAAACTAACTAAAAAAATAAGTTGACATTGTAACAAAAGTAGGCAAGGAAAGCGGCTATTTTTATTTGGAAATAATTCAAGAGGACTTTGATCTATCAGAGTCATCACTTTCCGAATGTATTTGCAACAAGTTCTCAATTATCTCGAAATGCATCCTCAAATTACATTAGGGATTTCATAGTTGTAATAAACAAATATGTTGCAATCGTATTATAGATATCCGTTGTAATTAAAAACACAAGCAATTTAATTATCATGTGATTTTAGCAGTAGTAATAAATTTAATATTTTTAAAATCTAAAAGTTTCATGAAGGTCGTAAAAAGCAATCGTATTGCAATTTTAAAAAGGTGCAAATGAAAGTTAACAGATGTGGAAATTTTAAATACAGTACTCGTGTGTGCAATTTTGATCGAACCATCTGAAATGTCATTTAGCACTTCAATAAAATGATTACACTGCAAATGATTACATTTTGACATACAAGAACATACAAACTCTTCAAACGAATCCAAAAATTTAGAATAAAAAACTTCCTATCCAATTTATTTTTAAAAAAATTTCGGGTATACTGTACAATAGTTAGCAACCAGATTTTATTTGAATACCTAGCAGATAAAAGATATTTGCCTTAGATAACCTATTTAAATTTACGTGTTTTCCATACAAATGTTGCTCTATTTATTCTGAATCTGCACTAACACATGGAAAAGTTCATTGAAACACACAGTAACTCACTCAATTTCCATTATTTTCCACTACTATAAATAACATTTAACACGCAATTATCATAAACCGTACATCACTTTACAATAATGATAATAAAATGATTTTGTTTACCCAGAAACACCTCCGAATAAAAATTTAATTCCATTTGGTATTGTAACAGGAGTAGCCACTGCCCTGTCAGACATTTTCCCTATAAAACGAGGATGCTGAATTGATGATGATCTGGTTGATGGTTGTTACAGTACCCTATGTTCAGAATACACTTTCTTCTGATATTGATGATGACCAGATCGATATTCGTAGCAGTGCACTTTGTTGCTTTGCCTTTTGTACTCTATATTGGAGATTCAAGCCATCTACTGTAACTAAGTTAATCAATTGACCGTTTCCATCCTGATCACTACTACTGTACTGTATTTTTCAACCACGTAGGAAACCTCCCAACCAGCCTTGACACACACTGCAACTACAAATAGCAAGCAAAATCCTCTCACACCCACTCTACGTCAGCACATTTAAATAAACGTGTTTTAGTAATACAGCAATTAAAACAACCATTTTAACAATTATTGTTGATGCTGAATAGCGTTTCAAGGTTATTGTATTTTCAAATGTAATCAGCTGATGCTCAGGTGTATGCTTCCCAGCCAAACACCTAATTTAAATAGAAGATCACAAAAAAGTCAATTTTTCACGCAATCAGATGTTGATAAAAAAAATTCCCCTCCCTAACAAAAATAGGATCCTGATAAGGAGCAATAATATTGTTTATTTCAGCTTCGAGGGGGGTTATTTAACTTGTTAATGTATAATGGATCAAAATGTCATAGTGGTGCTGTCAGCACCATTCAACAACTGGCAATGTAAAGTATATTGATTATAATATAGTGCACTAGTAATTTATTAGCAATTTGTTATTTAACGACGATTTTTTAATTATATGTTGCAAAAATTTGTCATTAATTTGTATTTATTATTGTTTAAATTATCGAATTTTATATGTAATTTTTCCACATGCCGTTAGGAGCGCTGCTATTCCATAGATCTATTGCATAAGCTATAAGCGTTCTTACGTTACCTTGGGAACGGAGCTCCAAGCCAGGCTGCAAAGTCGAAGTCTATGCCTAGAATTTTGATAAGTCTGCCAGTAGTCTGTATTTTTGTCACTTCTTTTGCAGTGGATTATTCGTCCAGGAAGGGTGAGTTTAGCTTTCCTCTTTTCAAACTTTTTCGCTTCTAACTTAGAAAATTATTTTTAGTTAGAATTATCCTGCTATTTACGATAAATTATGCAATTGTATTTTATTTTGACAAGCCGGCAAGTATTACGTTTCAACGAATGAGTGTTCTTTCGATTTTATTCGAAATTTTAAAATATTTCTGTAGTTGATCATTTGTTTGAGTATTCTTAAGGTTTATGGATATCTAAATAAGAAAAAAAATAGCTCGTAGAACTAAAAAAAAACCCAGCATCTTTGAAGTTAATTAATGGTAGCAAGCTCGAACGATTTCATTTTATTGAAAATGGATTCGAATTGTACGTTATCTGCATTATGTAAGCTAGTTCGATTGTGTCATTTTGAGTTAAGAATTTGCAGGCAATTTCAGGGCCTTGGTTGTTGTACGTGTCAGCCATTGATTGCTTTTACGACTCAGCAAAAAAAGCGTCCCGATGTCATTTTGTACCCATGAGAATTCTTTACAGCGTTTCATGCTACGTTTTCGATGCAATAATCGTACAATTGTTGGTCGATATTATTAATAAATGTTGCTAATTTTGACCTGAATACATGCTAAAATTTTGAAGGGTACCTCAAGGTTAAATATATTTTTTGGAAGGTCATTATGTAAGGTTAAACGTCTGTGTAGCATAGTCCGGTTTTTCAAGTACTGCTAGACTACGTGTACTTGTTCTTTTATGGGGAGGAAAGGGTGGAATCTGGGAGCTAAATTTCTATTTTTTTCTCAATTATAAAACGCCTTTATTTTTTTATTATTTTGCAGTTGAAACTTTTCAAAGGTAGTTGAGCACATCGCCATCTTCATTTCCCAAGATGTCTAAAATCGGAATTAATGGGTAACAATAAAATAAAACTTAATTATTATTAATTTACTAATAAATTATATTTCAATCAACTAGATTCGGACGCATTGGTCGTTTGGTATTGAGAGCAGCCCTTCAAAAAGGTGCTGAGGTGGTCGCCATTAACGATCCATTCATTGACGTCAATTACATGGCAAGTATTCTTTGTTAAGTTATTATTACAGTAAATGTATTTAGAGATACCAATATTGCAATGCTACGAAATGTTGCTGCATTGCGAAATGGCAGATGTATTTTTTTTTAAAGTTATCAATTAGATTTTAATAAAATCATTTTAAGATTAGATTTGTCATCTGATGTTAACAGCAGAAAATGACAGTTTTATACATTTTTGTTTCTGTTAAGTAGGTTTACATGTTCAAGTATGATTCCACTCACGGACGATTTACCGGTGATGTTCGTGAGGAAGGAGGAATGTTGGTTGTCAATGGACATAAGATTCACGTATTTCAAGAGTAGGTTTTTTTTGGTTTTCTAAAAATAGTTTAAATTTTATTTTTAAATTGTTACAAAAATTAGAATGAAGCCTACAGCCATCCCATGGTCCAAAGCTGGAGCTGAAGTGGTGGTTGAGTCAACTGGTGTTTTTACTACCCTCGAGAAAGCTCAGGTAAACATTACATTTTTGTGCAGTTTATTTTAGCGACAAAATTGGTTGTTCTGGTTTTAGACTCACTTTGAAGGCGGTGCCAAGAAAGTCGTTATCTCCGCCCCATCCGCCGATGCTCCTATGTTTGTCATGGGTGTCAATCATGAATCTTACGACCCATCAATGACTATCATTAGTAATGCTTCTTGCACCACCAACTGCCTGGCTCCACTAGCCAAAGTTGTTCACGACAACTTTGAGATTGTTGAGGGTTTGATGACCACTGTTCATGCTATTACTGCCACCCAAAAAACTGTTGATGGACCAAGTGCTAAAGTTAGTCGACTTGTTTAAGCTCCGGTAGACTAGTACAAACTGATGGTTTTTTTGTAGTTGTGGCGTGATGGACGTGGAGCTGGCCAGAACATCATCCCAGCTTCAACAGGAGCTGCTAAAGCTGTCGGAAAAGTTATCCCTGACTTGAATGGGTACCAAACTATCAATAAAGACAATTTTAAAGGAGTTATTTAATGTTATGATTTTAGAAAATTGACTGGTATGGCTTTCCGTGTTCCAGTTTCTGATGTGTCAGTAGTCGATTTGACTTGCAGAATTAAGAAGGAAGTAAGTTATAACTTGTAACTGTTTTAGTGATTTAATTATTACTACAGTAATTAAAAACCTTCATTTGTAAGGCATCATACGATGAAATTAAAGCTGCGATTAAAGCCGCTTCTGAAAGTGATCAGTGGAAGGGAATCTTGGGTTACACTGAAGATGAGGTAAGATTACCAATTGCTTTCTTTAAATTCGGCTAGCGAGAATGTAAACTATTTGTACTTAGTACTGAAGTTTAAGTTGCTTTCAATTTGACTGATCGTGAGTTGCCCTTTAAAATAGGTTGTATCATCTGACTTCATTGGAGATACTCACAGCTCGATTTTTGATGCAAAGGCTGGCATATCTTTGAACAAGAACTTTGTGAAATTGGTTTCTTGGTACAGGCTTTCTTTTAAGTTCTGTTTTTCAAAGATTAACTAAAGTAACGCACTTATTTTTTTTTTAGGTATGATAATGAGTTTGGCTACAGTTGCCGTGTCATTGATCTTATTCGTTACATTCAAACCAGAGGTTAAATCAATCGCAATACCCAATCGCGATTAATTTTTCTGCCATTAAACAGCTGTTCAAAGATATCGTTAATGTACTCCCAAAAAAGTATAACGTTAGTGGATGTTTAAAAAATTACAATTACATTATTACACGCTACTTGCGTTTTCAGAAATGTTCTAATATCGTTGACGTCAATATTATAGCTGTGTATGCGTGACCCGACATAAATGTTTACAATTTTATTAATTTTAAATTGATATAGTAATACTGACAGTTAATCATTTTAATAGCATGACTTTGTCATCCGGATAATCATAGTAAATTGCTAAAGATGAATTGTAGTTCGAAATTAGTTCATTAAATGCCATTCCCTCAAAGAATTTGTAATGCGGTATCTCATAATTTCGAAATAACGCTACTATATTACGCCCGATTTCTCAAATATTGGTTGGATTTGTATCATAATTATCAAGGAAGCCAGTGGTATTTTAATGCTGGTGAATATCCAACAGCTGAAATCATCCAGAAACAGCCACACATACTTCACATTGTAAAACATCTCTTCGGAGTTGATTATGACCCGGTCAAATTGTACAAAAAGAGCACCGATGATTGGAAAGACATGTACTCTATCCACCTATTAATTCGCCATTTTAGAGATAAAGACATTAAAGTTTTTGACGAAAATAATATTAAAACTTATCCGAATCAATTTGGGCAATTGATGCGGTATGCATTGTACGGTAGCTCAAACATAATCAAAACCTAGTCGTTAATAATAAATAGACCACAGCTCAAGAAAAAAGAATATCTTGCTTTTGATTGTAAATTGCTTTAAATAATTTTTGTTATTTTATTGTTAAAATGTAACTATCGATAAATAAATTTAATCGTTAACTTGTTAAGCATACCACCACAAGATGTTAGGGTGTCAATGCGTAACCATACTGAATCTTGCTTTGTGATTCACGCCAAATTTCTCTGCAGTCTGCTGTTGGTGATGCTGCCGGTGAAGTTTTGAAATTAGAAAGGCTATCTCAAGTTTACACTCTTTTGACCGGTTAACAGTTTAAGATAAGCCTGTACATTTTTAGAATAATGGATTATAATAATCGTGTGCCATTGATAACGGCGGTATTTGACAATTCGTGACTTTGTAACTGATAAGGTGCGAGTGGTGTTAAACTTAATGAAACTTGCTGGGACAACGACATCTTGGTTGTTGTAAACACTGTTGGATTCTGCATACAATCGGTGATTATTATAAGGTGAGTACAAAATGAATTAACTTTACATAATTGAATATCGATGTGAGTTGTAATCTATTGTATGCGATATTGGTTCAATGTTTGTTAACACTATGGACCCATAATATACGACGCGGCTCGTCGTTATGTATAAAGGTGTCCGAAAATCGAAATTGTTATTGGTAGAGTTGCTCGTGTCTATAAAAATATCTATAAAAATGGGATTTAAATTGCTAATGTGCTTTATTAAATTTTGATACGGTACCGTAGGTTTGCCGTTACTCAGAGATAATAAGGCTCGTATTTCTAATTAACCGTTTACATATAGTTACATTCATTATTCCGTGTATTAGAATGTAAAATATTTGACGTCTAACTGGTGTAAGTTGCTATTGCCGAAAATAACAGCACAGGTTCGAAGTTTCAGACTTAAAGTGAAACTCGGTTTAATTTTTGACTCGTATAATATACAGTATGATAATTGTCTTTGGAATATTATACTATAAGTAACAAATCGTTGGTCATTTGTGATATTATCGTAAAAATCAGTTAAATGTTAAACTTCGGATGTTGATAAAGTATGATTTATCATTCTACATCCAATCTATCAGGGTGTCCTAACATTTTAAGTGATCGTTTTCGTCTTTGCCAAATCGGTTGACTGTCAACTGAAAGGAAAAAAAAAACTACATATTAATTTCAATATTTTAATGTTAGTTGCTTGTTGATCCATGTAATCATGCTTATGTAAATATAATTACAGTAGGTTTGACGAAGCTTAAACTTTTGAGGGTTACAGTATATTTGAAGATCACGAACACGTTTTTGCTACGGTATAGTTAAATTGGTGCAAATTTCATTCGATACAGTATAATTTAGTAAACTACTATTACAATTACTGTAAACACCAATAGTTTGTCTTGATTGTAAAAGTTCAGTACCGGTACCGGATTTCTATTTTATATACTGGTACTGTATTGTTTTGAATACTAATAATAAGCTACTGTAAATCTACAGTAGAGTACATTTGAAGGCTGCACAGCCTGCACTTTCGTCTTTTAAGCTATTTTATTTGATACCGATAATGAAATAATTTATTTTATGCTAAATCTAATTTTTTGTTAAGTATATTTACTAGATTTATTGTACTTTATCAGCATAGCCGTCACACGCTGTGCTATAAACCTTTATTTTAAATACGGATTTGAATATCAGCTGTTTCTATAATCATTAATTTTTTTACAGTTTTTATTGTTAAATGCTATTCTGTTTATAAAATGTTTGTAACGATTTCTACCATATCACAAGAGAACCACCACAAATGTCAAAAGTACTTTACTAAATGTATTTCAAAATTAGTTTTTTATTTACTGTACTGGTTTGTACCAATTCATGCGTAATCAATACCGTAATATTTTTAGTACCGTATGAAATTTGGTTAATTCAAGAGTTTAGATTTCTTTTAACACGTTAACGCGGCTTGCTGTTTTGCTTGAACTTTTGTTTCTCTTTCTTCAATTGTGTTGCTTTTGCAATTTTCTTTGAAGATTTGGAATTGCCACGCCGTTTTAGTTCTTGTTGACTGAAGTTGCTAAATTACACAATTTATTATTTAACGATCAGTTTATTTTTGTAAGGTTTCGTTGTACTTATTTTTCAATGGCGCTCGGACTCGGACGCATCTTCGACGATCGTTATCATAGATGTGTTTGGTTGGACAGGGGTGATTAAAGATGCTGGAAACACGACGTACCGCTGGCGGGTTTACTATTAACGTTTTCTTTTTATTACGATTATTTTTTACGGACGCCTCATAGCTGCTATACAAGGTGGCCAGTAAAATCAAATATAAAATGATCTTAATGAAAAGTTTATCCATTTGATTCGTTCGCTGTTGTTGTTTTCTTATAAGCTATTAATTTTTAATCTAACATTAATAAGCGAACTTAGTTCAGTAACAAAGTTATCTTGGAAGGCGATCAAGAAAAATAAATCATTAGGTTAAATGGGTTTTAGTATTTGATTACAGATAAAGTGCACATTAAGAATACGACATGAAATGCTGAATAAACAGGATCAATATTATACGCATTTTGAAGAAGCTGTTGACATTATAAAAATTGGGCAATTTTAATAATTTATTTCACATTTAAAATTGTCAACATCTTTTTGCAAATTTTACACGATGTCTATAAATCATAACAGATTTCTATTTCGTAAAATGTCTCTAATGTTTTGCTGAAAAAATATTTTTTAGCCATATTAATTTGCGAGATGTGGAGCTAATTTTTTTGCATCTTGGAATTTAAAAAATGCAATTAGTGGGTAACGGTGTAGTGGTTCACAAGAGCCCTATTGCCCCTAAGAGCAAGCCTTTTAAGTAAAAAGAATATTTTAAGTACATTATATTTTAGTTAAGCTTTAGCAAACATCTTTGCAATAATTAAGAAATGGAGCTTAGATTATTATTTGCGTGTATTTTTTTATTCTAACGGTTATCTATTTATGCAATTTTTGGTTGTCAAATCGTCGTTGCATTTTCATGCAGCGTCTTCGCGTTTTGTCATAATATTCGTCAGCATTCCAACATGTTGGAAATATTGGCAGAGGCTTTACTGCTACTGCTTGTTTTGGCCAATTAGTTCTTCTAGGCACTTCTATCCGCTTACTTAAAATAATAATTTAAAAGATGCAATTTTTAAAAGATTCATTTGCTAAATAAGCATTACTTGTTTTTTGGATTATTTTGGATGCATCGGCGTCTGTTTCTTACGTAGTTTTCATTTGGGCAGTCGTTGTTGCAGTTATTATTGCGACATCTTGGCGTATCGAATCTATTTCGTCCATAATTTTGACGACCATTCGAAAATCTTGAGGTCCATCTACCATTTACTGGCCGAGAGATTCCAGATGAATGCGAGGAATGTTCTTTCGATGGAGTAATCATAAATGCGAATACATAAATGTAGATGATAATGGTGATAAGAACCAAGCAGTTGGCCATTTTTCTAGCTACTTTTATTTTTTTAAGTTTTTACTGCATCGCAAGCAATCGATTAGTGAACATATAGCTATAATCATTTTTAATAAATATAAACGTAAAAGGAAGTTGGTCAGATCCTTTTAAACTATTTTTAGATTTTCAAGTATTGTTTTCCTGCACTGTGTCATAGTAACTTAGTCAAATTTAATATTAAGCTTAGTCAAATTGGTTTTCGTGTGTCTTAGACTTATTGTATATTTCGATTTAAAGTGCGAGACTAAATTGCCGGTATGGTAGTCTACGAGCTAAACTGGTTAAAACCTTGACATTTACAATTGTTATGACAAAATTGATCTATATCAGAGCGGATGCTGAACAATTTTGTTTACATCCCCTTATAAATTTATTGGAAAAAATTTGCATTTACAAAACTTAGTCTAGACTCTTAACTTCAATATGCACCTTTTTTCTTATTTAAAGTTTCTTGGTAAATTTCTAATTATTAATACACAAATCGTTGTAAAACACAATCATATTTACTAAAAATATATATAGAAATAGTTATTGAATCAAATTTTTTACTGAAGTTTATTTGGCTTTAACATTCGATGTGAGTAGTGCGAGATTGTTCATTACATGTACTTGGCAGACCTCAAAATAGCTTCTTTTAGTAGTTAACAGGTCATTTTGTTTATTCAAATAAAATTGATTATGCAGGAAATTAAAATGGTTCATATACGGTTATTAATAACTTTATTTCTTGGTAGTGAATAACGCTACTACCGGTACATTAGAAATTTGAGGTACGGTATTTTAGGTTCAGTATTAGATTATTAAAATTTGCTTTTAGTAAGTTAGTTACAGTATAGCGTATTATGCATTTTTTTTAATAGCAATACTGTGCGTTTAAAAGTAATATGGTTTTCGCAATAGTACGAGTGGACGACGGCGGATTTTAACGCATCTTTGACGGTTCCCATCAAAAACTCGACCTCTGCCGCAATAGGGATCAATTATCTCGGGGTAGTACGATTCATTCTTTTCTGAAGGCTCCGTTGTGGTAGTTGTAGTCTTAGTGGTAATGAATTCGTAATAAACTTTTGGTCTATATCTGTCATGGTTTTAAGTATTGTTAATGTAATTTTTTCTAAGCAAATAATTGTTTAAAGAAATTATATTACGGTAAATTTGATGAAACGTTCCTTATTTTAACGCATTTTTTACGATCTTTGTCGTACACATAGTTGTCTTTGCATTGGACGCCAGGGAAAATCGTCGGAGCCATACTCGTTGTTTCAATCGATGGTTCTCTTGTTGGAGTTTGAGAATCCTCAGGAAAATTGTAAAAAACGGGAACGCTCTCAGTAATCTTAATCATCATTGTCAGTAACGCAGTGACAGCAATTATGTTGACAAGATCACTAGCCATTTTACGCTTGCAGTTATTAACTGGGTATAACTTGTTGATTATAAATCGTAAGTTATAATGGATGCCCACAAAGATTGAAAAAGTTTTTAAATACCCTGTAATTTTATCAGGATGCAATGCACATCCTCAATTAAACTCAACTTAAAGTTTTTCTTAGAAACTTAACATGAGTAATTGCTATTTTAACGTGAATATTTTCGATTGTAAGCATAAGTAAAAGGATGTGTAAATGGCAATAGCTTTTTATACATTGCACTTCGAATTAGGATCGATACTGATTTTGGAAATGTTAAGTATGTCATAGATTTGACTTTGGGGATGAGCGTTCAAGTGAATGGGAATTAAAAAGGACGCGGTTCTAAGCTTATTTGTAGTGCTTGTTATGAACGTAATTTTTTATTGCATTCATTTTTTTAATTTTTTTGTGTTTAATCTTTCGACAGCTTACATGAACAGCAAGTGCGTTTAACACTTGTATCCTGTCAGATACGTAACTACAGTATTTCTTCCTTATTTGTTCGTGACCTTTAATTTACTTCAACTATTGCTAGGAAATGTTTGTACTAAATGTTGAAGTTTCAGTTTTTGAAAGTTATATATACTGGGCGATTCTTAAAAATATGAATAAAAAATAAAAAGTTAGTTCTTACAACTTCTTCCTGCTGTAATGCATCTACTTCGTATGCTGTCGTAGACTTTTCCTGCTGGGCAGTTAGTAGCAAAAAGTGCTTTGTCGTCAAGTCTATCATCTGATTGAAAAATGATTGCCGCCGAATTGGTGTTTGTTGTGCTTGTTTGAACATTCGCTTCTCTCATTTGTATCAGCGCACAAACCACCACAAGTACTAAGCATAGAAAAAAAGCTTTTAAACTTAAAGCCATCGCAAATTTTCAGTCGCACCGAAACTAGATGTCTGTTTTTGATCTAAAATCGAAACTACTTTTGGTTAGTTTTTACTCTAGTTTAAACTTATATAAGAGCTATACTATTACATTTCTAAAACGGTTTCCTTTTCCTGTTGATTGCATAATATTAAATGTTGTGCTAATTAGATAAGTGATTAAGCACATGTAACCAGAACACACTAGTAAATCATATGATTATGTATAATTTATTTCCACTGATAAATTGAGTAAGTGCGTGCCATTTAACGATTTATTCATAAATGCAAATTTAAATTTACAGTATAAAATCCCAGCTTATTATTTTGCGCTTAAAAATTTATTAATATTAAACATACAGTAGAATCTACTGCAAATCGTTATTGCATAACTAATTTTTATTTTTTACTATTACTTAAAACATTATTTTTGATAACCCTAACCGGCATTGTAGACTAGCTATTTTGTATTTTGAATAACACATGATAAGAAATAACCGCTATGTACAATCAATTTAATTCGCTGTGTGCACCGTTTAAATGCAAGGAAATCACATTTTTTTTGTTTCTATTTTGGCATTTTTTGTCCAAATATGCAGTCATTTGGTTGAGGGAAGGGGGTTTTAAAGCGTTGAATCAAGTTATTTAAAAGTAAACTCAGTTATTAGCTAATAAAGTTAGTCATTCACTCGTTGGGTTCTTGTTTCATTGTTATTTCACAAGGCTGTGCAATTATTGTAGATGGTGGTGTTGATCTGGTTACTGGCAGTGAATTTGATGTGGTGGATGGTGGCTGTGGTGAAGTAGGTGAAATGCTAGTTATCATGGATGTTGTGTGATTAATCGATGCCATGCTCACTAAGTTGTCGTCCAATGGGGGAACACTGTAAAAACATAACCACAGCTATTATTTGCTCTGTAGTTTTAAACAGGATTAGTTACTGTTTTAATATATAACCTTCTTCTAATTGATGTGGTTAGCGTCGATGTAATAGGAAGTGTTGGGGACATCAGTCTAATTGCTTGATCCGATTGATGATTTGGTGAAGCGTGGTAGGCTAATATGTGACCGCTTGGGACACTTCCGCTGTCGCTGTTGATGTGAATAGTAGAAGGTGGCTGATAATGAAGATGACTAGTTAGTGGACCACAATTGTCTCGTCGTAAATCGTACATGGAGTTTAACACAGGCTTTTCTTTAAAACAAATTTTTTTTGGTTGTTTAGAAATTGATTTTTTATTTAAAAAATCTTTTATATATTTTACCTTGCTTGATTACTGGTTTCATCTCATGCTGGTGACTAGACGACATCGACGCTTTTGGCTTCCTTTTACGTGTTTGGATTCCTTCTTTTTTCATTGCTATTGGTCGATTAACCTTTTATAAACATTTTTTTTTTTAATTTAAAGTGATTATATATTAGTGGTTATTATAAGTTAATACCATGTGCAGTTTGTAGTAAAGACCACATGCGTTACACACTGGTTCTCCTTGGTTGTTTCTCCGCCATAATGTGGTAGTGGTTGTCTGGCAGTTAGCACAAGTCAATCCTGTTCGTCGGCTGGGTGTCTGCTACATTTTTTAGAATGAATAGATTAAAGCTTTAATTAAAAGGGTTAGAATGGACTCATCATAGGGCATTTTGGGTTAATTACCCAATTTTAAAATATTCACATTCATGTCTTCTCAATGACAACATTCACATGCACTGCATATATAAAACTTAATATATTTGATCCGTTAAAAAGTGACTGATTTTCAAGTAATAAAAAATGTAAACTATCTAAATGGACTTATTTTGATTGTCATTGAGATGATTTGCATGTGATTTTTATAGAAAATGACGTAAGAGAGAAATATATAGAGAGAGGAGGTATATACCCAACATACCCTAACATGGTTAGTGTCCATTTTCCCTTTAGTATGCCCTTAATCAAATGAAGAAAAAATAAATTGTCTAAATTTGGTAATTACAATGCGTCTTGTAGGTTTCATCAAAGGTCGGTTTATACCGTTCATCTTGTGATACAGACCACATGCATTGCACAGGTAGTGGCCAGTGCCGTCTCGTCTCCATAATGGGGTGGCAATCGTTCCGCAGTTGACGCACTCTCTGCCTTCTCCGAAATACTCAGCACCTTCTGATGAATATTATAAATACATCTTGTTACTTTGACAAATATTATATTACATAACGACAGTCATTACCTGGGTTAGTATTTCTAATGTTGGTATATTGCTCGCTGACTCCAGGATAAGGTGATTGGCCTTGTATGCCATTACTGTACATCCAACCAGTAGATGGTAGTTCTGTAGGCCTGATACTATAAGTACCAGATGTATAGATAGTCTGACTACCATTTATATTGTTACTCCTGATTATCTCAGCTGCATAAGGGTCATGGTGCGAAGGTACAACCGTAGCTACCGTTGATGTTGGCGAGTTGGGTGAGGCGGCTGTTGTAGGGTGGTTCCCTATTGATGTTACATTATAAGGTGCCATCACTAAATTGGTTGAAGAGTTAGTTGCAAACTCCCACAATGGCTGTTGAGGTGGCTGAGCATTTGATGGGTGTGGAGTAGCAGAAGAACCTCAAAAGTAAAATAATAAAAATAAAAATTCGTGTTTGATAATGTTTGATTAAAAAGTGTAATTACTTGATGATCCAATTGGCATCCCAATTGTTGCCTGCGATGGAGAATATTGTGTCATGTGGATCATTGAGATGCCTGGAGAATAAATATTTGGCGACACCGAAGCTGTGGAATGGTGCCCTTCGTATGATGGAATTGGTCCAGCTGACTGAATATTGGAGTAAACGTAGGGATCTCTTATGAGATACTGCGTGTTGATTGACTGTCCTGAAGTCGCGTAAGACGACATTGGCAAAGGTTGGAATTGATGCGTTGGCGTTGCTAATTCGATATAAATGGTTTGCTCTTTCTCGTTTGGTTGAGGTGAAATTTGGTGTGGCGTATGTACTCTTATAGCACTAACAGGGGGTAATGGTTGTTCATTTATCATATCATGAGGACTATTTGAATGGTAGTGGTGGGATGATACTGGTGCCAGCACCTGATGAGGTACCAGTGTAATAACTTCAGTACCGTTTTCAATAGGATGAGCTTCAACTCGTTGCGGCTGCTGATGTTGCTCTTCCGGTTGATCTTCAGCGTGGACACTGCTGGGTTGTTCACGAGGAGATGATTCAGAGCCTTCTATGGACCTCTGAGCAGCGTTTTGGTCATTTGACCATGTATTTGGTTGATGGTGTGGTGAATTATTAGCTTGCGTGGTGACTATTGTTGGATGTGGTGTTGACGTTTGTTGGGGCTGCTGTTGTAGTTGATCCATCAGTTCACTGATATGAAAAAAGTATGGAATGTTTATTATTAAGATAAGCCTAATTTATGTGGAAATATTTTAAGTTTTTAGTATCTTATCGGTAAACTGTATAACCTACTGGTAAATGGATATTATTGAAATACAAGTAGTCTGGTTTGATGTGTTGTACAAGAGTTAAATGATATTGTTACTCTTTTTATCTCGGCAATACTTTTGTTATTTTTAGCATTATGTCAAGTGTAGTAAGTGAAAGTATTTTAAAATGTTAGCATTTTACTTATTCTTGAAATAAATTGGATCCGTTATTTGTTAAGTAATTAAAGGTGGTGTTTTGCAAGGATTTTGGTGTATAACCTTCCACGTTTCATTAATAGGAGCTTGGAAGGAGGGGGTGGAAACTATTGATTTTAATACTTATTTATTGGTTTTATTTCCGTGTGATAAGCTTTTTAAAGTTGTTGACGTATTTGCAACGAGTATGTTGAGATATGTATTCACCCACTTTTAAATGTTAGGTAGCAAAGTTCGCATAATAAGATTTATGTAAGCGTGTTATAAATTGAAAATAAGTACTAATTTAATTTATGTATAAACTTAGTTTTTTCCCCTATTCATTAGACGTTTATAGATTTTAAACTAGAATTAAGCTAAGACTTTTGATATGATAATTATTGGTATTTATAATAGTTACTGCCACACAGCATAACTTAGTCATTGTGAAGTTTTACTGCTTTAATTTGCAGTGTAGTTTAATGTATAATGGTTAACTTAAATTTAATCTTCGACTTAACTAAACTAGTATCAACCTAAACCATTATTGACCAATAAGCCTTTATTGCCGTTACGTAATTTAAAGCTATAAACTCTACCGGTATATTGTATTTCATTTTTAATCACTGATTTAATTACAATTTTTAAAATTACTAGAAAATTAAATATTAGATTCAAGTTAATTGCACTGCCACTATAACTCTTACTTACTATGACTTACTATTTGATTATGGTTGTAAAATATTGTAATTTTTTTTATTTTAAACAAAAAAAAATAACAGGTCTAAATTTACAGTACACCGTAATTTTTACTGTATGGTGTATATTGAGATATGTTATTTGTTTTTACAAGTACAGTACAATTATAATTATGTTCTACTGTTCTAAGTTTATTAAACGAGAGGAAAAATGATTTAATAGTTAGTTAATAAATTAGTAATGGGCTTTGCATTCATTTTTATCGCCAATATAAAGGTAAAAGCAATCGTACCGGTAGGCCTATTGATAAGTGACTAGCCATTCCCTTTGGCATTGTGTTGTAAACTTAAATTTCCGTTAGATTTTCATTAATATTTTTATAGGTAACAAAAGTATAATTATTATCCATTAGGTATTCATTTCTTTATAATTAGATACAGTATCTTTTGATTTATATTTCTTAAAATTTAAGTTAAAACATTTAAAGGCTTGGCACAGGGAATGGCTGTTAATTTTACGATTATCGCTATTGAAACTAACTTACCGTATTACAAATTCAAATTTATATTATATAAAATTTTTATCAATGATAGTTTTCGGAAAAGATTGCGATTATGGTTGTTTCTTTAAATAATTTTCGTTGGTCCACTAGAGAGCGAGTGCGATTAGATTGGGGTTGTGGATATTAAGAGGACATCTGTGTATTTGTGTATAAGCGATAATATAATTTTGAAATCTAACATAAGATATGGCCGATAATTTTGCTTACCTCTGATTGTGGTTCTTCTGTTTGCAATAAAATCTTTGTGCCTCAATTTATCGTTAAGATGGAGATGAATGGTCGATTAAGGTAATCTTTCGTCGCTTAATATAATAAACCGAGCGACGCCAGGTCATATACTGTAATCTTCAGAGATATTGTCGGTCGATTAAGCTGTCTACATTAAAACAAAAGGAATTATCTCGATACTATTGATGTGATTCTGGATTGCAATTGAAATTAATAACAATTTAGTCTCCTTATAATAACATATTGGTGTCCGGGTAAGACCCTGGGTGGGACAACATTGCTCGAGATAGGTAATCAATAGTACCCATTGGTTGTTATTTAGCTCCGCCTTTAAGTGCGCTCCTGACAGGTGTGCAATGAAGTTAATTTTGCTAATATTGCTCTGAAACTGTAAAGGTACAATTCAAAATGGCGCTTTTTATATTTTTTTTAATTTTTTTTATCACTGTCCCAAACTATCAGAACATAAACTTTAATTTGCTGAAATTATATGATATTCCCATCATGTTAGCTTAAGTTATGGATAATATAATGAGGTGGTGGGGTTTAACAATAAAAGGTGTTTGAAAAGTAATGCATTAAATGGTTGCCTATCTGGGATTATCTTGGATATTTGAGGGGGAAGATAATCCTTAAGCAGATTTGAGATGGAATCATATCTATAGGCTCTATTTTATATTTTCATGTAATTTTCTACTCTAAAGCAATATCGCCGCTGGTCACGATGCCATCGGTCGCGCAATTTATACAAATTCATGGACATTTTTAATTAGTACCTTTCAATTTACTGGCTGCTTTAACTTCTGGCTGGCGCTAAGGATTTTGAAAGCCTCAGAAAAAATCGTTTGGTTCTCATGTGACTGTACGAGTAGAATCACAGGTAAATTTTGTATTCCGTGTTATTTACTTTTTATGAAATCTTGTTGGTTAAATTACTTAAAACTTAATACGTAGGCCTAATATTTAAATAAATTTTTGGGGTGTCATACGTCGAGCAGAAGCTGTAAAACGGCCATTTTGAATTTGTTTGGCTAGCATTTTCCACAGCACACAGCTGGTTCTAGTTTGTGATTTTTTTTTAATATTTTTTTGTGAGTTGGAATTTGTACCCAACTGATAAGAATTAGGTGTGTGATATCAGTCTCACGTACCGTAAATGTAGCAAAACAAACGGTTATGACTCTCAACTACCAACTTCAAATATTCAGTGAAGCTATAGCAAACATTAACTGTGCAAATAAAACCATTAATTTTTTTTTTGCAAAATTAAACTTTGAATGATCATTTTAAAATTTTGACTAGTATATTTTACCAACAACAAAGTGAAAGCTTTGGTGCTGAATGCATAAATAATTGATTTTTAGTTATTAATTAAATTAAGTGCATTGTATTTTTGATTTCATGTTTTGGAAATTTGTTATATTTGTAAAAAAAATTGTCTTATTGAGATACATTTGTAATAAGGTCTTATTGGTTGTTTTCTAAAATTCATGGTTGTGGTGGTTCGTAGCTCCCACTCGCGTGAGACCCAGAAATACGGTTATCAGGTTGCTATGACAGTGTGAACTAAAATAGTTCGGTTTAACTCGTCAAGCGTGTTTTGTGGCAAACACAGTATGGGTAGAAATTATCGCGAAAAAAAAAATTCAATATTATTTTATTTGACAAATTTTCACACTGTTTTTAAACAAACATTTTTTTTACAAATGCAAACGTTTAAAAATATGAAAGAGGTCAGTTGGAAGTTCTATAAAAGTTCATGGTTTTGTCATTTTGAAGACTTAGTCATTTATTTGTTAATTAAAAGTCAATAAAACGATACACGTAAACATATTTCGAAACATACTCTATGTAATTCTCCGAATATTGTCTGGAAATTACAAAAATTAGTTTGGGTTTTAGTTGGTGCAGAATTTTTAATAGATTGATTGCACACAGAATTTGTGGGAAATTTCCTGAAAATTGAAATGCAATTGTTTAAAACTCGTGTACTGTACAGCAAATCGGAACGATCATATCATATTTATTAACTAATAGTTGTGACGTAATACTTTTTTGATTTAAATTACTGATTGCTTGAATTGTTATTTTTTTTTAAATATTTGCTTGGACTTGTTACCTTATTGAAGATGAGCCAGATTATTATTTTTTCATTATAAATTAAGAGCTACTGTTAGGATCTAAATTTACATTATATTACGTCGTACAGTGAGATTGCTTTTATCTTGGATAAGATTACAGTTATAACTAACTTATTATCGATCTAAATAGACAGTACGTGACAATTCCTTTGTCATGTTATCCAGGGTTTTATTTGCTATATATTGCAGAACATACATTCACTGCTCTGATTTCTTTTTTTATTTGTTACATGCCGTACTGATTTTTATGCTGAAAAATCTATACTCCAATTACAATTAGTAGGTTTATTAATAGCGTATTTCTGTAAATCTGCTAATTTAATTTAATTACTTTTTGTACAGTCAATTTTTAACTTTGACATTAAGTTAAATGGAGTTTGAATGACTGTTTTGAACATTTTAATTGTTTTTAAATGAATTTGATATTAGGACTTTACTCAATAAGTTGTGTGTCTACTACTGTATTCTATAGATAGACACTTTCAAACAGAATTATAGCTTTGTTGTGGACTTTTAGAATTGTCATTATAATAACATTTTCTTTAGTTCATTGGCATTGTCATTGTCATGGCCCATTAGTCACTCAGTGTGTGTTACTATATATGAATTTCGATAGAATTGTTTGTACTTGAAATGGACAAACTTCAAAACATGCACTATGTACAGCTGTACACGGTTAATGTATCATAGACTTATTACTGGCTTACAATAGTTATAAATTTCGTTAAAGGAAGTTTAGTTTAGAATCGCTATGAATGTTTTCCTCCTGTCGTTTTAGTCAATAGGGCTGTGAGAATATAATTAACTAGAAAAGGGAGAGTTGAGACCTATTTAAGACTATAAGCTTTTGGGATACTTGTTTCGCATTGTCTTGACTTAACTTGAATTAGAAATCGGATTTGTAAATATTTGTAAGTCGTGTGCTACTTTGCTTAAAAGATAAAAATGTATTTTAAAAGGTTTAAAATGTCATATGCCCCTTTTCTAACGCCGTTTAACATAAGAACCAATTTGTACTGGTTTTTTGAGAAGGGTTCATTTGTCATCATAGGGCCTTCAGTTTTTGTTTTACTTCTAAACATTGACTGTGAAAATAATCGAATTTGTGAAGTACTGAATAAACAATATGGCTAAAGCTAATACTGAAATAACATGTGTAAGTGTATTGGCAAGTGTTATCAAAATCGAGTTTCTAGGCTTATCAATTATTGAGAAAAAAATACAATTAGGAATCATTTTAATTAGAAATATTAGCGAAATAAAATAACACAGTTGGTAAATTTGAAAACAAATTTATTTTTAGCAATTATTGTTCATTCGCACGATTTGACTAAAATTATTGATACAGTTTTTATTTTATACTCGATCAATTATTTATTTTGTACTAATTTGCATTTCTTCAAAAGAAAAAATACACACACGTCAACAACAAACAAGAAAACACATCACTAAATTGCTCTTGGTAATTAACACGATTTATTTTGGTTAAGCGATTACTGATGCAAATGATTCTTGAAAGTTTTTTTTTGGTACGTCAGCTGCATAAGATAAAGTCTATTTAAAATTTTATGTTGCATTACTTCCAGGTAGATATTGCGCGAAAGCTGTTTTATGGTTGTTATAGTACGACGATGCATATACACTTGAAGGCGACATTGTTAATGTTGAAGTTGACATTGGAGACATTTCACAGCTGGCATTGGTTGATTGTGTTTCGGATTTAATAGTAACTATGTGTTCACTGTTGGACATCATTTTCAAATTGGAGCTTTGATGACCCTTGGGTTTCCTTTTCCTAGTCTGAATATTGTCTTTTTTCATAGCCATCGGACGGTTTACCTAATATACAAAAAAAATTTGAAGTTAAAATCATATTTGTATGTAATATGCAAGTACAATAAGTTTTTTTTTACATTTATAATAATAAAATATAGTATCTACGCTTAGAAAATATTTTTATAATTGTAGTCATTTATCATTTCAAATAAATATTAATCATACAGGTATAAGTATTTTTTTAAATGTCAAATGTTCAGTTAATGGGATTGTAAAACTGCACTGACCGAGTATTTTATCAAGATTATCACTCGAGTATTGTTATGATTCATTGTGAACATGAAATATAACACTAGCAAATAAAAGTTTAGCCATTTTTATTATTGAATAGTATGCGGTGATGCAATCAAACATCCTTAACTCTTGTCAATTACACGTATAATTTTTAGAAATATTATTTATTGAAGTTAAACATTTTGTTATCATTGGTTGGCTCCGTGACAAGGAGTCAATTAGATCATGATAACTTATTGTACTGTGGAAGAATTGTGTTTTCAAGGATATACTGTAACAATAATTATAAAAAAAAAAATTGTTTCACACTTACCGAATGTAGTTTGAAGTATAGTCCACAGGCATTACATACAGTTTCACCACTGGCATTACGCCGCCAGAGAGATGTCGCTGTTGTTTGACAGTTGCTGCATACAAGCCCTTGTCTCTTGCTACCAGGCTGCTATAATTGATTTCAAATTGAAGTTTGTCATTAAGATACCCTACATTGAGATTGCATATATTAATATCGACACTAACCTGTCTTTTTTGAGGTTTAGTTAGCGGTCGGTTCATCCCATTTATCTTATGATAAAGACCGCAGGCATTGCATAAATAATGTCCAGTTCCGTCCCTTCGCCATAATGGAGTCGTCACTGCGCCACAATTTACGCATTCCCTTCCTTCATTGCACATATAGTCCAATTCCACTAAAAAATTTGAGAAAAGAAAAAAAATCCAAAGTGGCCATTATTTAATCTGCACTACACCAAAGCAAGTTCCTCTTACATTTATTTGAAGAAAGTAAATTAGGGCGGTTTCTCAGACATAAAAGAAGCATGCATTTAAGTGAGAGAGAAAGCACATTTTGAGATAATGCAAACATCTTACTCAAGATATCGATAAAAATATAAGTAGACAAAAAAAAATGTTAAAAACAAACACAGCAGCTACTTTAGTGCAAAGGTTTTCATATTTTATGTATTATTATACATAGTGTAGTCGCCTATGGACCACTAGTATGGTTCGTTGTAAACACCGGGTGACTTGATTTTTATAAACAACAAACCGTTATTTATGAGGAAGAATTTTGATTTTACTTTTTAGTTCATAATGTTAGCATAGTCTAATTTAATGTTAATACATTAGTGTCATTAACCTGTCAGTGTAGCATGTGGATATCTAATGTACAAAGGACCGCTAACTGTAACATAAAGTATGGTGACCTTAGTTAAGTTTAAAGGGGTCAAATGGTATTGCTGTATCTGTAGTCTAATATGCCAGTTTCTATATTTATAATTTAAATGTGCTTTAGAGATAACAGTTAATATAATTTTACTCTAAATAACTTTTTAATATATTGCACTTGTAACGTTTCTGAAGTTTATGAATTGCTATTATGGTAGTGTTAATATACAAAATGTTTTTTTTTCGTTTTGTACAGAAAACTCAATTAAAATTTTAATGTTTGATGTAATGGCTTTTTAAATTTTTTTTTTTAGAAAAAAATGGAATGTTTGCTTAAGTTGTGTAAAAGTCAAGAAATTGTTTGGCATGTTTGAAATGTTTCTAATCATTTTTTAAGTCTCGCCATTCAGACTAGAAATATGAATAACTATTAGGTGTTTTCTAGTGACCTTTGGCGTGCAATGTATAGAGACTGTCACTATACAGTATAAAGTAAAAAAAGCAATAAAGCTTAGAGTGATGCTCCCACTCTGCTTGAATAACAGGGAAGGGCCATCTGCACAGCGTCATTTTTGATGATGCTTATACGCGGACGCGACTGCGCCTTTTGACCCTATGTTGCACTGGAATAGCTTATTAAAAAATCTAATTCTTTTTTTTTTTTTTAAAAAAAAAGTTTTTAAATGCATATGGCGCCTTCTAGTGGATCTGGTTTGCTGTTATTAAATTGAGTAATGGAGAAATCTAAAATATGACGTCGCACGGTCATCTTGCAAGCATACCATAGCTTAAAAGCAACGTGCTCGCTATATTTACATCCATTATAAGGGTTAAAATTTGAGTGTATGCCATATTTTCACACGAGAAAATGTACCTAAAAATATTGTGTTTAAAAACAACTTCTCGACTTTTAAATCAAATACAGTACTGCAAACACTGAGCAGCTGAGCTCGTGAGGTAAATAAAAAGACCTTTTTAGTTTTTATGCTATGAAAATGCATGACGTCAATAAACAATTAAATATTATTCTAGTGAATTATACTAGAGGCAACTATGTCGCATAGTAAATATGCTTAGTCAGATTAGTGATATAAATTACCCTAAATTAAAATTCAGAATACAAGTTAGAAAGACTTGGGAATGTTATTAGTCTTATTGTAACTACATGTAAGCAATCACCGTATTGTTTTAAAGTATTTTTGTTTTTGGCAATTGTATAGTAATAAATCTAAGCTATCTTTAATACTATATTCTAGCTATTTTGTGTGCATCATCATATACTGTAAAAATAGATTAATGCGCAATTTGCAACGTGTTTCGTTTTTGCAAATTAGCAAACTAGAAAACCGGCACAAGAAGAGTCTAAATAAAAAGTTACTGAACAAAGTACATGATGTGTCCAATGTGTCACGATATAGAACGTTGACCTTTTACAATGAATACCATATGCCACTTTCAATTGTCTAGTTCTTTTGTTTTGTTAGTAGAACTACTTTCTAAAAAATATGCCCTTTGAGACATCTTCTCATAGAAGTTGAAGCTGTCATGACGCCAAAAGTCCAAGTGTTCCAAAAAATTTTCTTTTGAAAACTTTAAATGACGGAAATCTCAAAGTGTCATTAGGCCCATTTTTTCACGCGCACATGTTGTCGGCTTTATTAAAACTATTATTATTAGCCTTCTATAATAAGAATTTCAAATTGTTTAGACTACACTAATTACTCCAATAATTACTACACTAATTACTTACAGTAGCTCATTGTAAATCATTGTGCTAACTAGACTCGTTTGAAAATGAAAACAACATTTGGAAATATTCTCATCTGTCATTTCTAATCAATATTATTGTCAGTTTGTATCTAATAAGCGCGTTTTTTACGTCATGTGTTGATTGATTGGCGTCTACCTGAAATTTTTCAACTAAACACATTTCAACAAATACTGTAAATGCCAACTGCGTAATTTAGTTGCTAAATCGTTAGCCGGCTGGTGTCAATGATATTAGGTCAAAACTATCGAAAACAACCGGTTGAACTTTTGAAATTTGATTTTTTTGTTTATTCGATAGAGCAACATATTTTATATTGCAATTCGGGTTCAAAGGAGTTTTTCACAGCCTTTTTGCTTAAGTTTGAATCGAAATCACGTGACAAATGAGCTGCTGAAAACATATAAAAATGTGTTCAACTTAGCCAAAAATGAACTTACGAATTGATTTTAAAGATTTCTTATTTATGGTAGAAAATTATGATTTAAATAGAGCTTATAATATGATTCTGTTAACAAATTCAAGTAAAGACATTAAGCAACTTTGCAAAATGATAGCAGTAATTACTTAATAAATGATGTGCATGTACTGTAATAAGATCTTTGATTTGTAAATTGAAAGTTAGCTATTTCAGTTTTTAGTTAACTTTTCAACTTATAGAAATATTGTACAGTACAAGTACCGGTATACGCTGTAGTAGTACGAGATTTACTAAACACTTATTCTGTGCTTGAGGAAATATTATTAACTGAAAGTTTAAAATTTCTGTGGTAAATAGTAAATTTGGGCCATAAATAGATGTTAAATCCTATTATATGTTGCTTATTTTAATATTGAATAACTTTCTTTTCATCAGTTTTAATAACTTGTATTACTGTAGTATAATAATATTGTTGGGTATTTACACTAGATAGGCGTTGTTGCATTGACGTAATAAATCAGGGCGTGTTTTTTAATATTGAAAACTTTACAACTTATTGAACTTACTCAGTTATTATTGGCTTTAAAATTAATTAATTTGAGCATGTTTAATACTGCATTTGTTTTTAGCTCTTGTAAAATGCAAATACAACTTAACAATTTGATATTGTTTATATTATTTGTTTTGTCTTAAAAGATAAGCGAGTTCGGTAATCAGCATTTATTAATTACAAAAAAAAATGACTTGTAAACTGATAATTTTGACTGACGCTTAACTTATTATCATTGTCAATTAGCTATTTTTTAAATATCTTTTTTCTTCGAGTGTCTCGTATGTGAATGTTGTATATTAACTTACTTTCGCCACACTTCGCGCGTTCATTCAGATAAAATATAATCGTCTAGACTTAAGCTTATATCTCACATTTATCAAGCTTATATTTTTGCTTTAAGTAAACAGATATTTTAGTTGTGTGCGTGTATATATAAGTAATTATATCTTGAATCTCGATTGAGTTTAAACGCTATTTCTTTATAGTTAACGGTGAAACGAAAGTTGAAAGTTCTGAATGAGTGTGTCACCACTTTTACTTTATGAGCCTCTCGCAACTTAACAAAACCGGGATTAAACAAGTTAGACCAAACGGATTAAGCTATTAGGTTAATTTAAGAGTGAAGAAGGAAATTTTAAGAGACACTAAACTTATCTATTACGAGTAGCCTTGAAAATAAAAAAAACATTTTCATACCTGATGGTGGGCTGGTTCTGCAGGCGCTGGAAAGCTGATGTATCGCCGTAAGTCCATGCAGTGGTGTAGAAGGCGATGAAAGGGCCAGTTGTGATTGAAATGGCGGCGAAGGACTATTGTCATAAGATACCATAGAGTTTTGTGGTATTGCAGCCCACGATGTTGAATTATCCGCGATTCCAATAAATTGGTGTGGGTAATGATGGTTATAATGGTGTCCATTAACGGTTGCATTGCTGGGTCTGTGGCTTCCAAATGCATGCAAAGTTTGTTCAATGCCATTGGAACTCGTTGCACAAACATTCGGCGAGGATTCCATAGTTTGTAGGTGAACTGGAGATGTCAGCGTCCATCCATGATGGTTAGTGGGTTGATGATGAGGCTGCTGATGCCGATTGTCAATTGGTGTAGGGAAATTTTGATAGTAGCTGGGAGATGATGCCGATCTGGAATACACGACATGTCCAGGCGTCTCAGAAGGGGATACATTTTCGGCGTAAATATGAGTCGGGGATGTGGGCTGTGATGGGTGTGAATTTGAAGTGTGATGGTGAATAGCCTCCATCGTAAACATTAAGTTTTCTCTTGCTACCACGTCGTGATGTGATTGCTCTCTAGATGGCTGAAGAAGGTAGTGGACTTCGGTACTTAATTCTTCTTGTTGAATGTTATGGTCGTCGTTTTTTGCAGGTTGCCCAACTTCAATTTTATGATTGCTAAGGTCTTGCAAAACGCTTTCGCTTCTAGTTGGGTGCATGGTTGTATAGCATATTTCACTCTCTAATGGTGACTTGTCTTTTTGCACGTGTAGCTCAGGACTATGTGCGGGGCTTTGTTTGCAATCAGCTGTGTTGGGTGCTACACTTCTTTGCTCTTCTGTCAGATAACTATGGTTCTCTAAATCTGCTGCCTGCTTCTGTTCATCACCAGACGTCGCTGTAGCGTTGTCGATGTTAAATTCATCACATGGCCCGACGCCCCCTTCATCAGTTGAAACAGATGACGCCGTACACGACGATGACGAAATATCTTCCATTTCTGATGGTCCTACAAGTTGTTTTTCTCGACTAATAGGAGAATAGGAGGAAACCGAGTCTTGGCCAAATCTATAGTCGGCCACTTCTGGACTAAAAAATAATTCAGAAAATAGTTCCATTTCAAACATTCCCATTTTAAATATTACAAATTTAAAAGCAAACAAATGCCAACAGATATGTTTCTATCCGAGAAACTACTATCCACTGTCTACCGTAGTTAAAACTGAGTGAAAATGACAAGAGTTTGAAAATTTAAGGTCCTTTTATACCCAATTCGTTTACATGTCCAGTCCAGTGTTAAAAAATGAACTAGTCTGGTGGGCTTTTGTCTTTCACGCAAAAAAGGGGAAAGTATAATTATAAAGTACCCTGTTTTCTTTAGATTTTTTTTTCGATTAATCCCCAAAGGTCATTCTAACAATATCTTTTTTTAGAGCGCAGGTGGCATGGTGACTAATGCCTCATGTGACTTTTAAATTGACGTTTTTAAAATGCTCAATTTTAAGTTGTTTGTACGAGTATTGTAGGTTAAAAGAATAGTACAGTAATTACAAGGATTTAAACATGGCCCTTTTACAAAAGGTGTTTTTAATCATGTGACACACGATCATACATTATATAGGGCATTAACTGAACTAGATTACACATGTTAGTAGTATAATTTTTAACTCTTATTTTATATTTTATTAGTTGAACGTGTGTTTGTTAGTGTCATGAAAAAGTATTATTTTGGGCGTTAATCATTCGCTATAAACGTAATTGTGTATCAGTGACGATTGAAATATTATGCGTCGTATATTTGCACAAGTTGAAGGGTTTCCCTATGTTTTTTTTTACATCAAACAGTCGTAAAAGTGTTAAATATTGAGATTATTTGCTACACCTTTTTATAACACTAGAATTAATTCATTGACGTAAACTATATCGTATTACCGGTAAGCAAATTTATTATTTTTCTAAAAAATTATTATAACCATTTTTATTTATATTGTGACGAATATTTTTACGAGTTTGTGACGTATTAATTGTATAGCACTGTTTACTACGGAGTAAATAAATACTTTTAAGCTTTGGTTCAGTACTTATGCACATAACCCTAATAAAAGGTTTAGTGCTTTTTCTCAAAGGTAAAATGCCGAATCTTTCATGTGACCTTATTAACTTAATGTGACTGGATTAACTGGTGTTAAGGCACGCGACGTTAGGGTAAGGGTAAGGGGGTTTTTTTAAAGTATGGATTCTATTTTTACACGTGGATATTGTTTATGGACTAAAAATAAATGTTTTTTATTTAGAGTAAAAATTTTGTTTTTAAGCAAATTTTATTTCATGACAAAAATTGAGTTTAATGTTTTGCTTGAATTCTTGATTTAGTTTTATATAGTACAAGATATCTTTAAAAGTAGCCTGTTTATATTAATTTAACTTTACTATAAAAACAAAACACAGGTGTATGCTTCTCTAAATTTACAAAAGGGCATGTTTTTCCAAGTGTAAAATCGAGAACAAAATAGCATATCTTAAGACACTAATTTACAATATAACGAAAATTGAATCTGCGTGTGATCAATTATCAGATAAGCTTATGAAATATGGATTTGTTAAAATATGGAAATTGTAAAAGTAAAAACCAGACGTTAAAATGTCTGTTTAAATAACGATTATCCTTTTCACAACTTAAATTTTATTAAAAGTTGTTGCTTGAACTTCTGAATAAATAATTCATTGAGGCTGTTGATTGATAAGAGGTTAAACTGCAGTAAATTCGGAAGTTTAAATTAACTACTAATAACTTTATTAACTTAAAACTGTTGTTATTACGAGACTTATCTTTTTTCTTTATTGGTTTTCAATATTCAACATGTTTTTTTATTTATAAAAATAAGTGTCGATGCTTATGCGATCCCTATTTATTAAAATAGAAATCATTTCATAATTTTTTTAAAAAGTCCAATAAGACATGTGGAACTTTTTAATACACGTCCACAACTAAATTTAATCTGTTTTCTATTAGAATTGTTGGTAATTTTGAAATGGGCATGAGGTCCCATGATCTACTTGGCGACACTTTTGCGTAGAAGGTTTATGATTTCAAAGCACACGCTAAACGATGACTCACAATGTGAAATGTCACAACTGGTTCTTAAAGACCTAAACGTATTCTCAAATGTGTAAAACGTCTGCGTTTGATGCCGTTTCATTACAAGTTTTAACTTGTCACCTATGAAATAAAATCTAGCAAATTATATACACAGAGTGATGAAAAGATCGCGCTATCCCATATGTAGCGTTGGCACATATGGGGTAGTGCGATCTTTTTGATCACTGCATAATTTAGTATATATACATAATGCATTTGACGGATGCATATTGTACCGATTGATGTTCAAACTGCGAAATGTTTTATTGTTATATTGTTAATTTTCTTCTAATGCATTTCTGAAGCCATATAAAATAATTCCGACATGCATTTAGCATTTATTGTTCTTTAAATACAGTATTTCAGTTTTTAGTGTACAGTATATTCTGGAAAATTTTTGGCAATGGATGGTAAACTTTAGACCTTAGCATGCTTCACATTGTATAGAAATTGAATTGAGGTAAATGGAGGACAATTTATCATTCTCACTACCAGTTAAATGTTAAATAGAAAATATTCACTTAGAAAATGTTAGTAATTTAAGATTGAATTCCATTTACGGATTCTAGGGCATGGTAAGTCTAAAGTTTAAAGTGCTATGTAAAGTTTAAAAACACTACATCAATAATGAATTATTCTAAATTTTTGGAAAAGCAGTGAATTTTTATGCTGCACTTTTTTGTATTTTTATGTTGTGATAATAACATTTTTAGCTAAATTTGAAAGATTTGTAATTTAGAAAAGCATAGCTTATGCATGGTTTTTTTTTTCATTATGCTGAAAATATTTCGACTTAGAAATCAATGATCTGAATAATTAATTAGTTATACGCAGTTAATACTTGTCGCTCATGCGCAATAGTATTAAAAATTAGAAATACAAGTTAACATAAACAACCTTGACTTAAATTTGTTTTGTCATATAAGCCCTTTCATTTTCCAAATTTTTTTTAGTAATTGTAACATTAATATGAGCTTTACAAATCTTTAGGAAAAATAATTTGATATGAAATTATGAAAGAGCATACAGCTTACATGGTTTTCTAAAAACAGTAATTACTTTTAATTTATTATGAAGATCTGTGTGTTTTATATCAAGAGTTCTTTAACTGTAAATTTAATCAAGATTTTACAAACGCGAAAATTTGTGTTGTGGTCAGTCGAAAGCTTTAAATGTTTGCAATGTTGACTACCGATTTAAAATCGCTAATTTCTTAGTCTACTATCAAATTACTTTGATAAGCTTAGATAACTTTTTTAAGACGTACATGATTTTCTCTAAGTTGTATACAGACCATCGCGAAAAGTGAAATTAAAAACTTTGTTTAAAAGCACATTTTAGAAACTAGTAAATGACGATGTTGTTTAATTTCTTAAGCTTTTCCGGTTTAATTTTAGGCATAATTTGTACATGTTAGCTTATAGGAAGGTCGATTTAATATGTTAAAGTATCAACTGGGAGGCAAGCAGGATTATTATACGTGTGCTTTAACCCAAATATCTGCCCACAAACTAAACAACTACACTATTTCCGATAACATTTTAAAAACACTTATTTTAAATTATGTCACTTTGATTTCACATGTAACTTACTGCAAATATTTTATAAAAATTTCATAACCATTTTATGTAGAAAAGAATAGGGATGGGATAAGAAACGGTCTACCGCTTGCTGAGACTTCTTGAAAATACGTTAGTTTTTAGTAA
Organism: Helicorthomorpha holstii; assembly: GCA_013389785.1. Lineage (NCBI taxonomy): Eukaryota > Metazoa > Arthropoda > Diplopoda > Polydesmida > Paradoxosomatidae > Helicorthomorpha > Helicorthomorpha holstii. Next base: position 7,362,021 of record JAAFCF010005748.1, read on the forward strand.
ATTTGTTTTTCAATAGTGTTATGTAAACACTTGGAATGAATAATAATGTTATATTTCTGAATACTTTAACGATTTTATCTTTAAATACGTCATTTGTTATGTCTACATTGTTAAATGTATAATACCATAACTGGGTTGATAAATTAATAATGCTATTAGTGTATACTGTATATTTTGCAGTAAAGATCACGTTTAAAAATTTAAGGACCGCTATTAAAAATTGTTTATCGATGCAATTATATACTCGTAATATTGACTTTAAATTAATTATCTTTGCGTGTTTTATCTTGGCATTGATTATACTGTAATTATAAATTCCGAGAAGCAATTATGTTAAAGGGCCAAAAGTTATTAAACTATGTTACGCCTTTAACTAAACTTGTTTTCGATCTTCAATTTGTATGTTGTATTATTGACAATTTAAAGGGTGATTTGTTACACTTCTACAACTTAGCTGTAGAAGTTGATTGGGACCTAATATTTAACTTAATGAATTAGCTTTTTTTGTTTACAAAGTTTCTATTGCAGTTGGCAAACAAACGGCCGTTAATTTGAGAGTCAAAGCGTTTATGTATACAGGTGAACACACAAAATAGAAAGAAAACACACGGCTTGAAAAAAAATGCTTTATCAAAAGTTTGCTTAACATTTTTTGGAGGGTTTATTTTTGACTAAGACCAGCATGGTTTTACTATGGACTAGAAATTGTATTTGCCAAAACATAGCACCGAGTTTTAACTTTTTGAAACCTCAAAGTGTGTTGTTGAAGTGCTCAGTGTGCTTGTGTAAAATACATGTATTCGGTTAACCATATAAGGAAATTGATAATCTCAATTTAGTGCTGTCACTTTTTAAAGTATATAACCTTATCAACTCAGAAAAATAAAGAGATAAGAGTTAGTGAGTGTTATCTTTCTATAAAAATAAAAGATTAAGAATTGCTTGCGGTGTACTGTATACTTACGTCGAACTTTCTTTACGTTGTTGGTCGTCTTCAGCTGCAGCGTCCAGCTCGCAATCCATGTTGATATAGTTAACGCGAAAGTAGCTGACTTTTTGCAGTTCTCTTCAGAATCAAAAAGGAGAAGAAAAAAAAGTTTTCAAGTGCAGTTTTGATTTCAGTGAGTTTAATAATTTCTCGCCGTTTTGTGCCGACAACGAAAAGTCGAAACGTCCATAAAACGATACAAATTACATTTGGTTGTGGAAATGGTAAGGAGTCAGTTTTGTTGGTGGATGTTTATTCGGTTCACCCAAAAACATAACAGTGTATACATTAAATAATATTCCTCTGTTGTATTGAAGTTGGGAGACGGATCTTGGATCGGTTGAAATTAAGGGAGGAGAGCAATCGCAAAGCGAAGTCACACACACACTCATTCAAAATTTCAAACTTTGATCTTTCATAAAGCAAACAAAACTTTTAAAGTGAGTAAAAATACACACAAAAATGTTTTTCACAAACTTCGTAGCCACGTTGAACATTGAGTAGTAGGAGGATCTGCGTTAAAAATTATTACAAAACACTCACGGATATATTGTCAATAATAAATATAATTATTATATAAAAAATATTGAGGTTGCTCGGATCAAGAGAAATTTAGGGAAATTCTTGTGATGAGGGCGTGTACTCGTATGTTATTTAGAGATTGTGGGAACTTAATAATAAAATTGTAACTCCGGAGTCGCCGTATCCGACATGTTTCAAATTGGCACACGCAAAAGTCAATATTAAATTTTTAGCTGTAGTACCATTTTATTCAATTTACACCACATTACCACCTCCTCTTTTTTCTCTTTTTCTGTCTCGCTCCCCATCACATACATTGTACAATGTTCTGAAGCCAAGACGCTATCGAAGTTTGCACATTAGACATTCAGGTCCAATTTCAAGATTTCAAATCTTTTCAACTTGCAACTGTATAGTTTCTTTTCAATTTGCTTTCCCAATTCCTCCCTTTTCGCCTCCTCCTCCTTTTCTTTTTCTCCGTCTTTTGTTTAAAAAATTAATAAATTCACAGCAAAATGCTACCGTAGTGCATTTCTAATTAGCACAGGAAATTACTGTAAAAGACCAGACATTTCATTGTCAAACAAGTTTCTTAAACAAACTGTCGTGAATTTTCCCAACATGATTTTTGTGGCTTTCCGAATTTGAGAAGAAGTAGTCGAAAAAAAAATTAATGGTTTATTTGCGCATGCTTAGTTTATGGCGCTGAGAGTTTATTGACGAAGTTTGTTTAACCCCATCAGTTTGGACAGTGACTGTGTCGCATGACACGAATAAAGTTTAAATAATATTAATGAGGTCAGTTTTAATTGCCTACCATATTAATCTGTATTGCGACTCTATATAGCAGAAATACTTTTAAAAGTACGAATTTCGCAATTGAAATCGGACACTGTTTGTACAATGTACTTGCAAATCAATTAAGTGTATTAAAAAAAGTACTTGAGGCCGTTGGACCTCTCTTCAACCTCGTCCTCCCTCGATTTCATATTAAGCTTGGTGGTTTATTTATACTGTACTACAAAAATATCATTTTAAAAGTTCTAGTTATTTCTAGCCAAATTTGAACTTGGTCAAGTTTATTGGCTATGTGTACAGTATTTGGCAGCACCAGCAAATACCCTGGGAGCGGCAACAATGGTTAAATGAAAGGGGAAAAAACAAAAGATGCTGTCCTGTTTAACTTTTAAGCTTAATTGAAAATCTCATAGGAAATGTCCCACAAAAAAAACTTTTATGAAATAAAATGAATTATATACGGTAAAACCACACATGTTTACAGTAAAATTAGAAGGCAACAAGGTAGTGTTGAAACGAGGAGAGTATAATAGAATAGGGGAAATTTAGCGGCTTTAGGATTTCTATCCCCAAATTTTCAAGTTACAAATAATATAATGGGGCAGATCGATATCTGGCTTAAATACACGTTAAAATTTTGAAAATACTCTTAAAATCATATCTTTTAGACACTTTAAAAGGCAAGTGTTGATACACATTGACAATTGTATGCAGCTTTATTGGTAATAAATAATACTCGTAAATATCATTTTTTCATATTTGCAACTTATCGGATTTATCAAATTATCATTGCACATTGTACACTCGTGTACTTTTTTTTGTTATCAAAAAAATTACTTTTATTAACATTGCTGTACAGTATAATATAAATTTACAAATTTTTCTTTTTTTTTAGTTTAAACATCTACGTCAGTAGGATGCAGCTTTAAATCGTCGACATTGTTCAAGTTGACGTAATCATGGGCTTGTAACTCCATGTCACTTAAGATGTCATATAGCTGATGAAATGTGGGACGAGCTTTTGGATCTTCATTCCAGCATTGTGTCATTACATCGTATCTAGGATGGCAATATCAGATAATATAGCAAAAATAAACACCATTATTAAGAGCAGGAAATAAATGTTACAGTTTTTCTGAGCACAATGATGGTTTCTCTAATCGTTTTCCACGGAGAAGGAACGGGTAAACATCTTTATCCGCAACCGTAGCGTACGGGAGACCTCCTACAATGAATATTTCATTTATAATATATTTTTATTCTATAGATTATAAGCGCAGTTGTTTACCTAGAGTGCATATTTCATACAGCACAACGCCGAACGCCCACACATCACTTTGTGAGGAGTAGATGCCTTTAATTGCTTCAATTGATAGCCACCTTAATGGTACTTTTCCACCCCTGTGAGTTACATAAACACCTGCTCTTGACAAACCAAAGTCTGAAATTTTTAAGACTTTATCGACACCGATTAAAATGTTTCTGGCAGCTAGGTCACGATGGACTATGCCTTTCTCTCCTAAGTGAATCTGAAATTATAAAGTTTAAATATTTTTGTATAACAGTTTATAACGGTATTAATCTTTCAACAGCACAAACCATTCCACTGGAAATCTGCATGGCAAAGTTGATTAGTTGTTTGGAGTCTAAAATGGAGTCACGTCGATAGTATGAATCATTGCTGCCATTATACAAGTTGGTTTCTATGGTGATTTCTGAGCTTTCGGATCCATTTATTCGAGTATTTGAAGAGGAAATGCTAATGGAATTTTCTAAATAAAAATTGTAAGTATAATAAATTGGGTTAGTATGAGCTGTAAGTTAGGGTCTGTAAGCATGGAATTATTGAATAATAATAGAAGTTTAGTTTTTATTGTATATTGGTAATTGGACCATTCTTATGTCATTAATGACAGTAATTTTGTGAATTAATTTGTTAAGATGTTAATGTGCTAATACCTTTGCTTAAATCTGGAATTGGAAGAGTTAAACTATGGCAGTTGGACGAATTGGTGTCGGTGATTGGCTTAGTGGATTGATTGCTAGGAGTTACACCAATACTGTTGTCACTGTAATGGATTTGTTGGTACTGTAACAGATATTTCGATTTTATAGCATAATTGAATAGCAGTCAAATTATTGTATAACCTCTGATCTTAATATCTTGAGGTAGTTTAGTAAGTCGCCATATTCGATGTATTCCATAACCATACAAAGTGGTTCTCGAACAGTGCAACAGGCTAGCATATGAATAACGTTACGGTGTTGTCCTGCCATTTTCATTAACTCAATTTCATTTAGAAATTCATCCTTTTCTTGTTTGCTTGGAGAGTCTAATAGGATTAAACAAAATATACTAATTCTACAGTAGATTATTTATTATTAACTAATTAATAAGTCAGGGTTTTCTTTTTAAAATGATTACTTTTGAGATATTTGACTGCCACTGTAATTCGGTTAGGAAGCCCTGCGATTCCTTCAGCAGAAGCAGAGCAAACTTTACCAAAAGCTCCTTTGCCAATTTCTTTTTCTAAAGAGAAAAAAAGTTAATGACTTGAAATCCGTGTGACATAGTCTCTAGAATATAATTAGATTGAAGTATGGTATAGTGCACAGTTAAAGAGTTCATTCGATAATTAAATCGTTAAAGTAACGGATCAAAACTTGAGTTCTACATTAGCTTGGTATTAAGTTTAGGATTAGATAATACGTGCACTACTACTACTGTGCACATCTTTGTACAGAGTGATCGAAAGATATCACTACCCCATAACTAACACCATCTAGTAGTATTTTAAAAATTTCAATTTTTTTAGTAGAGTAAAACCGACTTGAATGGCCTTCATATTCATTAAAAATCTAATTAAAAATATTTAAATTGAAGTCGGTTTTACTCCACTAAAAAAATTGAGATTTTTAAAATACTACTAGATGGTGTTAGTTATGGGGTAGTGATATCTTTCGATCACCCGGTATAATCCGCTTAAGGTAAACACAGAACGAGTTGGATAAGACGAGCTGAAATAACATCAAATAGCATTTCTTTCTGGTTTCTGTTATATTTTTTTCAACTTTACACATTTTTGAAGTTTGTGAAGGTTGATTTACAAAAGTGACTTTTAATGCCAAACACTGTACAGTATTTACAACTCGCTAAAGGGAAATTTATGTTGTGCTCATCCTTCAAGATGCAGTATCAAAATTGAGACATTAAAATTACTAAATTTTACTATTTGTTGTAAAATAATTTCTTTATGAGTTATTCTGCGAGTAATTTTTTTGCCAAGTTCAAGTTTTGTCAGATTTGATTAACTTGTTCATACTTTCAGTGCAAAAATCTGACATTGTAAATATCGATTTTGGACTGATAGCAGCACTGTACTTGTATTAAAATTTAATATTTATTCTTATTGAATATTCAATCATATCAATTTCAATATATAAGGAAGAGCTTAGTAAATATGTTTTTTTTAGGCTTTCGGTTGTCTGCCACTGGTAGGAATTAGTTGACATATTTGTGTGATATTAAGGCATTTTGGAAAGTGAGATGCATGTAAGTTAAAATCCAGATATCTCTAACTCTTATATGTACGATAGTATGAAGATTTATAAAATATATAAATAGTAAGTAAACTTGCCAATTGTGAGCCGGTTGTGGCTGATTTCATAACGGTCAACTTTCCGTTTATCCAATTCTTCTTCAGTTTTATGCACCACGAACTTGTATAGCGGGTTTTCTTGTCTGGTAAACAAATTCCATAAAAATCGGTAAGATTGGAAATTGTCAACAGAGCTAAGAGACAATATATTATATAGCTTAGGATTGTATAATCATTTTGGAACGTTTAGGTATAAGTACTAACGTGAATTTGTATTTGACGATATTTCTCGGTAATGATCGCTGCTGCTGTTGTTTGCAGAGAAATCGCTTTTTTAATATAACAACTGTAACACTCGCTACAGCTGTCAGTATCAAAGCACCACTTAGCAAGGCAATTCCAGTGTGGGTGTAACTCCCACTCGATGTTTTGGACGTTTCGTCTGGGTTCTTAACTAACGTGCTATTTAAAGTTTTTATCACCTCTGTAAAAATACATTTTTATATTAAGAAAATTGACTGTAATCAGCTTCATTAACAATAATACTCTACCATTTGGATTTCTGATACCGATTTTCGTTTCATTTAGACAATATTCAGTGTCTTTGACAGCAACCTAATAAATAGAACATTATATTTAGTAATAGTGAGTTAGATTTATATTTGTTAGTATTATATTGATATTTAGACTCGGAGAATGTGACGAAGCATTCGAATTGAATAACTTGTTAATATTTTATTAGTGTTATAGTAACCAGCAAAATTATTCTAAAGCCAATTTTTAATTCAAATTACTTTAAATCTGATTTTGAATAGTTTATTTTAAGTCGTTCGTGTAAGGTATACTTAAATTATTTTAAAGGTGAGAGAAAATTTCTTTTATTAGTGATGTTAAAGATTTTATAGCATCTCATTAAGATTATTGTGCGTGTTGACGTAAGCATAAAGGATTATGCTCGTAAGATATAAAATGAGGTATTGAGTAGCATTAGCGTAATTGTTAATGAGATGTTGAGAAAATGATAGCGCGAAACGTTACGTGGAAACGTAAAAGGTTAACAGATAAGAAAACGGACAGGAAATGAGCAGCTGCATTCAGACTGGCATTTTATAGCCAGTATTCATGTAGGTTTTATTTCTAATCATTTGGCGGTGCAGTCATCATTAATTAAAATCTATATAAACTTGTAATGATATTAATTAGTCGAAGATGTAGTAGAGGAAGAATAATAAAATAGCATCCAATTGGTACTATAATTTGTTGTTTACACAATGGATTAATGACGCGCTTAAGTTACCATTGACTGTTTTGATTAATGGCGCACACTATTTGCGTTGATATTAGCAACATAGAAGCACTAATTAGTTACCTTAATTTTAATAGGATCTTTATCGGTGATGGTGAAATTTGCTGAATAATTATCGATGGTCTAGAAAAATAATAAAGAAGATGATATAATTTAAAATTTAGGTCAATGTTTTTAATCAAATGATGAGCCATTTAATTAAAAATAGAAAGGTCACATTTCTCTTTCAGTTTACAATGCATCCAGGCGTCAACAACATTTGATTTTTGGGGACTTTTATGACTTTCATTAAGTTTTATACTGTATATTTAATACGGTATTGCTTTTTCATGTACGTGTGCTTTTAAAACTAAATTTTTCATGCTGCATCATGATGATTACTTTTGACTTTTACTTTACGGTGTTGGTGAATGTGGGGGAGGTCATTTAGTTAACATTGAACAGCATTTGGAACATGTAACAACGCAACAAGTACGGAATTTTTTTTTATAAACTGAAAAGAAAAACCTTGCCGTTGACATTTGTCAATATTGGTAGTAATTAACGAGATGATGAAAATTGACGGAAGATGCGAGTTTTATCCACCAACGCCTACATTATTATGTTTCGTATAGACTTTCTTTTAAGTCGAAGAAAATCACAATGATGCAGTTTTATATCAAAAAGATATCAAATATTTAAGTGTCGGAAAGAAAAATATGCACAGGGAAAATTAAGTTTAAAAAGCATTCGTTATTAAAAAGAAATTGATTCAGAACTTCAACATCATGATTAATGACAAGTATAATACTTACTTTATTGTAGTAAAAAACTTGGGATATTTTGTACTTCATCGAAATGCGTTCTACGGTAAAGTTTATAGTTTTTGTCTCGTTTCGGTTTAGTTGAATTTGGTAATTCCAATTGATCAATATCGTACTTGACGTTGCATTGATTTGCTGTATTGTTGCCGTAAGGTTTTGTACGGCTGAAACTAATGAAATTAGCTGATTAGTAAAAGAAAAAAAGTGGTGTTGTTAGAATTGTAGCTTGGCAAACAGTAAAATGAGAAACTTTTATGTACAAAATGAAACCGCTTTTGTTTGTCAACTCATTAATTATTTCCGTGTAAACAGTATAATGAAGTGCAGATTTTATAGAATTTTTTAAAAAGCAAAACGTAACATATTGCGTGGTTACATTATAAAGCTTTTTAGTAAACATATTTGGTGCTAAGTTATCCAGGAAATGCAGATTATGATAATCATAAGGCCAAATATAAGCACAATTTCACCGAATTTGTTTACTAAAATTAAATTTTGCTCTCTAAGAGTTGAAAAATCTGACTTGAAAAAATTTTCATAACGTTTGAAAGTGACAGAGCGATTTTTAAATAACTGCAGTTCCATTGTCGAGGAATATGATCTAATCATTAAAACTGATCAGCGTGTATGCCATGTTTTTAATATGCTGTGTCACTTAATCACAGCTTAGTAAACTTGATATACATTCTAATTTTATTAACTTTTATCGAAAATTATTCAGTGTTGTTTAAAGTGTTAATGTTCAACTTTTAGTAGTTGAAAAGCAAAGTTTTTGAATAGTGCACTACCCGTTGTTTCATTTTTCAATGGACGTGTGGCTTATAAACTGTAATTCTGTTTTTTTCTGTGCTTTTACTATAGCATGTCAATGTATTGACATTGTGTTATTTAGTGCACATCACGTTCAGCCTACCTGAATAAAGCTATATAAAGATTAGTCTAAGCGAAAAGTTGTGTTATCCATTTAACAGATCTTCTTTACAATAGATCAATTTGACGCATGAAAAAAAAGTAAAGAGTAATGTTCGTAAACTTACTTTGACATTCACACTTGTTATCAAGGCAGTCTAAAATACAAAAGAGAAAGAAAAATGTTAACCTAGAATGTTTAATTTGTTAACCAAAATTTAAAGAGATTAATTATACTTGAAGTATTAAAAGTTGTCTTAGCTATGTATGGTGGCATTGTCTTATTTTTGGGAATCGCTGTCAACTGTAAAATGTTTTAAGTAATTTGATTATTTTAATTACATGTAAATTAAAGATGTAAACGTACCTCTAGGCTATAGCTGCATCTGTATTTGAACATGGGCTCTAGAAAGTGATAATAGTTCTCGAACTACCGGTAGATTGTGCATGTTAAATAAAATTATAATTAGAGGAAAATCGTTGATATTTTCGAAATTCTTAATGTAGTTTGCGTATTTTAGGCTATAAAAATAAGACTGATTTTAAAAAGCTATTACCTTGTTTAGTTTTAGTTTTTCATTATGAAAATTTTCAAGACAACGATTTGAACCAGTGGCATTTATGCTTAGCTCATATTTATTTATATCCCATATTACCGGAGCTATTAATTTGAATACAAGCTTAATCATTAATTTAATTGCTTAGATTTTTTTTCAATTGTTTAAATTTTATAGTACCATGTTGCCAGTTTACAGTTGCAATTATAGAATCTATTCCTTTGTCTCGGTTGACCATAAAACTGACTCTAGGTTGGAGAATAGTGTCTAAATGACGTGAATCGGAAATATTGACAGTGGATTAGTTACAAATGTTGGCTAATTATTTTATTGCAATTGTTTGGTGTTCGATCAATACTTGCGTTGTTGTTGAAGGCCTGTCCAGTATCATTGTTTGGAATTTCCTGTTTAAATAAAGAAACGATTGTTTGGCATAGTCACCCAAAAAAAATGCTTGGCAACAAAAATGGCTACATCTTTATAAACAATAATGTGAGCTCTGGTTACAAATAGGAAAGAATTCTAGATAAGAGTTGCTGATAGATATAGCATTTGTATTGAAAAACAAATTAATATAAACGATTATGTCTTAATTTTTTTTAAAAGAGATTTTTAAACTATTCGTAGAAAACTTTTGATCTTGTAACCGAATACTCTTGTAATTTGTTACAGTAATTATGGTCTACCTTTCAAAAAAAATTAATTGGGGTGGTCATAGCTACATGTACAGTACATTAAATTGCTATTTGTTTCAAATCACGTAGCTAGCAGCAGAGCGTTTCTAAGGGACTAAATGAAATTTATTTTCACTTAAGTTATGGAAAACTAACTAATAACTTGCTAAAAATTGCGTAAGTGTATTGAAAATGTTGCAAAATTTAAAAGCAAAGGAAAAGCATTCCTATTTAAGAATTCTGTATTATTTGGAGCTAACAGACCCCCATTAATGCGCCAACGCATTTTATAAGAGAAAAATAGCTCAAAAGCTTAAATCTGTCATTGAATCAATATCATTGTGCATCATAGCCTCATAGGGCATCTATTTTTATTGTATTTCAATAAGTGGTTACAGTACATAAATTATGATAGTACCTTAGCAAAAATGTTTTTGTTATTCCAAAATAGCGCAAATAATAAATAGCTTTTCAGTAATCTACAAGGTATTTCTTTTATTTTTATTTTTAAAAAAGCAAGACCGATGTTGAGCAACGGTGACTTTCGTTGAAATTTGATGTCGAATTTGAAATATTAATGGATCACGTACAATCCTCTTATTTATGATCTCAATTTGGGTTAGCTAAGGCAATTTCTTTTTAAGATGCATTTAATCGACTAGCAACCAACTCTCAAACGATTTAAATTACAGTATAATTACATAACAAAATTACTCGTAATAAAACACTTTATCTATCATCGATCGCAATAATTAATCATCTAGTGGATGCGAATTTTTGCAAAGTTTATGCGGTCCAATTAAATTTCTAACGTTGAAGGGTACTGAAATTGAAAGAGAGAGGGACGAGGGTGTGGAGGAAGAAAGGTCGTTAGGAGTGATTGAATCTAATTGTGTCATTGTCATATTATTTGAACATGAGTGATCCAATTTAAATAAAATGAAATCTTGTTATAGATAGTGCATTAAATGTTAATTGTCGCATTTTTTCATTAGTGAAATTTCTCCGGCCATTATTTGCCTATCTGCGTAATTGCAACGCTGTGAAACGCTGCAATAACATTTTCAAAGCAATAAGTTGTTGTCTGGCATCTTTTAATTGTTTTTAATTTAAACAACGCCGTTTTAGTAGAAGGCACATAGCAATCTGTAATGTAGTGGAAACAAAACTAACTGGTACCTTATACACTTGTATATTGTTTTTAGGATAAAAAGCTTTTTGTATTCCCTTCCAACAAAACAAACATTGGCTTCCCAGAAGCTAAGATTATGAGTGGATATTGAATTTGTCACTCTTACGCCGTTTATACTATACACCTACACCGTTACAAATTCGACGTATATTTATTATGTTTTTGGATGTTTTTCAGAAAACACTGTACAAGAAAATACCAAACCGTTATGTGATTTTGTGCTTTATATTCGCCCACAAATCGACATGTTTACTTTCCCTTTGACCGCATTTATAGAATCTGCGTTATTCAGCTTTTATGTGGATTGATTTAAACTTTTAAATTTGTGATATTTATGATTTCCTATATTGGCGCTGACACTTGAGGTTTACCAGTTGGTACTCGATTTACCAGGCAAAATATCATCATAATCTTTCAATGCCATCTTTCTATTTTTTTTTCTAACACAAATCAACATCTCGTATTGCTAAATGTAACACAACGAATTAATGAAAAAAAAATATATGTATATACTGTATATACACGGTATGTCTTAACAGTACCAATTTATTTCAATCACTGCCATTTGACCACAGTTACTATTGCTATAATGGTTGCTTTAAGGCTTTTTGCTTTGAAGAGAAGAATCGCATATTCTCTGCCTCATTGAATTCTGATATGCCATATATAATGTAAATGTTCTTATATGTCTTGTATCCACAAGTTGACTTAAATGTCATATAGGAAGACGAAGATATGTAGTGACATTAATAGCATACATAACTTATATTATACAGCAAAGTGCCCAACTCGAGCGTAAAATCAAAACGACAAAATCCGCCATATCTTCTAAAATAGTTGGGTTTTCGACTAGAACAGCAAATTTAGCATTACAACAGGCTGTTTCTTGATAATGTATAGAGATATACGAAATACCTCTTGTATATTATGCAGTTTTGTAATATTATATAATTTATTGCTGATCGTAATGCAGTGTAGAAGGGTGCATATTATAACTGTACACACAAACTGACACAAGATGTATGCTGTATATTATATAGAGAAACTTGCATTTACAATTCTTCAAAGGGAAACTTTTAAATTCTAATTTTACATACAGCCTACAGCATCACGATTTACCGGGTGATTTAATAAATTGAAACTCTGTTAGTTACAGAGACTCAATTTTATCCGTTTCAATAAGGATTTATACCGTTTCGTTTTAGCATAGAGAAAAAAGTGACTATTAATTAACCATACACAAAAACTCATTAGTTTTAATAGCGATTTGTCCCTGTTTTTTCTAGACATTTGGACAAAAGTACCAATAAAACATGAGACTAAATCTTATCAATAGCGATATTTTCCGTTTTCTTCTTGCAATAGAAAATCAAGTTTTTCAGTTGAAAGAATCACCTGGTATACAGTATGATTTACATTAAATATAGTTGAATCTTAACTTATTCTTGAGAGCATTTCTTCGCATGCGATCATACTAGATGTGGGTGTTTACTTTAATCACTTTTGAGTTGTTCAACATGGTAAAATTGTTATACTCTAAATTGAATACAAACGTTTTTTTGTGATTTATTTATCTAAATATTATGATTTTAAAACTGACTCTTTCTTTTAATTTTCTTTCATTTATTTTAACAGTGCCAGATTTCACCTTCAGGTGGAGTTACTTTAGGACCACCATCACTGGCTTTTACAACTTACAGTAAAATGTTGCATTTTTTAATACATCAAACATGATTTTTAGTACACGCATTAAGTTTCAAATGCACCGCTATTACTTTTTAATTTTGTATAATTAATTTAAAGAGATTTTTATGGTGCCCCGATGAAGCTCACTTATAAGGAATCAATCGAGGTTACTTTAGCTAAATAGTGTAATTCGAGTTTGTTTTGCTTTTAAAACTGAATCCGACTAATTTCCGGATTCGAAAGATAAGCTTGTAATTTGTAGTGTATTGGAGCCAAGGTTTTATTCAGTAGTTCCAATTAGGCATTTCGCAATAGTAGTCCACACGCAACATTGTGATGATTGGTCAGTTAGTCGTTAATTTTTTCATTGTTAACATGGTAAATAGCCTATGACGTTTTGTGTCAAAAGTTTAAGAGTTCGCTATAAGACGTATTTGTTTTGGTGTTTTGATATCGTATGTACTTCGTCATTGGAGATTTATAGTTTCATGTGTTGATGGATAAACACCATAGGGTTGTGCCACTTAATACACTACGGTAAACGTTTACAACTTTTTTTTTTATCACGCGTTTTTTAGTGTTCAGGCGTGTTTACTAAATGACGGTTATACAGTATCGTAAAATAACGTACCTTCAGATAAAAGAAAAGCCCTGCAACTTAATGTACTGATTTCTTTTTATATTTATGTAGTGCAAGGAGAACTTATTACTGTTATTTATTTTGTGAGAACATTAGTTTTTAACTAGTAGCATTGATTGAAAATTAGCGATGTAATAGTTGAGCATACGTTGTTTCTTGTTAAAGAGATTTTATTTTCCCAATTTTAATTTTTATTGATTTCGACCAATTTTAATGCTATTTTTTTACATTATTGGTATTTTCGCCAACTTCCTAGACATTTTCATATAGCGTTTGTTACATTTCTATTATTGCATTGTAAAGCAAATAGAAAGTTAGACTAATCCAATTTATCTTCCAATAATCAAATTTACACAGACTTGATTTTGTTATTGCTTTCAAGCCTATAATTGATATTTACAATCAATTCAATCGTTTAAAGTAATTTTGGAAAACTGTTTCACTCTTTTTTTTTTATTTTTAACAATAATAAATGTTATAGCAATAAGATTATTCCTTGTCTGTGTGTATTTTTTTGCACTTAGCATTTTAATATTTTTCCTGAATTTCAATTTATCCTGGATATTATTTTCTTGCTTATGTGGAAGCGTTTTTTGTTTATTTCTTAATACTTTTATTTCTTACAGCCAACATTGCATGATGTAGGTAGATATTAGTCGCTTATTTCTTGTATTTTTCTAAACTGCAAATCAGAGTCAAACTGACTGTCAAGATCGACACTCACACATTCAGCAAAATTTGTTCTTGCGGAAACTGCAAAACAAGTGTTGTTTTGCGAAGGGGTAAAAGCTGTTTATTTAGACTGGTATATCGACGGTTGATATAAGAATGGTTTTGCGCAGCCCACATACAAACTTATTTCCACAATCGGTGCTAAATACACCACCTTGCACTTTGCAAGGCTCTTTATGTAGCGTAGGAGCCACTTTACTTTTTCGGTCATATTTGACATAACTTGATATTATAGCTTAAGAAGGAGTAAAAGGTGAAAAAATATTTATATTAATGATAAATATTTATACTTTTGGGGTACAACATACTTTATGTTTCAAGAACTCGCAGAAATAATATTGTCTTTTGTTTGAAGCTCATTTGTTATACAGTGTATTCTGTATTAAAAAAATCTAAACGTTTATAGTAACATACTATGTTTATATATTATAGCTGGTTTTATTGTAATTGCAGCGTTTATATAAAAATTTCTGACAGCTGAGTTTACATGTAAATTTTTTTTAGTTTGTATATACAGCACTTGGCTACTAAGTTTATGAACTCGCAATGCGATTTTAGATATGGTATATCTAACGGCAACTCTTAAAGATAGAAATATGTTATTTTTTTTAAAGAAAATGTTTAAGTAAAACACACGTAGTAGTGCCAAAAAATATAAAAAATTGGTGAAATTTATTAAACTATTTTTCAATTAATTGCATTATTTTTTAATATTAATGAACATTGCATATAAATTATTAAAACTGGAAACATTGAATTAATTAAAGATTCGTCAGACACGTTAAACTATTGTGATTATTTTAATTTATTGGCACTAAAATAAAATGCGGAGTTTATCTTTTGGCTCAAATATACACGTTACAGAAAGTATAACATAATAAACAAGTTAAAAGTAAAATTTATTACCTGTGTGATGGTTTCCTGAACGCTGATAGCATCGCAATGTATGAGTGAAAGTAAAATCATTATGTAGTAACGCCATCCAAAAGCACACATTTTTTCACTTTTATCCACGAAATAAAAATATTGGATAAAGTTCTAATGTCAAGTATCGGCAATTAATAATAAATGTAATAAGTTAAATTGGTTTTAAACACAAAAACTCATAAACTATTGGATGTGGGATATATGAAGCCCACTAAATATTTGGATATCCGTCAGAAACTGAAGACATCAACGATTGAGTTTGTAAAAGCTTGTGGGTGATACTGTAATGGTAAAAGCAATGGCGAGAGATCCATCAGCGCTCAACAATCGAGAGCGTTATTGCAGCTACAGTGTTCACTTTTATTTTGTACGTATCTTTTATGCTGAGAGTTTAGTGCCACTTTACGTTCACGGATGAATGATGGATTTATCTAGCGAGTCAAAGATTATCAAAAATGGCGCTTACTGTTAACATACCTTTTAAGTCGTTTTAAATCGAAATTTCAATTACACTTATTTTTATTACAAAATTTATCATAGTTTGAGCAGAAATACGTTACTGTATTTGAAAATTTAAAATATAATTTTTTTTATATTTTACAGGTTTCTAATGGCGAGTTTGATGACTGGATCTAACATTCTGAAAAAAGTTTAAAAGTACTGAATATATCATACATTTTGTGATTCGTTTGATGACACAGTTTAAGTGTTCATTTTCTAGGTACAAGACTATGTTACTTTAACTTGGGACTCGTGTAGTATCTCATTATCTATAGTTGTAACTCAGCAAATGCAATAGCATGCTTCATGAAGATTGAAGTTAGAAAATCTCTGTAATTTACTGTAAGCAATCTAAATGCCTGAAAACGACGAAAAGTGACTAAAAATTTAATACAGAAGTACAAATCGCCCAAACTCACAAAATATTAGACTAATAAATCGTGATCCTACAGTATGATTTTTGTTTCATCCTTGTAAGTCGTATCCGTTCATAGAATTTGTAGAAGTCGCTAGATATATACTAGAAATACGCTAATAATTTTACGTCACTTTAGCTCATAAAATCCATATGTTGATTTTTGGCCATTTTTGAAAAAAACACAAAGGCTTTGCATTTTTTAAAAAAATGTTCATTTTTGGGAAAATAATAAAGTTGCTTAAAAATGCTTAAAATCAACTTTTTTAAATGTATTTCGACCTGCTCTTTACGAATACTCTGTTTTTTGACAGGAAATCCGACTCTAAATGCCTGAAAACGACGAAAACAACCGTGGAAAAATGTGATGAAAATTTAACTCAAATAGTTGCTTTCAAGGACTCTTATTTTCTTTTTCAAACGGGCCACTTTTTGATGGCCAATGGCCATCAATCGATTTAGTTAATATGGTTTAGCCAGCGCACCTCCTACGACTACCAGTATCATGATTCGACGTACTTTTGAAGCTAGTTGGAGATTTGTTGTCACCATAACATTTTGTTTTAAAAAGGTACAGTGCATATTTTCACGTCATAATTATGAAATATTTATTACAAATAGAATTTTGAATATACAGGATACGGTTACAAACGTGTCTCCAAGAATTAGAAGAGGTGTAACTAGTGGTTATTAGTATGGATCATTAATTCAAAAGTGCTTTTCTTAACATTGAACTCATTAGCTAACAAAATTGTAAATATTGGATTAAAAGTATAACTAAGCTTAAACAGGATTTTCAAGAAAAGGTAAATGATATTGTTTACTTTAAAATATATATTTATTATTTTAATTTTTTCAATTAGATTTTAATTGGCAGTATCATGTGCACTTGTAATAGAGAAGATTGGACAAATTTGTCAAAAAAGTGTGAAGTAATGTGTACGTTTTATTAATAATCAATGTCTGTATACATATAACATATAACACATATAACATTATCTGTTGTAGAATGCAGGAGCAGATGCTCTTGAACTCAAATTGTCATGTGCGCATTGTATGGGTGAAAAAGGCATGAGATTAGCATGTGGTCGAGTAAGTAGTTAATTTTAATATTAATTATATTGTTTAAAAATAACTGAGGATCCAGTACACGTTGAAAATATCACAATCTGGACAAGAGTACAGTTATTAAGTTAACACCGACATCCCTGTTTTAGCAAGAGCTGCACTTGAAGGTTTGAGTTTAATTAAATGACTGAAATCTAATTGTAATTATTTTATCATGGTTATAGGTGGTGCTGATGGTGTAACTGCTACGAATACGTTATCGGGATTGATGCTTCTAAATGGTGAAGGCTCACCATGGCCGGCAATTGGAATAGAAAAACGTACAACTTATGGTGGAGCTTCAGGTAATGTTATCAGTCCAGAGCTATTACAGAAATTTCCAACTTATGTCTTGATATTCCAATCATGGCAACCGGTGGAATTGACTCGGCTGATTCTTTAGTTTCGGCAGATCCTTCAGTTTCTGCATGGTGGTGCCAAACTATTACAAGTAAAATTACAAGAATGCCACCAATGTAAAATAGTGTGACTAATGAATTTTAAATCGGTGTGTAGTGTGGTGCAGAACCAAGATTTTACTGTTATCAGTGATTATATCATTAGCCTTAAAACTCTACTTGAGAAATATCAAAGACTAATTCTTCTGGGACGGTCAGAGTCATCCAGTATTTCCTCGCTAAAAAGCTCCTCATATAAATCTGAATAAGGTATGTTAAAACAAAATTATTAACTTTTAATAAAGGAACATTTAATATGATAAATTTGATTGTAGGTTCCGTACTTTGATCCCTTTAAATAGTTAAGAGAAAGTGAGTATAAAACGTAATCCGTTGGAGCAGATTGTGGCTCTCGTTAATGATGTAAGTATTTTAATTACGTTGTATTAATGCTTAAATTGTGTATACTAAAACGGTACAGTATTTTATTTTTTAAATAGGATATGTGTTTCAATTGTGCTACATGACTTGCAATAATTCTGGATATCAGGCAGTTTCACCGGTAGTAATTTGTGTCTGTCAGTGTGTCCTATTCTAGAATGGGTAAAGATGGAACTAAAATGAAGTTATAAACTACCTAATCGAGAGTTAAATTTAGGTGGAGATGTTAATGGTGGTTTATCGGTGAACAGTAACTTATGTATGCATACAAGTTGTATATTAATATTTTGAAACATAAATAATGATTCTAATGTGATGTACTTTTGTAATTTTAGTGAGAACACATTTCTTTAAATGTTTTGGTAACAATATATGTTTATATTAAACATTTATAAAATCATATTAAACTGATTGTATATATCATTTAAACAGATTTATTATATTAAAAATTAAAAAATATTGGAAACCTCTACATACAAATGAATAATTAAATTTTTAAAAAATACTTAAAACCGCAAATAAAAACAAAATGAAACTACAAATACAAATGCATGATTTGTGATAATAAAATTTAATGGAAGTAATTTTTTATATATATATTTTGTTTTGAACGTATAACACATGGTTACATATTAAATATTTATGTAATTACAAATACCTAATTAAATAAAAAAGATTGAAAACCTCTAAATAAAAATGAGCAATAAAAACCCAAAAAAAAAAAATACTTAGAACCACATATAAAAACGAAAACTACAAATAGAAATCTAAAAATATTAAAATTTAAATGGAAAACTTTTTTTAATATATTTTGTTTTGAAGATATAAATAGGAGTTTTAAATTTTAAATTGATGTAGCCAGTAGATAGCTCAGTGTATTATGCAACAGCTTAGCATGCCAGAGAGTATAGGTTCGCTCCCAGGTTATGTCATAATTTTCTTTCAAATATACAGTGTATTATGTAATAGCTTAGCATGCCAAAGGGTATAGGTTTGATTCTGCTTTCTACACTCCTACGCCCCAAACCTGCTACTGTTGGGAAAATCCCAAGAGAGGCTATAGCCTTTGTGTTTTTTTAAAAAAACGCCAAAAATCAACAT
>JAAFCF010005748.1:7396316-7570292 GCA_013389785.1 Helicorthomorpha holstii
CAGCGGATTCGTAATCAGGAGGTCGAAATACATCTAATAAAGTGGTTTTTAAGCATTTTTAAGCAACTTTATTTTTTTCCCAAAAAGGGGCATTTTTTAAAAAAATGCAAAGGCTATAGCCTTTGTGTTTTTTTAAAAAAACGCCAAAAATCGACAAAAATCAACATATCAATTTTATAAGCGGAAATGACGTAATATGACGTAAAATAGTCTAAATAATCCAAATCTGCAAGAATTATTAGCGTATCTGTAGTAGTTTTCGAGTTTTAGCGACTTTTTTACACTGCATTTTAAAGCAATTTTTGTAGTATACATTTCTTCGTTTTTAGGCGTTTCTAGACGGAATTTTCACCAAGTTTCACTCAGTCAGGTGGAAGCTCAACCACATAGCCAACTTGAAATTAATTTTCATCCAAAAGACGAATCAACTCATCATCTTTCCAACTGTCTTCATCATTTGACCAGCACTATTAAAATCATTTAAAAAAATTATTTAATTTGCAAAAACGATGCCAATTTCATTTAAAATGCAATCGATTTACTTGTTAAACTACCGGTATAGACTTTGTGTTTCTTTTCAAAAATGACTGGATATGACGTAATAAGAAGAATTATTACTTCTGCAAACGTGCAATCAAGCCCTTCTTTAGAATTCTAATCAAATTGCTTCAGAATTTTGGTCCAATTAAAAAGTTACGGTCTGCAATTTTACTTTTTCTGATCTCTTTTGGTGATGAGTGATTTCACGCAAATTTCACAACCTTTTGACATTTGTTTAATAGTCATACTTATAAACTGTGTCTAAGAAAAAAAAATCGCCATTTGTTCCAATTCCGAATTTACGTGACGTCAACAAGTTCCTCTGATCACTGCTATCATGATTTAGCGCTTTCATTCCTACAAATACTGAGCAAAATTAAATAACTAAGTAACAGTGAGAAAATTATTTATTTTACAACTTTTCACATTAACCAGCAACGAATTTTTTGTTGGTAACACAAGATTCTGGTTTTCTCTTCGCTAACGCGTCAATAACAAATATAATACTAAAAATAATAAAGTAAATGAAAGAGATAGCATCTAATAACAATGAGATATGAAATCATCTTGAAACAGACACATGTACACCTGAGCCTTGAAATTGTGTGTTTTCACATGCATCCATATCTTTTCACGTCACATTTCGGTACAACTTGGCCGACCTTATAGATGGAGACAAACGGAATTCCCGCTTTGCTTTAAAAGTAATAAAAAAAGTTGATAAATTTTCATCTTTTTTATATATATTTGTATATATAATTATAATTCAATGAAAAATGTTAATCTAATGTAGAAACAAATAAAAATACTCCTGAGCCAATCCCTCGATCTTTTCAAGTAACGAGGTTGATGACGAATTTTAAATTGAACATGGACCAAAAGACTTTTGATCCCAAAATCAAACATTTTGCCCGCCGCCGCTTCCGTTTTAATTTCATACGTTTATAAGAGTCATTTGCTCACATTTGAAAAGAAAAATGAAAACCATTTTGGGCTTTGAATCGCGAATATTTGCATTACCGATACGCAAACTGTGTTGATAAGCAAGATGTCAACACTCACGACTGATATATATATATTTTTTTTTGCATTTTTGCAGGAGTTCCATATTGTTTTCTCAGTTACTAAAATTTTCGTGTTTATAAAACAGAAAACACTTGGTAGAGCTCTTTGTTTTTCATGCTACAGTTGCCTGTCAAGTTTGATGACCACACACACGCGCGTATTCTCGTACACATGTATTTCGTTGGCCAATCTATAGCCCTTGAGGAAAAGAGTGGCAGCGTAAACGCTTCATAATTTCTTACACTATTTTAATCATAGTAACTACGTAAAATTATTTTGGCTGGCGAAGAAAACGTAGTACTAAATATCCTAATAATCTAAACACAGTTAAAAATAAAATAAGCACTAAAGTGTTCGCCCAAAGTGGCAATTGTGGTTCTCCTAAAATCTCCGTAAGTGGAATGGCGTTGGCTAATTGTACACCGTTTCCCATCGCTGATGGTATGTGATTGGCAGTAACGTTCGTCACAACCGCGTTTCGACACCCAACAAACGCTGACGTTTCTGGATCACATCTTTAAAGCAAACAAAATTTTAAAATAATTATCAAACCCATATTGTTAAAAGCTTTCAACTTACATCACTGAAGGTCCTAAACCAAACTCAATAATTTGCATGTTTTGAAAGGCAAAATGAACCATTGACAAGTATCGCAGCCACTGAAGACCGTAAGGAATGCGAGTGGCGTAGTAACCGCCAAATAAAATGGTTGACAGTGTGTACAGTGCTGATATTGTTACTGAAACTTCCAAATCTGAACACGTAGCGCCAATAAATAAACCGACACTCTGTAAAAATAACAAAACATTTGATTTTAATATTTGATCAATAATTTATACAAGAAAATCGTGTATAGTTACCTGAGCGACTATTGTATTCAAGAGTAGAAATATCAGTAAGAGAAAAAACACAAATGGAGAATGAAAACACATCATTGGATATGATATAAAATGGTATATTGTTGGTAGTGTGATGATGAGTGGCATTTCACCAACCATTTTGGCTAAATAGTACGAAGACAGTCGATATGCTCCAGAAACTCTTTCTTTGTTAATAACTTCACGTTCAGGTGGGACTGAAAACAAACAACACGATTTATTAACTTAATGTATTTCTTAAAAAACAAAAATAGCCCATTACTTACATGATACTAAAGCTCCAAAAAGAGCAAATAACATCCAATATGTAGTACTAAAAAACATCTGAAAAAAAAATGCTTAGTTAGAAATATTTCAAAAAATAAGTTGTCACTCAGGAGTTGCAAATCAGTGATCATAAAAAATATCTACAATAGTAAAACGATTCCTTACCCATCCTTTAATATCTGATAATCCTTTCTCGGTTCTCTCCACTTGAAACCAAATCAGACCAGCTACGATTGCTAACCCGATTGTTTGAACCCAATTGAGCTTCGATAACATTCTTCCTTTGGCCTCTAGAAAGTTTCTTTGTGTTAACACTCTAAATTGTGTTAAAAATGACGTCGGCCATTTATTCTCTCTTAGATCTTCTTGGCTATTTGATTGAGAACTATGAATTTCGGACCAAGACGATCGACCAGAGTCATCGTTATCTCGAATTGCTACGAGAAAAAGAAAATATAAAAACATTAAATTAACACCAAGTCTGTTACAATGTACAATAGTAGATATTTACCAATCTTGCTATAAATCTTAGGCACTCGTTTTTCGTGGTCAAACACGACCCTAACTTCCAATGGTTTGCTACTCCCATTGCAACTAGAGGTTTCCGAAGGCGCCGTCGTAGACGACGTCGATGTTGCGCAAATTGATACCGTTTTCATGTCATCGCTACCAATTTCGCTTTCCTGTAAGCTTGTTTTATCAGCGGCCGGAGAATCTGGCCATGTTAGTTGTTGTTGTTGTTTCTGACACTGACATTCGTGAGTACCAACATTTCCATTTTGAAGACATTTGGCCATTAAAGAGTTAAAATTGTAAACGTCTCTTAATTCCCTTGGATATTCTGGATTTTTTCTGCATTACAAAAATGTCAAATGTTAAGCATCAATAAAAAAACCTTACAATTTACAAAATAATGTCACCATGCAATACCTTAATTCTCTAGCAGCACATATAATTTTCTCTTGGGCTTCTGGACTTGATTTTACTTGTTCCACTAGGTTTAAAAACACGACAGATTTTTAAATATAAAAGTAATGTACACTTAAAGCACTTTTAACTTACTGATAAAATCTGCTGGATTATAATGAGGTAAAATTTCCATTCCAAGTTTACTAAAGAAATCTACCACTCGATTAACTTTGCCAAAATACGCCACCTGACCACCACATAGAAGCAGCAGCCGGTCGAACATGTAAAATATTTGACTGGAAGGTTGATGTACTGTTACGACCAAAGTTTTATTTTCAATCTCAGCATATCGTTTAAGAGTAGTCATTAGAGAATACGCAGTACTTGAATCTAATCCTGACGTTGGTTCCTACAACAAACAAAGCAACGTTATTGCTAAAATAAAAAAAAGAATAAAATTACGAATGTCGACTTACATCGAGTAACATTAAAGTTGGATTTGTTAGTAATTCGCAAGCAATATTTGCTCGTTTCTTTTCACCACCAGATAAACCTCTTTTCAGCACATCTCCGATAACTGTAAAACAAAAAAAAAAGTTATTTATGTTATTGCTTTATTAAGAATGTAATTTAAAAAAATAAAAAATAACGGTTATAAAAATAGCTGTGGTCATACATATTAATGGCCAATATAACGCTTTAAGAGATTTACAATGCAACCAAACCGGTATTTTGCCAACAGTCATTTGTCAAACTTTTTTCCTACATATTACAATGCTACAGATATGCATGAACTTCAAATTACCGTTTTGAATTTTATTGTTTATGGTTGAAGGCAAGTTTTATTATGATTTCTGTTTACAGTTTTATGTTTCTGTTTTATATTTGTTTATACAAATAGCCTGGCCTTAAAAACGAATTCAGTGCATAAGAGAAAAATAAACGCAGATGGCAATTCCGAAAGCATCAAGTCAGCGAGAAAACGTCGATTTGAAAAGACCAAAAAATTACTTCTAAGATTTTAAAAAAAATCACAACGTTGAAAGTGGCAAAAGCAGAAACGACTTGCCGTTTTACGACATTCTGTACAGACTCAGTTGCATCATACAATACGGTATTATTAGCCTTGCTCATTTATTCAGCTCTCGCTTTCGTGAGAGTTTATGTATCTAAACACGCTATAAAACTCATAAAAGTTGATGGTTTATATTATAGCCGTCACTCACTAGTGTCCTGGCATCTCCTCAGATCTAAAACGTCGATAATATGGTCCACATGTTGCATCTTTTCGTGATATGGCATTTTGTCAGGCAACCGCAATAAAGCAGAATACTAAATTACATACAAACAAAAATTAGACATCATCAATTAACATTACACACATTAAAACAAACGCCAAAAAATAAATAAATAAAAACACCCATTGCACGAATAGTAGTTAATAAATTTTAATATTTCCATAAATCGTGAGAAAATTTCACGTTTAAAATTTAAACTTAAGTTTAGTCAACTTTATAAGTGACCTTTACTTTTAAAAAATTCTCTTGCAACTTGCGAGTTGCATCAAACTTTTTTTTATTTATAGTTCCATCAGGTTTCAACCATTCAGGATTAAAAAGCTATATGTTATATGACAGATGTAAGAATTCTCAAACCAAAAAAAATATTAATAAATAATATTTCACAACCTCGTGTAAGAATGTTCACTCATATGTGAAAGTCAGTCTGTGTTAAAACGTTTTCAAACCACGTTCTGGTCTATTAACGTTAACGGTTTTCACACCATACTGTTTGTGTTTTACACGCTGAATTGTCGTTGTGTCAGCTGAGCGGCGATGTGTTGCGCCTATTATGCAATTTTGCTTGCCTTTCTTCTCCCATCTTTTTTTTATGCAATCATTGCTATGTAAACAAATGCAGTCGCACGAATTGCACAACAGATGTTGACAGTGTACTTGTAGTAAAGAAAAAAAATGTACATGGTACTCCATCATAATTTTTTTTTCAAGTAGATAAATTTTTGCAGAGTGCTGTCTAGAGTGGTTGGTAGATATTACACGCAGTCGAACGTTAAATGAGAAAGTTAAGGGCAAAAACAAAACGTTACCTTTCATATAATTTATTTGCGTATAAAAATTCACGTGCAATTGGAGTGCTTTATTTTTTAATTTTTTGGTAAGTTATAAAATAATAATAATAATGGTCAAACCTTTAATGTTTGCAACAAGGTTAAATCCGGAAAAAATATGTCCTGTTGCAAAACGTAACATACTTTCCGTCGTAGTCTTTTGTTTAGCGGTTCACCGTTTAATGTTATCGTCCCAGAGTCCACCTTCAGGTAATCGTGTAACCGGCCTCCCAGTGCGTTCAACAAGGTCGTCTTACCGGAACCTAAACAACAAAATTTTTGCTTTTAAAATTGCACTTAACACGCTAACTCTTTCTCATATTTATTCACGTTGAAATATATGCATATATATACAAAATATGAACTTGGGAATTGAGTCGGTCATTTGAATTCAATTGTCCTTTTACTTTAGCATTAAATACATGAATGAAAAGAATTTAGTGCGGAATTTCACTTTAGATTTATTTATATTAAATTGCATACAGTAGCTATTGTCAGCCACAAAATGTAAAAAATGTGAAGACATTTAATACAGTTTTCCAAAAAAAAAATTAAACAAATATACTAATAAAAATTGTAAACTTGTGTATTTAAATTTTATTTACCACTTGGTCCCATTACGGCTAAGACTTCTCCAGGTCGCACCAATCCACTGATCCCCCTGAGAATTTTCTTTCCTTTGCCAATGGACACATCAAGATCTCTAAAAATTAATTCCAATGGTTTTTGATTGCGATTTGAAGCCATCGCTGTACAAGGTGTAGGCTGACTTTGGTCCGATCTGAAATAGAAAAAAGATGCACTTTTTAAAAAAACCTGATAATATCACTTCAAAAATTTCATGACAATTTAATGACTAAACTGGAGCCAATTTAATTATTTATTAACTTACAAACACAATACTAAAACACAAAATCAATAAGTTTTCTTCCCGACTAATACATTATACAGTACAAATACCAAAAAAATATTGTACTTTTCCATCGGCTACAATACTGACATCTAATTACGGTGCAAGTGTCCTAATTTGGTGTTGCCATAGCAACTGTAGCATTTAATTACTTGCACTGATATCAATCGCATCAGCCGAAGCATAATTGATAGATATTAACTAAATAGAGTATTATTTATCAATAAAGATCAAAGTATACTGCGCAAAACAGTCAATGACATGAGAAACAGCAATGCATGTAACGAAAGATGCAGACAAAAAATTAAAAAAAAAATTAAATGAAAGCATGATGACCTATCTTACTTAATTCGGTGAATAAAAATGGTATTCCACGATTAATATCAACATTCTTAAAAAACAAAGGTAGCTATTTCAGTCAAATAAAGTTGAGTAACGTAATCTTAATTGATTGTTTAATTTTATTGCCAAAGAGTTAGTAATGTAATTCTCATTAGCAGTCTCGGGAGATTTGATGTTTCAGAGATAAGCTTAAGCGCTCCATCATCGTCTAAAGCTCAAAACATCTCTGAATATTAAATTGTACACACGACAAAGCCCACCACCCATTTTCTCACATTCCCCCTCCCCTTTCGATTTTTTCCCTCATCTCGCTGTCTTTCCTCTTCCTCAGCAACAGCATCAATATGCTAGACAGGCAATGCGCATGCACCGAGGTCAGTCAAGATGAAACTGACCAGCACCTATAAATTCAAATCCAAAAGACGCAAATAACTTCGTTTTATTATCGCTCTATTCGTGTCACGTGATCAACTTTACTTAACGACTTCAATTCCTTATCACAAAATCGATCAATGTTGTAATTAAGAAAAAAGTCTGTTCAAATAGAAACGACACCGACAGGATAGCCATTTCGATGTCGTTTCCATTACAATGGCTTATTTAGGAAACGTATAGAAATCGAATTCACTTTAATGTATTTTTCTTACATTTTTAATATCATTTCCGCACAAAGTTTGGCCTTCATGTAAAACTGACAATAAAAATAAATAAAATATTATGTCAGAGATTTTTTTTCTACCATTTTCTTTTTATTTTTTTACTACGGTTGTGGAACTCACATGTACCACGTGTTAACCATAACTATTAATGGTGCCAATAGAAAAAATAGCAAACAAAGTTTACAATGTAATTGAATACGAACGTAAATCGCACGTAGGCTTCACATAAACAGTCTTTGATCTGAATTGAGTGCGTGTAAATATATAAATATGGCGTGAGAAAAATGTCTCAATTAATGAGTTGGTAAACCATAAATTAACCAATGACATTAATATAAGATTTAGTGTTAAACAATAACATTATTATATAGAAATTAATAATAAATTGAAAGTGTGTTTTTTAGTGTGTGTGTTGTTGTGAGGGGTGGGAAATGACAAGGTGCCGTTTTTAGTTATAGGAATAAATAAATAAATACCTAATTTTATCGCTTGTTTTTATTTCCTTCATAGTGAAAAGTGTTCCACATTTGAACCCTATGCCATCTGAGGTTATTCACTTATTGACATACTTTCTTGTGAAGGAAAAGAAAAGAAAAAAAAGCGAGAAGAAAAAATATGGAAAAAAAAAGAAATAAATTTAAAGTAAATGGAGAAGAATTAAAAAAGTCAAATAAAATACATATCAAGCAGGTAACAATTTAAAGTCGTTTCAGAATAAAAAAAATTTTACTTCTTTTTAATTTCTTTTGCTCGGTCAACCCGCATTTTGCTCAAACATTAACCACGAAAATAAATCCCAATTCTAACAATGCAATTTTACACTCTTACAATTGATTACAATCATGGTAAAAAGTTGAATTGAAAAAGTGGGTGAAAAAATAAACCACTAACGACCTTTTGACCTTTTCTATACTTAAAAGAACAGTTTTTTTACTTTGCTTTTTTAAAAATCATTTTTCTCGAAGGTTCGTTCACAGCATTTTTTTCTCCTATTAAACATAATAATATACAAATAGATTTCTATTTTTTTATTTACACACAGAAAAAAGTATTATATAATTCAAAGTTGTATTGAAATATTTTTTATATCTACGCAAAAATCACGGTCAAGTTTTACCCCAGTAGAATTACATACTATTAAATAAAAGCATTAAATTTGATTGTAAATCACAATATGCAAGACGTAAAAATAGCAACAATAGAAAACAACAATAAAAAATGGCACACGCAGCCAAATAGTAAACAGTTCACGCTGCTAAAATCTATTGTTATCAACGTAGATAACAACAATAGAAGTAAAGAAAAAAGACAAATGAGAAAACTGGTAATTACTAATTACTTAAAACTAATTAGCCAAAATGCTAAATTAAATTTGAACAATATGAATATTGTTATTTATAAACACACCGAATAACCAATAAGCAAAGCTCAATGGTCTAATTCAGAAGTCATTTCTCAACAACCAGAAATTAAAAAAATTAGAAAACCTAATTCTTCAGCATCAAATCATTTTCACGCAAGAATAATTTTCAAGTGGTTATTAATTGTAATTGAAAGCTACTGTATATTAAGTTTACATAATTAAAAGTGCACTTGTTGCACTGAATGACTTGTTTGTCAAAATACTAGAACTAAATCGCTATATATTATTTATTTTTCAGGTAACATATGTTATCAGAGTTCAGGTAATGCCATAATAACATCCCATCGTTTTTAATAAACAGAATTCAATCGTTATCAGCCAAATTAAATTAACTTAACGACATTTTAAATTAAAAAAAAAACCCCCATTTGAATTAATGAAAATCTTGAATATTCCTGTTTCAAACTTACCTAACAAGTGACATCATATTATTTATCCATCGTTTAAATTTCAATGATGATTTAGCATAATCAGCCGAGTTAACTCTAAAATCAGTTGACATTGTCAAATAAAGCTAACTATTCCAATATTTTGTGCAAACGGCACTGCATAATAGTCGAACAGGGAACACCAACTAGATTTTACAAGCAAATCGAAATTTTTTTTTTTATTCCGCGGAAGAAAAATGTCCCGTTAAGTGTGAAAAACAAATAAGCTTTGGAAGATGCTAAGATGTTGAATAAAATAAAAAATCTGAAGAAAAACTAGCAATAAAAATAAAAAAAATCGCACAGATGAAAATGAGAAGAGTCAAAGCATCCACACACCAACTGTTTATAAGAAGGGTCAACGAACCTTTGGCAAAATCTCAAAATGGCATATATTCTACTTTGTAAGCCTACGTTTAAGCCATGCGCAGTTGCACTTTGGGTACTACTGCGCAGCCTTGTATTCGATCGATAGTTGAAATCGATATAGCCTAGACGTCTAGGCGACACTTGCAGCAAAGCCAAAAACTAAGCTTCGCACTTGTACGCCAAATTTCACTTTCAGCCGCCATCAACATTATCAACTAAACCCCAAACAACCAAGAAATGAGAGGGCTAACAAAAAAAAACATAAAACACTTACAAGGGCTGGACCATCTGATGCTATTTTAAGCACAAGTTAAAATAGAATAGACAACGTCGTGAGCATTTTATTTTTAACTGTTTATAATCATTTATTAATTTTACTTAACTGAATTTGTTGAATGTGGGTGGAGAATGTTTAATAAAAGTAGTTGTCCTGAAATTTTTTTTTCTTTGTATGAACTTAAAAGCTGTACGTTAACTTATCTAACTTAGCTTAGCCTAAATAACTTTTTTTTTTCCCTCGACCAGAGATAACTAATGGATTTCTAATAACTATGTCTCCTTCTCTCGTACAGTATTATACAAACTTCCTTAGTCACTAACTTCCGGCGTCAGGTTGTAATTTGGAGATATTTAGCACGTCACGTAGGCTCTCTTAAATTCTCAACACATTTTAATATGGTTTCGACGCCAACATGGCGTTCAGCCTCGTTTTAGCAGGTCAAAATTAACACGTGACCTCGATTTTCATTTATTAAATGAAAAAAATTATTACTAATTTGGCCAACTCCATGAAACCGTAAAGATTGCCAATGTAACAGTCAACAAAACAACTAATTCAATGCACTTTTAACACATTAAAAATGGACTTGAACATACTGTATAAATCAAAAACAAGTGACATTGAATGACAGCTTTAATTAAATTCATGATATATTAGCATTTAAAGATTTATGTAATATCAGTAACGGTTTCTCGACTTTCTTTCCAGTTACGATAATCGTTTTCAATGACTATTCCAAAGTGACTTAAAATCTTAACCACGTGTTATCTCCATTTGAATTTAAACCGGTTTACAGTTAAAAATAAACTGTTGGGAGAAGTTAAAAAAATGCTTAAAACGTCAAAATGCAAAAGGTTGATGGAAAACGGAGAAAAATTGATGGTGAAGGCGATACGGACTGACAACGGTAACTTTTTTTTATCTTTTCTTTTGCTCTCCCTTCTAACCCAACACACCATAACATCCCAACAATAAAAATCAGCTGAAAGAACAAAACTCCCACATGACTCAGAAGAAAAACTTTGTGCTATTCAATCACAGCGAAGCCAATTGCCTACATACTGTATACTCAAATCCCACAACAAATACGGTAAAGTAAAAAAAAAAAATAAAAAAGATTTTCAAATTTTTAAATCGGAAGAGTAACTTAATGTACTCAAAAACACAGGAAGTCATCAGTATCATCATTTCCAGTTACAAGTGAAAATTTAAACAACATAATAAATTAAACAATCACGATTTACATTAAATATACAAGCGTAGATAACGTTTAACAACTTTTAAAATTTATATCAACTTCACTAATAGTTAAACTTGATAAATTAATAATAAAAAAAATCGACAACCACTGACTACATAACAAAGCAATGTTAAACAATTTAACTTCATTACGTTTAGAATGCCATTAACGATTATTACAAATGTTTTAAATTTTCTACGAGTTTGTGACGTTGTCATACAAATGTTTACAAAACAATGTCCCATGTTAAAATGGCAATTGCAACTTCACCAACAGAAATCGATAAATAAAAGTATCAAAATGTTGTGAAAATTAATTTTTAAAATATTAATTACTTACCTTTCGTAACTGTCAAAATGAACGATACGAGAATATTTTTTTTATAAACAACAGAGTCAAAATTGCGATGATAATGTTGGCTCCTGAAGCAGAGGCAATGCCACTATGCAATGTAATGCAACGCAATGAAATGATTTTAACTTCGACCCATGCACATACACACTCACACGCGGAGGATTTCGGTTTGACAGCTTGACACTACCGGAGAGCAACTTAGTATTGGTAGTAGCCGTAGCCGTAGCAGCCGAATAAAACGGTACAGTAGTTATCTCATTGGCAACCTGGATCAAAATGGACTTGGAAGAGATGTCAGTCCACAACCTCAAAGACCATCTTTTATCTCTCTCACTCTCTTCTATATCTCGTTGGCACACGTGTCTCTCCCCCCCTCCCCCTCCCTCAAAAGAAAAAAACCTTTCTCCTCCCAAAACTCTCTTCCTTCTCCCCCCTCCCCACTCACACACTAGTTACCACCCCCACCCCTACTACGACTACCAACCGTTAAGAAAAAGGGGGTGAAAAAAAATCAAAAGCCTTTTCTCTACGTGTATTATGAAAGAGAGGTCACCTGGGGGATGGGGAGTTAAAAGCGAATGGGTGGGTGGGGAGAGAATCAGTTACTAGATTCTCAAATCATCATAATCATCTTTCATAAACACAATACGTAACGCATCATTTACATCGGGAGAAAATGGAAGTTTTTTTTTAAATTCAATGGATAAACTATTTGTTTTCCCGCCAATTTTTATAACTTTTTATCCCTCAAATTCCGTTATTCATCCACCAAAAAATGAGAATTTTTTACCTCTCTTATTCGTATCCACGCTCAACTTCCCATCAACAAAAAAGTTACATAATAGTAAAATGAAGTTTTTTTTTACTACCTCCTGATTGGTGGTAACGATATTTTCATTTTTTGACGTCACTGCTGCCCTCTATCCATACCTTTGAAGAAACGTTAAGAGAGAAATGTAATAATTGGTGTAAGAAAACGCAAGAAAAAAAAAAGAAGATTGAGAAGGGGGAGGGGGAGAGTTGGGTGGCAAAAAAGAGCGAAAGGAGGAGGTGCAAGGTAAAGTGTAGGGGTGGGTAATACGTTTACCTGCAACAAATGCCTTTTTGGCCTGTCCTCAACTGACCCAAACCTTGACACGAAGGAGGTCACACATTTATGTAGCAAAGCAAACGCTAGAGGTCGCTGTTGCCAACCGCCATCTTTAATCTTTCTCTTCTAGCAATTCGATAATGAAAGCACGATACAGGTATTATACAACCCAAAATATTTGCACTTGACGATATATTATTAACAACCAAAATAATTGACGGTAATACCAAAACTTTTTTTTTCAAACTTTGCAAAAAGTTTTCAAAGTTGTCTGAAAGTTCATCAAACTTTCACAATAAAAACCGCTAAACTTTCACTTTTCATAACTGTTCATCACTATAAACAAGGCTTTTAAAAAATAACTCTCTTCTACAGTACATTAATTTATAATTCAGCAACCCCGGTTATAAATGGACTTTCTCCATTAGTGATTTCCATAAAATCCTTCACCAAAAAGAAAAAGAAAACCACTTGTCATTAATCATGTACTGTAACAAGAGGAGAAAATTGCGATCAGGTGATTTGTGAATTTGGCGCCAAAAACATTGCGCGAATTCTCCTTTCGCATGGTTAATTCGCTTTTGGTTAATGATATATATATAGCTTAAAGCAACTTATGATCAGTTTGATATTTTTTATGTTCACTATAAAGGTGTTGGTATTAGGTGGAGTAGTTTGTGAGGCGGGGGAAGAGAAAGCGTGCTCAAATTTACCTATTTCTTTCACAAACGTAATCAAACGAGAGTAAAAATGCCACTCTCTACTATTTTTTCTAATCCGGAAATCACGTTTGAGGTGAAAAATTTATCCATCCTTAACCCTGTCCTGCCATAAATAGTAGCGGAAGAAGTTACATTTTTTTTTTTGAAGGACGAGGAAGTTTCGACCGGATTTAGCGCTTTGATAAACAACTTGAACCGTAATTAAGTTTATTTAATAATGGCAACAACGGTACATATAAACGAATCCGTAAACAAAAAAAAATTTTTTTTTAAAACTAAATATACGATCGGCTACTTTCTTTAACTTTCTTTTGGCGTCAAAACATCACCGAAAAAAATAAAAAAATCTTCAGAATTAGTTATCGATAGAGCTATGCTGTCAGCCAATATTAAACATTAAGTATCAGCCAGGAAGTGGTCAAAATGAACAAGTGAGTAGGCGCCAAAAAATCAAAAACTTCATTTTTCATTAATTCATGTTAATTGATCGCTCATTTACAGTGCTAATTAGCAATCAACTACACACATATTAAACGATTATTGAAATTATAAAAACAATTTCAACATTTTTAATCCAAAGAAAAACTTGTTAAACCAAAATAAAATTATGCAAATTACCTTTTCACTTAAATAATAAAAGCACAAATCAAGAAACTTAAGTTAAAAACACTTTAGAAAACTTCGTTCGTAAACAAAGCTATTCCTTCAAATTTTTATATACCGGTAGTAAAGTTAACTAACTGTTAACTAAAAAATATAGAAACCGTTTTACACTTTTGAACTGGTAAACTTCTCCTTGTGTCTCTAACTCTGTCTCTCGGTCAACGTTATTATCATTATTACTATTATTACATCATCATCTTGTTTGAAAAACAATAAGTGAGAGAAAGGGTTAAGGATGACGTTTAGACGATAATGAACAACTCACCATCCATCAACCCAGTCCCCCTCTCTCATAATTTCAAAATGCAAGTCAACAATGCGCAAAAGAAAAAAAATTAAAAATCGCACCTGTGAATTTTGAACTAATTACACGAGTGCCCAACTTTTTTTTCTTATCTTCTTTGTTGTCTTCAGAGATATAAGTTCATGTTATAACCAACACACTATATGCATATACCGGATGTGATGTCCACAAAGTTTACCCGTAAACTAACGAATATTTCGAACAACTACCTGCTTTTATTGCCAAAAAATTTGCTAAAAGAAGCAGCAGAACAACACCAAAAAAAAATTGGTGTAAAATTGTAAATAAAGCTTTACGGTTTAGCACTTTAACAACTAATTTGACTATACTACTACTAGGCGCCTATTTTATAGTAGAACACTGAAAAAAACACATGTTTAACCAAAAAATCACACTCAATTGTAAATTTGGTTGACGTTCAGCGTTCTGTCAACAATTATAAATCCAATTTCTTGAACGTCGTCCTCAAAAAGAATCAATTTTTTTTTTTCAATTTAACATAACCAATCGGGACCATTTGACTTCCCATTGTTCACCCCTACCACAGAACCATGACTTTAGAAAAATGCCCAACCTCTTTAGAGTCAGACAGTGTGGGTGACCTATTTAAAATATTTTAATCTGAATAAACGACCCGAGATGAAATAGCGCAACTTCCTCCTAAGGCTAACGTCTTTGGGGCTTCATCTAGGGAATTTTTAAGAGGGGGGTAGGACCTCAAAGGATTATTCACCCAGCACAAAGATCTCAAAAAATTTGATGACCTCTTGTAAAGACTGTTCTGTAAATTAATTGTACATTATCACTTTCCATGGTCACCCTAAACGTCTACGGATGTGCTGAAGATGCTTCAAAACAAATGAATATGTAGGTTACAAAGTTATTTTCAAATGTCAATGTACTTTACTTATTGAGTCATTGCAAACTTAAAACTTTTTTCTAAAAAAAAAATTTAAACTTTAATTTTTTTTAAAGAAAAAAAGATTTCTTTAAATAAATGTTGAATCATTAAGATCCTATCAATTTACAGCGTCAAAAAAAGTAGCAATGAATCAAGTTTGAATAATAAGACTAAATTTTTTATTCAATTTATTCAACACAGTAAATTACAAATAAAAGAAAAAAACAATTGCTATACTATACAAGTACAGTTCAATTTCTTTTTGCTGTTGTTTTAAACTACAAAATGTTAAAAACGGCAATAAATCATTACCAGCGTCATCAGATATAACTACTGAAATCGAAACGAAAAAGCAATAAAAATTCAATTTCATCAAAACAATTTGAAATAATAAAAAACACTTTCTCTAAAACATTAAAAAACTAGGTTTATCTCTATCTCTTACTGTGGGCTTGTTCATAAAAAATACGAAGTTTCATCATTGGAAACAAAAATAAAACCGATACAAAACTCAGCATAGTCACGCAACAGTTAATTATTATAATTATAATAAATCATATTTTTTCCTCGACCATATAACCTCACCATAGAACTTTTTTTTGACCATAATACTTTTGAATGGGGTGGTGATAATGTGAGTAGAGCGCTTTCACTGAGGTGACAACGTAATTTCACATTTTTTTTCAACTTATGTGTATAGTACTTATTCAAAAATGTTGAAGAAAAAAATTTGTTTAAGATTTTCTATGGTACCAGTACAACTATAATTTTGCCCCTACACATTTTTTTCTCTATCATGAACTAACAATATTCTCCGTTTTCACTTGCAGTTTTTAACTGTAAGTGAAAATGTTTTATTAAAAAAATTTAGGTTAATTTGTGACTAAGATAATCATCAATTTTTTTTCACTTTTTAAAACAACGCCTAATATTTCAGTTTTTTATTATCACTAAAAAGATGTTAATAAAAAACAGATCAGTTCAAAACGTCAACATAAAACAATAGAAAATACTTTTGTCTTAGGTAACAAACTAAAAAGTAGTTTCTTAATATTAAACATTTGTTGCTTATTTTTTTCAATAGAAAAAAAAAACCAACGATTGTACGGAACTGCACTTTAAACTTTATAGTATTATTATTATGAAAAGTAGCAACAATAAAATTTAAAGTCAATTTAAGTATTTTATTAGGTCACCGTTAATCAAAAAGAAATATATTTAAAAAATCATACACAACTTATTACACAAATGAGTATAAAACTAATTCTGTTGCCATTACATAAACTACTAAAAACATTAATAATTTGAAAGAATGATAGGTGTTTCAATTTAATCGAAGCTGTTAAAACATTCCAGGCAGTGCAAGTGATGTAAACTTCAAGAAAAAAATAATTCTTATCTTTACTGATCAATTTTCTTTTTTAAAAAAAATCTTTTCCATAACTGATTGCTCGCAGTTACGTATTGTTAGTTCGAGCGTGACTAAGGCAGTTGAGTTGGCCCCATCGAAAACGCATTTTCAATTCCCATACGAAACCGCTTGCAAAGGTTATGTATTTTTTTTTCTTTTAACTTTTTTTTACAACTACAATCACATTACAAATACAGAAAAATATTTCTTCCGGGCCACTCCAAACGTCACTATCTTCAATCACAACAACAGCAAAAAAATAATATAAGTATTTTTTTATTTCTCTTGCTCTCCCTTTACTGTACTTTTTTTTAAAAGAAATTTTATGCTGCGTCAACGTTATAAGTTGCAACAACTTGCAAGCAACAGTATCAACGACAACAAAAAAATCAACTTTTTTCTTAATGGTTTTTTTACATTCTTATCACAACTTACACCGTCATTTGTCTAGAAGAAGATACCTAAAACACATAAAAATAATATTTTAAAAAAATGTTGAAAGTTTTTTTTCTCTTAAACTAGCTAAAAATCTTTTAAATAAAAATCAAAATTGTGGCTATTAAAGTAACAAAAAGCCATTTATTTAAATTGCACATCATTCAATTCGTACTCTCAACTTCTGAAGTTTAAAGCGCTAAACTCAATCATATTATGATATTAATATTTTAGATATTTTTTATAATAATTATTATTTACTTTCCCCATTATTGTCAAGAAATATCTTTGAAAATCTCCGTTTTTATTATGCCGTTGTTAACTTCAAAGTAAACGGCCCTATTTTCTCGCTGTTACTCCATACATTCCAACCATTTTCAATTTTTTATTTGGTTTACTGTGGTTTGATTTACGTTGTCATTCAGTTTTACATTTCGTATAAATTACACACCAGCTTTCCATCAATTTAAAAATTCTTCAAATTTACCTTGTGAAAAACTATCTTGAACACTTTAAATTAATTATTATTTCTAGAGAAAAAATAAAAACTAGAAAACCGTTAGAATGTTGAGGTGGGAAGAACAGGGAGGAAGAACAAAAAAACCGATATAACAGAGCGAGAGGGGTAGTTAAAGAAAAATTTAAAGGTCGTTTTTATAGTTATACTGTAGTTATTTTGCTCTTCGTCATGACTAATTTCCCCTTTCCTCTCATTGTCATAACTCAACCCCACACTCTACTTATAACCCTGAGTGATGAGGTCAAGTCATTGGAGCATCTGACAATTTTTCCAGGATTTACGATTGACCCCTCTAAACCATTAAAAACGACATTTTATCACCTTATCCAGCCCAGCACAACAAGTCATTTCCTATGCAAATTAACCAAAAACATTTTTTTGCTTCGTCAAGTGTGTAAACTGTCTCACAACCCCAATAAACTAAACAGCAAACAAACCTGTGAAAAAACTACAGCGCAATAGTAATAATAAAGAAAAGTTTTTAAAATCCAAAATAAGCAAAATCCGTTTTGTTATTTTTACCAAATTTTTTTTTCTAAAAAAAAAAGATTTACTTAAAAATAAACAAAACCTCAATGGCGGCTAATTGACGAACAGCTGCTGTTAGAGGGCGTCCGTACGTTATAAGTTATGTATTAAAAAAAAAAGCAGAAAAAAAAAAAATACAAAACGAAGAAGAATCATGAGGATGAGGTGGTTGTGTATGAGGGGTCATTGAACTTTCTTCCTGCCAACCTAGAAGATCGGCCGCCTTCTGCAACCTATTTTGTTGTATACAGATAAGAAAAGGTGGTGTTATTTTGGGGTGGGGAAGAACAATGGGCTAGGGGGTTAATTTTAAGTGGATAGAGGAATAGAGGAGGAGTTAAATCGTCTTTAAATTTACAATTTCACACAAAATAATAGTCATTTAGTTTACACAGTAATTAAAAATAAATCGGTAAAAAAATTATTCAAAAATCAAATTGGATTGCCAATAAGATCATTCGCATATATTAACTTATCATCTCTGACGTACTTTTGAAAACCACCAGCAAACTCTGACAAGAAAAACACCTGGTAAAATGTCACAATAACAACAGCAACCCTTTGTACCATGAACTAAATGTTAGGTAATCAACTTCAATTAGAATGCCATAAAAATTAAACTTTTAACCGAATTCAAACCTACTTTTACAAATTGTCTAAAATAACTGATTCTGAAAAACATTTCAGTCGGCAATGAAAAGGTCACAAAGCCAAATAATTAAGTCAATATTTCCCTTTAGCATATCCGACAATGACTATCCTACTATTACTACTTTACAATAATATTAGCCTGAAAATTTTATTTACAATAACAAAAACATTTCATCAACGTTTGATTTTTTTCCTCAAGTAAATGTATAGCGTAAATCAGAGCAGCATTTGTAACAAACTCTAATGTCAATAACCTTCAGAACATAACACCATTTGATGCTCAACGTTTGGTGCTAGCTAAATTGCACATACAGTACACCACTTAATGTCAACATGATCATCAAACAGCAAAAACAAGTGCAATATACTGTATTTGAAAATTGCAATTTTAAGGTAAACTTAATCACAAATACGATATCACATCAAAAAATAGATTTTTAATACAGTAAATAGTTTGAGAAAAGTAAAAGTATTGCATGAAATTTTAAACAGTACTTGTAACTCAAACTAATGGAATAACTAATACTATTCTT
This sequence comes from Helicorthomorpha holstii, assembly GCA_013389785.1. Classification (NCBI taxonomy): domain Eukaryota; kingdom Metazoa; phylum Arthropoda; class Diplopoda; order Polydesmida; family Paradoxosomatidae; genus Helicorthomorpha; species Helicorthomorpha holstii. The sequence goes on from JAAFCF010005748.1 coordinate 7,415,867, forward strand.
GATCAAATTATCAATCACAACTATTTAAATAAATCAATAAACTATTAAATAATTACTGTACAGTACATTTGAGCATTTACAGTATGACTAACGGTCATTAAAATAAACTGTCATATAATACAGTTTATATTCATCCGATGTCATAAAATTACCCACTAGAAACTCTGAAGGCCACAATCACAGGGCATTGACCTTTCTGAAAGACCTTCAAAAAATGTTTTTACAGCATTTTCAATCATTGATAAAATCCGATAAGCTGATTTTCGTACTGTCAAACACAAATGTTTACATCATTTGTTTCTACAATCATTTTAATAATAATACTCATCGATTGTTTTTAGTTTATTTTTAGAGTAATCAGTGAGGTTATCGGGTTCAATCCCACACCACATCCACCTGCTCATTTTAAGAAAGAGGGGAAGAAAAAAATAATAGAAACTGCAGAAAACACCTTGAGTAAAATAATACCCGTAAACTTTGTTATGACATATACAGTTACTATTTTCCCCTAAGTCTGGCTTCTAACGGTTCTAACGGTAAATGAGTAGTTAAGACGAGGGTGTGCATGTTGAGTTTAATGGATAGAGGGTGGACGGGGATATAACTATGGGGTTGGTTAGGTAAGAAAAAGACCCGTCACCCAATAACTCTACTCGTCCCTCAACGGAATAATTAACGGGACAACATTTTTTTTTTACTCTTGAAGAAGTTGAGTGGAGCTGCCCCAATTCTCTTCATCTACCTCGCTCCCCTCCACTCGGGGCTCTCATTACGTCATCACCCGGAAGTCAAGAGTATAAAAAGTTCTTAAAGAAAGAGAAAATGCTAAGCTCCATCATAATACACGGAGCAGCAGAGCTCCGGAGTTCTTAACGTAGATTTTGCTTTTGGAATAAGTTACGTAAAAGCATAATGATTGTGCGTTGGATGGGCGTGGTTTTCATGTTGAGGGGGGTTGGATAGGGAGGGTGTAGTGAAATCGAATTTGTTTCAGCTTTATGAGAGGAAGAGGTAGAGAAGGGGGGAGGGGGAGAATAGAAAACCGTTGTTTCGCATAATCGGTTTCTCAGCTTCTCAAAGTTTGTTGAACTCTTGGAAGAAAGAGGTGGAGTACGAAAAGAAGGGGGGAGGGGGAACAGAGAGGGAGGCCAAAGTGTGGGTGCAATATAAGAGCGTGAAACTTTTGTGCACATAACACTACACAGCATACATCTAGGTCAAATTCCATATCAACTTTTTCAATATTATATTAGAACGATGCATGCATTTGCATCACCAACCAATGAAAATTTTGACGTTGAACTCTATGAAAAATTAACTTTTTTTCTTATTGAAATAAAGTATTTTCAAAATCCTGCAATGTAAAACTCCGCTAGAAGTCTCTCATTCGCTCTCTCTGCTGACAATGATCGACAACTTCCGTCAGAACCACATTATCAGTTTCAAAAAATACAGTAACTTAATTTGACACATGAAATTATTAAAACAACAACAAAACATTTAAATAATTTTTTAACTGCCATGCGATAAAGAAATGCGACAGTTATTGTCACTTTGGTCACAAAATTATGCCATGAAAAACTATCAAAATAACTTTTTTTTTTTTTTAGTGGTTATTCAACTTTATAAAAATGACAAAATAATAAATGGTTTTCTAATATCAATTTTCTTGAACTTTTAATATACTTATAATTGAAAGTGATTACGAGATCAAAGTGACCAGACTGAAATCGAAACTTATTTACTGTAATACTGTTTTTTAATTAATACAGTAGTCGTTTCCAACGCTGTTTTAACTTTATTTTTTTCATTTGGAAATGTTGCAGTTGTTAACATCAACAAACATTTAAACACTAAAATTTCATTTCCGCTTGCAAAATGACCTGTATTTGTGACCTTTGTAATGTGATGTTTAAAGGGGGGAGGGGGAGGGAAAGGTCAAAAAAGAATAAAATAAAAAGATAACAAAAGTCATATTGCACACAAGTTCACATATACAAAAAAAACTGTTCAGATTACAACTAATTACTGTATCACATAAAAGTCCAGGCAACTTAACTCATAACGTAAATGACATGTCAACTGAACACGTCAACTTTGATCTCAATCACAAGGCAATATCAAATAAAATGTTAACTTAATGTAGTAACTTTGGAAACGCTAAATAAATCTCAATGTCAAAATCGCAAAAAAAAAAACCTAACAAGACATATTGAAGACTATTAATAAGACTGCAACGGTCAGAGAACATCATTGTCATCGATCATTTCAGACAACAAAAGTGATGCAATTCGACATTGTGCAATCAAATTAATGTCAGAGCATCTTCCAAGAAAAAGTAAAAAGTATAATAAATACGTCAAACATTTTTCGGTTACCTACAAAAGTAACATGTACCAAATAAGCAATGACAAAATGAATTTAGCAAAACTTTCAGAGTTCAGACCATTTAGTTGATAAATTTAAGGCACACAGGAAGTTAATTACATCAGTAAATTTGGTGCTTGTCAAGTTGTCAGTTTAAGGTACCTTTTGCCCTTAATAAAACAGTTTGAAAGATCCTGTAATAAATAGTGTCTACTACAGTATTATTTTGATTCCTTTGACGTCATTTACAACACACAAGTTGTACTAACGGATCAAAAACGTTATTTGCCCGTTAAAAATAAACAGCCAACGGACTCAAATAAGGTCGGACATTAAGGGGGAAGATCCAAAGCTTTAAAACGTTTCAAGTGTTTATAAAACCTGAAGGAGACAAAAAACGATAAAAAAACTAAACTTTTTAAAGTCGTTAAAGGGATAGGATAATATGGAAGGATTTATATAAGAAAAACCATCCTTCGCCAAATTTTAAACTTAAGATCGTAATAGACAAGAAAACAATGACAACGGTGTTTTAACGCTGACTGGGACAACTAAACGTCAAAATAATATGATAGAGAAAAATTACTTTCCGAGTTGAGGGGTTATTGACCCCAATTGAGCCCCTCCACCCAAACATTTATCACACACACCCCAACCCACACGCATATACGCACCAAAAAAAAATTACATTAAAAAAAATCAAGAAATTCTATTTCTTAAATTGCAATCTTGTCACCCTCCCTTCCTTCTCACCTACAGCAAAAAACATCAAAAAGTCAACTCACGTTTCCGAATTTCCGATTGCTCAAATGTGACTATTATATACAGAATAATTATGAGCATATAGATTTCAATGTTACAAAAATTTAAAAACTGTTTAAATATTCAAGGTAATGTAGAGTTATGCGATGAATTTTATTACTCTCATTAATTTGCAACGTATAACTGTATAACATTACGTTTGCATGTAATTGCATGTGTTTAAATTTAACATGCACATAAAATTCGGTCAGTATTTGCTGTTTCCAATAAACTCAAGAAAAATCTTTACTTTTTTAATTTAAAAATTACACAAATACACAAAAAAGTCTTTTTTGGCATTAAGCAAGTCTAGATGACGTCATCACATTTCTTAGGGTTCATCGACACCAAACTGAGTAAGCTTTAAAAGAAAGGTGGCAAAAAAGCACCAGCAATTTTCCGCTCTTGGCGCCGCGCCGGGAGAAAGCGCCCGTTAACAGTTGGAAAAAAGACCCCGTACAAACTAATAAAAGACATAGTCAGCTGCAGTAACACTGTACAACAACAAACACAGTAACGGAAGCGTTACCATCCATGTGTTTTGAACTAAATCTTATCAAGTAAAAAAGATGAATTTAGAATAATATCAAGTATAATTAAACAATAAAACTCTCCCTCCCCATGAAAATGTTTCCACTGAAACAGGAAATCATCGTCAACGATGATGATGACTACATATCGAATATTTAATAACCACTTGATCACCCAATTCAGTTTACAAGGCAAACAAAATGACTCCAGAGGTCACGCAAACAAACAGCATCTCTTTAGTTAACTCGTTCTGATTTTCACGCTTTTAGCTAATTGAATGCCACGTTGTGAGCGTGTGCTTACAGCGCCACCTGTTGTTGAAATGAGCTCTACTTTTTTCTTCCCATTTTAACAAATAAGAAAGAAAGAAATTTTGTCCTTCTGGTTTTTATATAAAAAATTCAAGAGTGAAAACTTTCATTCATCCTTTACTAACATTGGCTTTTTATTTGGTCACCATCACTATGAACGGTAGATACAAGGCCGCCACCTGGTGGAGAATTAACCAAACGTCAATCTTACGTTGGCAAAGCATTTTTCTTTAACAATAAATTAACCAGTGCTAAATCATCAAAAATATCATTGTTAACAAATGTACAAATATTAAATTAAAGTTAAAACAATTAGTTAATTTTTTCAAGTTATTGATCATTTAATAATTAACTTCTTTTTGAAGAATTAATTCTCTATTGAAGTTACATTAATTTATTTATTAAAAAAATCGTGTTTAAATAAATCAATTAATTGAAAAAAAAATATTAAAAAATGCTATACTGAACCTATTCTAAAATTAAATTTTGCTATTTAAACAATTTCAAAATAACAATTAAAGAGTTGCACACAGTATATTGATTACCAATCAGATTACACATTGACGATACTTTTTTTAGTCAATAATTTTTCTTAAACAAGTTCTTAATATCTAACTGCATTCCAATTTTTCAATTGACTATATTTTACTGTAGATGTTTCTAATGCGATTATTAAATGATTACTATGATTTCTATTCTCCTATCTCAACCCAATAATTTTTATAAATCAAGTCTACTATTGTATAATACAATGATTTACATGTTTGAAACACGCATTAAATTCGAACTCAGCATGCAAAGTGTGGTTGAGCGACCCCTGGTGATGTGTGTTATCACTTAATTTAAAATCATTACACATTTGTTATTGAAATGTTTTAAAATTTATATTTGTATCTAAAATCAGTTTTAACATTTAATAATGTAGACACATTACAACTTTTGGTCAGTATGTGTTTTCTCGGTATGTACATGTATTTTACTATCCTCCAGCTGAAAATTTATGACGATTTTATCTTAGCAGAATAAGTCAAAGAAAAAAAAAAGTTTGATGTCTTTTTATTATTAAAATGTAATGTGTAAACAACTCACAGACGCCCCAAGCTATGGCAAAAGCAACGACCTTGAATTAAGAATAGAAATCCTTTTTTTTTACTTAAAAAGTTTTTAGCTTATCCAATCAAATTAAACCTCTCATTATTATTCACATGAGCGTAATACATTTTTATTATATAAAAAATTCCACCCCTTTCAATTTTCAACTTCTTTCATACGATCATTAAATCTCAACATGGATAAAAAATAAGAATTTTCATAACAAAATTGAATCTTTTTTGTGGGAGGCTTCATAATATACAGTATGTTTTTACGTAAAATATAATAAAAAACGTTTTTTTTTTAGTTTTAAAATTTCAATGTTGCGGTGGTCATTAGTTTTGGAAATCCCTACAGACCAAGGTTATGCTTAGCCTTGACCCCTAACATGCATAACACTTTACTCCTCCACATCCTCCTCCTTACAACTATTACATCACCCCTTTAACCCACTTTTACACAACCCAAACAAAGCAGCATTTCCATGCACTTCATTTTGCTGCCTATACAAATACGAATGACAAGATGTTTATCAAGTTTATAACCAAAAAAAAAAATTAAATAAAAATGCTCATGTCTTTCCGTCGATCATCTCATTATTCATTATGTCACTTTGCACGCTAAAAACATTTAAATAATCCATACTAACGATACTAAGTTATTATATAACATAAAGCGTTGCGTTCTTACATCAGTAACAATGCGGTTCCGTCATTTACTGCTTGTACAGTAATTAAATTTAACGAGGGAAAGAAAATTATCGTCATCAACAACCAATACTTACGTATTTATCAAATTTAATGGATTTTTTTAAATGTCATAGCGTCACAGTACAAGAAAACAGTCATTAAAATAAGCGACAGTTTATATAGCAATGCAATGGCATTCACACTTGAGCGTATTTGATATGGCCATTAAAACTTTCTAAATTACATTATTTTGGTTATTTCGTAATCACTCATTTTGATGAAAAACAGCATTTTAACTAGACAGCTGCTAATCTAATTTAAATATACTGCACAACATCATTAATTATTTAGTGTGAATTCCAACAAAAAAAAATCGCCTACACATTTTTTAAATTCAGTGAGCGTGTTTTTCTTTCAAAATATCCGCTTGATTAAAATAAAATGGTCGTTAGGTTACCCCCAAAAAGCAATCGAAATGTTATTAACACCTTACCTTTCGTCTGGTGACATCAAAAATAATGCTATGCCAATTAACGGTCAGAAATTTCATGTAATAATTATTGAACTATTTTTACTTTTGCGAGCGAGTTAGTATTACGTACTGAATCGCAGCTCCTAACATTATAAAATTGCCTTTTCTACGTTGAAACTGAGCAAAAAGTGCCAAAATGGCAAAAACAACCCCTCCCCTGTACCCCTTTCCTTCTTTTCCTAATACTTTACTGAACTCCTTCTCTCACCGCTCCTCCTTATTTCTTGCTAGCCCGTCGTGATGTCATATTTCAAACGATGTTATTGAATAATAATAATGATAATCAAGTGTATACGGTATATCAATAAAACCACAGATAAAAATAGCGGTGAACATGTTAAATATTTTTTTTTTTTAAAAAAAAGTTGGACCTGAACCAATATTTATGGAAACTTGTAATAAGACACATCACTTTCTTAATTTAACAGTATGTCGTTTGCCAAACAATGACAGTAACTCTCAACAACAGCTGATTGTTGTTAAAGAGTTATAAGAGTTCAACCCACTGTCAAATTTGGTAACATTCTTTTTTGTAAACTTAAGTACTGTACTGTACTACATTTTGTAATGTAACTGCTTTAAATATACTGTACAGAACTAGCAAGATCCAACAATTGGCTGTTACAAAGCTGCTATTTTTTCAACAACAAATCTGAATCGTCAATCTACTAAATGCTACAGTATTTAAAAATCACAGAATTCAATTGTAATTGCTTTACTACAATTCCGGAAAACATTTTTCATAATTGTGACAAAAACATTTAGCTAGAATTTGAGACAAAAACAAAGCATTTATTCAAAGTTGTGTGTGTTGAAATTCCAAATGCAGAAATAATAGAAAAATAATGTAAATGACCACCTGTCAAATAAACATTGTGTACATACCGTACAAAAACAACAAGAGAATTATGCTAAACAATATAAAACAATCTGCATAAAAATAGCATAAAAAACAGCTTATGTACATTCCTTCCAAAATCACTGAACTTTCGTCCATACAGTATTAAAATATTAATGAAATGTTTCTATAATTACATTGACTTTATTTGCGTTTGTTGGGTCTGTTTAGAAATACTGTACTGTATAATAAAGATTGAATGTATAGGGCTGCGAACCTATCCCTAAATTGCCATCGGCAACTTGGTAAAAATGAATGCCGGCATTCCTCATCGTCGCCAGGTGGACGAACTTCATATTGCCGGTTTAAACCAAACTTTCTCTTTTTGTGATCTCATGGATTCTCGAATTACCCACTGTATACAAATCGGGATTTTTGTAATATTAAATTGTTCAGTGTACACACAGAAGAAGGTGAAAGCGTCCATTCACTTTCTTTCATATGTATTTTTCATTTTCACTAGACGACCTACTTTTTTTTACCGTTATTCCTCCACGCCCAGCCCTAACTGTACCTGCACCTTACGACCTTTTCAAGTTCTAGGTCACATTATTCTTGCACCTTAACACGGGCTACTAATTCTGACCTCGACCTCACGACCTCGGCCAAAGAAGGAGAAAGGTGTGTAAATACCGATATGGTCCTTTTGAAGTAGCCCTACTCTTTTCATTCACATGCCGGTACTGTACTTTTCTTTCACCCTCTTATTCTTGTTTTTTTGCGTAAAAACTTGTTGACGATTTCCACAACTTTCACCCTCAGAGGTCAAAGGACCTTTTTGTGATTAGCAGTGGTCCCTTAAAAGGAATTCAAAAAATATTTTCATTTTTCAAATAAACAATCAACCAGGCCTTTCACTTTTCAGCTGACACTTCAAACATTTTTCCTTTTCACCCTAATGTACAGTAGGTCGTCAAGATACTGTATAAAAATACTCATAAAATAATCGAGAGTGAAACTTGACCATTGGAAGCTGTTTAAAAAGGCCTCAAACATTTTAAAAGTTGTTTATTTTTTTGAAGGATGAAGAGGTAGACGAACGAAGGCGGGGTAAAAAAATATGAAATAGAAAAGGCCCCGACCACCCAACGAGGAGAAAGGGCATGGCTCTGAGTACAGTGTGGAAAAAGCTTCAAAACGAGGTCACCAGGTCTTGTTTTCAATAACTTTTTTACTCAGAGAGGTTGTAAACTTTTACTCTCTTCTCTTCGAGTAATAAAATGCAAAATAAGTGACGAGTCAGACTTTCCAGCAGACGAAATTTCGCCTCTTTCAAAATGCAACGATAACAGCGCCCTAGTTTCCACGCCCATATCTGCACCAACTCAAAAGACCATCTTTATTCATCTTTACAAGCCACTCTAACTAAAATCACCCTAAACTCCATTATTATTACATGACCGGAAATGGAAAGTAAAAACGGTCAAAAGTTTACTGGGTTAACCTTTGTTTTCATTCGCATGACCTCACAAGCCGGAAACTGTCATTTTCAGGTACACTATGGGAAATAATAGTCTACGAACAAATGATCAAAACCGTTATTGTATTGTTAAAATCCATATTAAAAGTGGCGCCTAGACATAACTGCGCATAAAAAAAACACCTTTGATTGTACAGTACATGTCTGCGCTTAAACTTGTGAACTTGCAGAACTTTTTCTGCTGCGTCATCAAGATGATGACTGTAACTAAGTTGGCCAAGATTTCCCATCTTTTTACAACGGTTATTCCAGTAAGCTTTACCCCTTTACAAAAGCTGTTTACACTTAGACTTACGATTAAGTATCTGAAAAGATTATATGACCTACACAAATGTTAACTTGGCAACCTATCACTTAAGTTACAAAGGACAATCAGCTAAATACATGTAACGTCACATCCTGCCAATTGATGTTTTTCACACATCTGAGAGCTAGAAATTATGAATGTGATGAATCTAAACATTTCATCGAGCTGCACAGGGCATGATTGTTGCTTAAGAGCTTGTTTAATCTAAATTTAAAATCGTGTATCTAAGAGAAAATATCTCTTGAAGCAATGATGCTCCAGCCAAACAAAACAGCTGATAATGACACCCATCCAAAATAACTCATTTAATAAAATGTCTTATTTAGTTGTTTCTAGTTCCTTTTTTATGTACGATAGTGTAATAAACACTTGAATTGCAAATTTAGCTTCATATAGCACAATAACTTCAAACAAGGATACTAAAGCATATTTTGCAATAAGAATATTTTGTACACAGTGTAATCTGTAATACTTTTAAACAATATTTATTTTGGATATCTACCAAATCGATTGCAAATATTACAATACTGTACATGTGATTTGTTGAATCAGTCTGGTTGTCTGCTTATTCTAATAAGTTATCGTATGCATATTATCAGCATCGATTGTTTTCACTAAAATAATCTTCATTAGTTTCCCCTTCTAATTAAGTAATTCAACTTTACCCCTAAACACACACACAGAACCCCACCCATCAGCCAGTCCCTTATCCTTTTGTGAAACAGGTTCAGCCACTTTTATATGAAGTTATTTCACTCACACTCACCACATTCCCCAAATCCAAATTAGTTTATTGCGTTTGGAAAAGTTTAACATACGCGCTATCCCCTTCATCAAAAATTCCAAAACACTCCTGACGTCATTTCCACCCTCCATCTCGCACACTCATATATCTTCACAGCTCCTCCCACACACACGGGCGCATTACAATTCATCCATGACGGTCACCTTTAAGTATTTTTTATTTCACATTTAATCGCTTGACGACAAATAATTAGCACAAATCAGCTTACAAAAATGGCATCATTTCAATAAATAATCAATTATACAATCATTCAGACTGTATTTACGGTGTGATATGCATATTAAATTAACGCTTCTTATTAAAATAGAAATTACACTATAAAATATAAAGTAGTGTTTAAAAATTTCTAGAAAAAAACTATTCGCTATTTAATTTTATACGACATCAAGAATTTCTCATCTCTGCCAGCAATAATTATTATAACAGTTATACAAAATACTATAATTCTCATTCTTCGTTTCACATGGCAACTCAACCTTCATAGGCCATCACATCAGGGACTACTGTACTATCATTGACCGATTCCATCTGACAACTTTTAACTGCTCATTTAGCTGTTCCTCAACCTTTCGTTCGCTCAATTTCACATTTAATTAACGAAATACGGTATAATGTGCAGCCCGCTCGATGCACTTATCAGGGTCAACATTATTCTTCATCATAATAATCATCAAAAAATCATAACCGCCATTCCACCTCAAAACACATCGTTTATTTCACCAAAACGAATTTATTTTTGGGAGAGTTAATTATAATTTACAGCGCTAACATAATTTCAAGCTTCATAACATGACGATGATTATGATGTTGTACAGTGTGTTAATCACATGACAATTTGACCCTATAGTGGCGTGAAGGACGCAGGAAAAGACCTTCAAACACAACATCGATTGTTGCACAGGGTGATAAAAAAAAACTAACTTTTTACGTCAGCATGCTCAGTACATAACACACAATAAAACATTTTTACTGCTCAAATACAGTACGAAAATAATGTAATACTTGTACAACGGGAAGGAAAATTATAATACTAAATACAAACACCCAATGACCTTACAAAGGACATACGATTCCTCCATTATCACTTCCACCCTCGCATAAAGCTTAACATATTTAGAGTTTATTTTATTTTTACAGCATTTTATTTCCAGATGACAAAAGTTATTGGCCTCTTCTCTACCCCTACCCCCTCCTCCCCTACAACAACAACAAACGCTAGATGTCGCATCGTTGTTTATCACTCTTCAATTCAATCTTCCATCCTTTCATCCTTTTCTATGTTTTTCCCCCTGGGCTTCTACCCTCCCCCTTCCTTCAACCCCCCTCACATTTCGCCTTTAACAATCTAACCTTAACCCCCTCCTTACACCTTCTTCTGAGAAAAGTTCAACGCACTTCCCCCTCAACTAAACTAAAGCACAAGCATTAACTCAGACTAAGTATTGTATTCTTTTTTCTCCCCCCCCCCCCCATCCCTCATCCCTTTACCACCCCCTATCAACCCAGCCTCTACTCCTCCTAACCTTACCCTCTCAACCCTTAATACACATCCACTGTATAAAAAAAAAAGTTTCTTTGAAACTCTATTCATGATTCCCACAATCCTTTTCGTGCTACGACCGAAACCTTGATGGCCTCAACATCCCTCCCCAGCCCCCACCTCACCTACCCCTTACAACTCGGTGCCCTCACGTAACCCCTGATTTTGACCGAAGAAACCAAAACATTCCAGTTTCTTATATACAGAATCAAAAAAAAAAATTTAAATTCTGTTTTTTTAATAAAAAAAATGATGTTATCTACAATAAACCTCAACTGACCCCTTACATAGCCAAAGTTATGGCCACGCCTACAAAATATTTCGTTTGGATTAAATATAATTGAGAATTAGTTGTTGTTGGAAAACGACAAAACATCCTGTTTTAAAGTTGTTAAAATTCATGTGGTATCCGGATATTTTTCTTTAAACACTGTTTTAAATCATTAATGTCATTGAAATGCAGCGTCGTCCTGACCGTTTCCATAATCACCTACATCTTTACAAGTCAAACCAATCAACATAATATTTAGATTTATATGTTGTTTGCATATGGATATTTTGTGTTGATGTACAATTGTACAGTATTATGCAGTTGGTCAATCCTTTTGAAAAAGTGATTTATGTTTGCGGAGAAAACAATTTTTCAATTCTATTCATTTCTATACTACTGCTGTGTTTGTTATTTTTAATATATGCCAAAAAAAGCACTCACAAACTGATAAAAAAAAGTGAATGTGGAACGTCTGCTTCACATATGGTTTTTTATGGCAGTTACCTCGTGGTCCACTGACCCCTCCCCCCCCACCCCACCACCACAAAGTTCTCCTCTTTTTTATATGCTGCACCGCCACTTCAACCACCTTTCGAGAAAAAAAGAAAACACAAGTAACATTCCGACGAAAAATTAATGTTTATTTCGACGTTCAGAATTAAATCTTTGCCGTGCTAAGGCGTGGCTACCACCGACATACACACACCCGTAAATGTCCTTATCATTTTCACATTTACCCTTTCCTTTATTTCTTATTGCATTATATTCATATTGAGTTTAATTTTAAATATTTGACAGATTAGATCAGGACTCATCTTTAAGTAATGAAATAAAACAATACAATGTTCACATTTTCAAAACACTAATGCAGAAATTAGTGCAACTTGCTGCTCGAATCTGAACTGGTACAAACTAACGGTTAATAAGTGCAACATCGTCGTGTAATAACGGCTTATTCTTGAATTAATCAGCAATAAATTATCATTTTTTATCAAGCTAAGTTACATAAAATTACTCAAACGCCACTATTAGGAATCATGCGTTTACTTAATGCCACTCTACAAACTTAAAACTAAAAAAAAGTGATGTATAAATTATAATCAAAGTATTTCCCTTCGGCTCATGTAACATCTTTTTAAAACAAATAAACCACAAAAAGAAGCAATTTTATGTACCCCTCTTAACTTATTGTTAAATGACCCAGTACACAAACAATGTAAAGTCGTTAAATTTAAATAATAATTGTTATAGTTCCACATACTGCAAATATTTTGTACGTGATCGATAAAACAGTGGAAAAATTGATGTAGGTTTAACAATACACTGGAAATAGAAAACCAAACACGCAATTCAACTTTTGGTTCGTGCGCATATATGGACCACGACAAACAAAATTATATAAAACTTTTAGCAATACATGTACGTTTGGGCATAATTACTATCAAGATAAAAATTCATAAGCTTAATAACGACCAATGACCGCAAGATAAGCAGGTTTTTTTTTTGTGATTCAATCTTTGTCAATAGATACACACGCATCATCTCGTGTTGACATTTCATGCTGGTGGGTAGGATAGGGATAGGGTGAGTGATCAACATTTTCAGAAAATGAGGAGGCCATAACAGGAAAACCTAAAAAGGGTTCAGATGACACTTCAAATATTTATCACTTACACTGAAGTACAATTAAGCGGAAATAAAATACAAAATCTCACATCTAACTGTCAATTCAAAGCTCTTAAAAATTTTTCCATTTACGAATAATGAGAATAGAATACACACTTACACAGCGATGGGGCCATATTTAATGTAATTATTTTTTATGGATTTTTCGCATCATAAAAAAATCCGGTTTTTAATCATATAATTTTATTAACCAACTGTGTAACCATCGATCAGATAACAACATACGGCATCTGAGACGGCAGCAGCTACCAGCGTTGACATTTACGACATTGTGGGTGCTGATAACCGTTGTTTTCACATCAATTTTTAATTCGCAGTTTTACAACCGTTAAAAAAATATGAGGGGTTGAAACTTAGTGGGGGATGGGACGGGAGGGGAAAGAAAGATTGAAAATGGAGTTCATCGAACAAAAATAACTTTTTCAACTAACAAAATGTTTATAACGTAAAATGAATGCTATCAGCCGCCAACGACGACCGATCGACGATCGATAGGGTTGAGAACGGAGAGAAAGAAAAAAAAGTCAGCCGATAAAAAACCTCCAACCCGATTAAATATTGACCATTACGTCGAACGGTGAATGAGCCCAAATAAGCCGAGCATGACGATGCAAAGACGGCAACGCTGAACTCTGCACGCCGTCGTCAAGGTCACCGAAAAATAACAAGTTTCTAATCAACTGAGAGCGTTTATTATTATACAGTAGTTGCAGTTTCAAATATTTATTGATACCGGCATAGTTTTATGACTTAAAAAGTTTTAATTTAATGTGAACAACTGCAAAGTTAACAATTAAATATTAATGAATGATTTGATACAACTTATTTGGCATTGTATGATCAGGAGAAAAGGAATAATACAATCGTGCTATTTCTTTTCTAAAAAAAAAAAAAAACTAAAATAATTACAAATATTAATTACCACGTAATAAAAGACTATATTATAAAACTTTCATCGTTAGTCATCAACAAAAACTCTGCTTATAATTATATTAAAAAAAATAAATCGGATATTTGCTTCATTCAGCCAATTTTTGTTAAAGAAAAAGTAGCACATCAACAAAAGGGAAAAGAAATATGACTAGTTTTGTAAATACTTGCAAAGTCAACAAGAATAACAATTTGTTTAAGATTTCAAAGTTTCAAGTAAAAGTAATTGTGTTGGCTAATGAAGCGCTTTTTTTTGAAATGGGTTAAAATTGAAAACGGAGATGCTAAAGAAAGAAAAATACGCCTAAAATTGACCAAATAGAAATATGTTAGTCGATGGTTTGATAATGATAAGTTAAAGAAACGTCAACGCCCTCTGTCGTCACCTTCAGGTAACCTTATAAATTGCAGCTGATAGATACATAACGTCCTTCGTAAAATGACCTGTTTGACGTCCATACAAGTGATAACCCGAGGGTCGAAATCAGAAGTTTTTTCTTTCTCTCATAACTTAAGATATTCTCCTGCTTTTCCCATATCTCTCAATAAATAATGATTAAACCAAATCGATTACAAACACAGCACACACCATCACCAGAGCCAAAAAAGAAATCCAGCAAAAACTGAACTGAACAAGCAAACGTTATTTTGAAAGCCTTCACTGACTTTTACTCCCACACTTAATTTTCTTCAAACAAGTACAGTTACTAATTCCATTAAATAAAATCGAATTAATAGAGAGGGAAATTAGTGACAAATTGACAATGACAGTATGGCTTTCAACCAATTGTCAAGACATATGGGGGCAATTATTACGCATCAGAACCAACTTTTGCAATGATGATTTTTCCCAGTCCCTACCCTCTGACAACGGTACAATGACGTAAACCAAACGTCTTACGAAACACCATTCACGTCTAAATTTAATTACACCATTTAAATTACTCTGTTAAATCAATGAAAAAAATGGTAAACACTTTTGTAAACACGATACAGCTTTTTTTTACAATAAAAACTCAATACAATAAATTATAAACAATACCAGTACACAATTCCCCAATAACACTAGTCAGTGAACTCAGTATTTCAATTGATCAATTGTTTTCTATAAGGTCAATAAGAAGACCTTCAAAAACCCTTACCAATTGATCGATCATCGTTTGCAGTTCAATCGCGATGTAAACAAAAAAAATAAAGCCACAACTAAAAATATTCATTTTAGAATAATATTTTAGAACTGTGACTTCATTAAAATGTTGCAAATATTTTTTTAGCATAAACATTTTCTGAAATAGAGCCAAGTGTCAATGACAAACAGGAGAATTATTATTAGTTAATATAATGTAGTTACAGTAACTATTAAAAGTTTCAAATCAGTGAAGTTATCAGGGAACACGAAATAAGTGTAGGAAATTGTATTGCAAACCAAAAATGATTGTAAAGCAAAAAAAAAAGTTTGTCGACATCAACGCTTATAGTGGCAAATACCCAATTACAATTCAACCGTACAAGTTGCAATAATTTAACAATTTAACAGCAAAATTTATTTTTAAAACATTTTGAGGATTTCCCAAGCTCCTTTAGCTAGCAAAAACATACAGAAATCCTCTCTCCCTAACTTTTTCTGTCATCTTCTCGACTACACTTGTGATCATTAAAAAAGGTCATAGCATTAAAAAAAATACAAAATAAATATGTTAAAAATGCCCTTGTAAACGACTGCCAACATTAGAAGACGAAAAAAAAAACCTCCACAACCCCTAAACTAAAAAGAAAAATAATATTAAGATTTATAGCCTACCCTTCAGCCATCCTGTTAATGCACTAACACGCGCCGATTTTGCACAAATGAAATCCCTTATAATGACGTCAACGGCATACAACTCAACGACATTCGGGGGTTAGAAGTTAACCATTCACTGACACTTTCTACTGCCTTTGAAATGTTCAAGCTTTTAACAATTACCGGAAGTGTACTATTCAACAAACGAACATGCAGAGTTTGCAGAGAGTGCTCATCGCTGGCTATTTATACTGCATAGTTATATTATGATGAAAATACTTCCTAGTTAACTTTTTAACTTTCGAAAGAATAAAAAAGTGCAATCAACCCTCTTGAGCAAATCGATGCATGATCACATCTTTTCGAAATACAGATGGACTTTTAACATTTTACCAGAATTCCTTTCTTTTCTCAAAAACATTTTTGATAAAATAATTATATAAAGTTCAAAATATCCCTCCCTCCATCTACTCGGATCCTCGTCAATTTACTTTTGTCGAATGTAAACAGTAGATAACACCAATACTGATTTCAATCGTTACTAATATTGATTACACACATACAACAGCTTTTAAAGTGATACTTTTACACTGCCTTATGATCACACAATTAGAAAAGACCATAAATATTTCAATAAACAATTCATTAAGTTCCATAAATATCTGAAATCTCCTAATAATAGTTTATCGATATAAATGTTAAGATGGCATCGATACCATTACTACAAATTAGCGTAATGGAAGTTACAGTATAATCAAAGCTGTTAAATTCAGTCGCGTTCATCATGCTTTCTAAAATGCATTACGATGCTTTTAAGTTTTAACTGCTTTGGAAAATTGTACATTACTTAGTCATAAATGTCATACTTAAAACTTGTAAATCTTGAGGACTTTATAATGGGGGCAAATATTTAAACTAACATCATAAAGTGCTGTTTTTGTATTGACTATTAAAGCAGTACCGTCACCGATTATGGTGGCGAATTGTTTTGAATGAATTTGTAGCGGTTTTTATTATTAATAATAAAAAAAGCAATAAATCTTAAGAAGAGACTTACTTTGAGCTTTGAGAATAGATGTAAACTTTTTCATCTCTTGCAGGTCTTGCGTGGATGTACTCATCCGACAGAAGAAATAAATCCCTGGCAATAATCATGGCTGCTTAGAAGTGTGTTGGATAAATATAAATAATTTAAAGAAAAAACGCCGTTAATTAAGACTCTCCAACTTCTTCCTCCCTCCTTTTGTTTCACGTGACTCAAACGCGAATGGCACACCGAAGCTCAACTTAATTTGTCCTCTTTAAATACATTAAATTGTCCGTTGTGCCGGAAATGTGGCCAACTTATTAACACGAAATAATAACGGAAGCCATCGTTTTAATTCCTTATAATTAACAGTAAGGTAATATTAATGTAATTCCAAGAGTAAAAGTCTTCAAATAACTGTCTGACATTCAACTGCTTAATCCAATGATGTGACCAATCTGAAAATGTAATTAAAAAATTAAATATATTAAATTTGTCATATAAATTAATTAAGATCTGAAATACTGTTTTTAAAAAAAGTAAGAGAGGAGAGAAATTACCAATACTATCACACTTTTGTTATAAATGAAATTTGCAAATGTTATCGCTATTGTCTACTGTACATTATGTTTGATATAATAATCTAATATCATGCATTACCCAAAAATAATTATGACATCCCCACCTACTATGTTATTAAACAATCAAACACAAGTGTCAAAAAACGATAAAATTCGGAATAGAAAATCCATTTCAAATTCATTCAGTTTTTATCTAACCTTTCCCAACCATTTTTATTGTATACCCCGTGACTGTTTATTTACATTTTACAACCCAAAAAAAAATTAATAATAAAACATCAAATGTATTTAACCTCAACAATTTCGTGTACAATTGTAATCAACAAAGTTGGATTAAATTTGCTTTGTAATGTAACTTATTTGTGTATTTTAACTGAAAGTGATGTCAAGCTGGCTTTTATTTTATCATGTTAAACAGTAGCTTAGGTGATTTATCTGCACTTTTCATTTGCACAAAAAATATATTTAAAAACTCAAAGTTGGAAGAATGTTGTTCGTTGAATAATTATCACTTTATTAGACTAGCTTAGTTACTTGCATTGGGGTTAACGTGTCTGTAACGTTCAGCGGACGCTTTTAACTCTTACGTCTCGTTAAAAAACATGATCATCTTTTACATGGCGTTTAATTCATAATTGATTTCAATTTCAGCCATATTAACGAATAACTTACTAACAGTTGTAAATTTATTTAACAGTTACAAACGCGTTACAGTATATCAACAGAGAAAAAGGGGTAAAAGTTTCATTTACTCCTTTATAAAAATTATAAAAAGATGGAAATTTTTTTTCCCTATTGAAATGTGCCAATACACCGACTTAAAAACATGATGAGAAGTATTTTTAAAAATAAAATAAAAAAATAGTTAAAAACTTTTTAAAAATCTAAACAGTCGAGAAAACCGGATTTTTTGGAGCCAAGAATCAAGAAAAAAATTTTTCAAAACTTCTTCCAGCCCAAAGGAAGCACAATACATACACAAATGGGTTTTTTCTTAAGCTTTCTCTCTTATGCACTTATCTCTTGTCTTCTCTCATTTTGTATGCGCAAGAGCAGTCAACCCAAAACATCTCGTATTATTTATAAAAAAATTAAAAAAAAAAGAAGAAAGTTTCGCTAACTCACTTCACTGGGCTACTCAGTTACAAGGTAACGTGTATAGGGGGCACTCGTAACACGACTTCAGACAGTATCACCATACTAACCTAACTACTAACTAGCCAAACACACCAACGCCATTTACATTTTACAAAAGTCCGTCTATCACGCATGCGTATTTAACAAGCTATGCACATCAAAAATAATTTTTTTTAGGAAAAAAAATAACGATAAAATGTGTCACACAAATTAAAATAATTGCATAGATTTAATTTTGTATGTATAATTGAATTGAGTGGCAGTTTGTAAAATATAAAAATGCAAACAAAAAATAAATAAAAACTGTTTAATTTTTGAAATTAATGAAATATTTGAAAAATGTACGTTAAAAAATTGAAACTTTCTTAATAATTATGTTAAGGAAAACATTAAAAACATTTTAAAAAATAAATTAATAATTAATCAAAAGGGATTTTTAGCCAGTTTTAATCCGTTAAGCCTTTTTAGTGTGTTCAATTTACATTGTGTTCGGTTATCTCAACTCTTTCGACAATTTTATTTACAATTTTCGTCCTTGTCAATAGTTACAAGGGGGAAAAAAAAGGGGTGAAAAAAAATCTTTTTCACCTATTTCAATGAACCCAACAATGGGGATAAGATTATTAAAAATATAAAACCCACAACCATAATCTGTAAAGAATACAACTTTATCAGGTTTAAGATTACTGAGACAGGATACTTCAAACATTAAAACACTTTTACACACCGACGTCCGATATTATACTTGCTTATAAAACTTGATTTTTATGTCAATTGTCCCCCACCTGTGTCTGTTTCATTGGAGACCTTTGACCCGGTTGTTACCACCCGTGACTTTTTGTTTTCTCTTTCGGTCGAACTGCGGCTTTGATTTTTTACCGTTGCGTATAAAAAACTTTGAAAAAGATTCACCGGCTGCCGTGCGTATTTGTAAAAACTGTTGCCGTCGATTAGCGCGTATTCACCGCCGAAGTATGAGCGAGATTTCCCGTCGTTTCACTTTCGCTTAACTTAACAACACACCACACATTCGAAACCCAAATCAGTCCTGAATAGAAATAACTCTCTGCCACACAGCATCTATCGACTACTCAACTCACTCAGTGGAAAGAAAGGGGGGTGGGTGGGGTGAGAATCACCACTACCATCACCACCAACTGGCAACCACCGTAAAAAATACTAGTATTGCAAAAGCTGTACAAGCGAGTGGGTGGCAGCGCCCCCAGTGAGCAAAGTAGCAAAACACAAAACGATGATGGAGAAGAAAATAAATCCCAGAAAATACAATTATATCTCACAGTATGTTAATAATTTTTTTAAATAATAAAAAAAAATGAAAACAAATTTTAACAGCGAAAATATAATTACAACGCAACTCAGTATACCAACGATTGTTTTTAACCGATTATTATTTTCTCCTCATGTTTAATGTCGGCAATTGCTAAATGCTAACTGAGCATTTGAATAATATGATAAAAGTGAGAGTGCAGAATCCTATGAGGTGCGCATGGATAGAGGGCGCAGTTAAAATATAGTGCTTATATATATCCACGCAACACACATACATTCCCCCCTTCGTCATTAATACATATGGATGTACCCACGAATATATGGAAGTCAACGACCGAGTTTCGAGTTAGACTTGACTTATAAACTAACTTTATACCCCTTCTCTTCCAACAAAACTACATCTACTTATATGCAAGAGACAACAGAACTGCAGAAGTGAAACGTCTAAGCTATTTACACACGATACACTTAACTAAGACGTTGACACACTAAAGCCTCATCATCATCATTAATTTCTTTTTTAGCCTTCGATATTGTTAGCCGGATGTTTATATTTTTTCTATATAGTACATTATTCTTCTATATCGTGATAATATCATGCATCTGCTGACAAGTAATACATCATAAATTGGTAAATAATAGGAGCAGCTGAAAACACCTCCACTTGTACATTTAATAATTTGCATTAATGTTCACAGCTAATGTAACTCGGTTAAACCACGCCTACTTTTTACATTAAGCTGTTTTAGTTGCAGTAATAATAATGTTGTTTGCTAGTAGGCGGTAAAAATCCACACACACCAATTCAATTTTGAAAATGTCAGTTAATTTGACAATTTACCAAGCATCACCATTCACTCATTATGGCAATTACTAATTAATGCTAATATCATGTCGTTATAGCAAAATAATAAAAAGAAGACGAAAAAACAAAGCGAGTTATACCCCAATAAAATATGTCGCAATTTCAAATTTCAAATCAAACCTATAATAATAATGTGACAAAAAAATTTTCAAATTGAACTCGACCAATCATAAGAAAGATTTTTAGAAAGAGAAGAGGTCAGTGAATTGAAAAAGATGTGTATAATTTCACAGACATTGGCTTTTTCACTTGTGTGTAAGAGAAAAGAGATAAATAGGAGCCAAGCTTGACTATGACAAATGTTACAATTTAAGCTAAATATACATTTTACACACGAGAACAGCGCAATGCAAACGAATACGAAGATTATTTAACGTTAAGCGTAAAATGGGCTTTTAAGTTGTTATGAAATGTAAGCTAAGTTAACATGGTTGCTTTTGCTTTAAGGTGTTAAAAATAGCATTTCGTCAATTGCAATGAGTTTGTTCAAATGTTCATCTCAATAAAGCAAGAAGTTGAGAATAAATATATCCATCCTAAATTCTAATTTTAAAAAAAATTTAGGTTAGAAATGTGTGTAAAGATGAAAATACCGGTATGTGGGTAAGAGAACAGTATTCGTGAGAGCGACCTCTTTCGACTTATTCAATTGTGAAAAGCAAGTGGAGGGCAGTAGAACAAGACGTCACCTCTTAGTTTTTTTATCTTATATTTTCCCACCCCCTTTGCTTCTTCCATTTTTATATACATCTTTTTCTCTCCATGTTGTGTTTTGCTTTCATCTTCTCTTTAAAAAAAAATTTTTTCTAATGCTCCTCCCATCTGAATATTTCTCCACTGATGATAACATACACACAGCAGGATAAACCCATTCGTAAGCCAAATCATCCAACTGGAATTGCACTCGGTCTCCATTTTTTGATCGGTCGCTATTTATTTTCACAGATGTTCACCTGCTGTAACCAGCATCGAAAAGGTTGGTGGACATTTAAAAACAACATTAAAGTTTCACTTTTAGTATCTAGTTTGACATTGGAAAATTTTACGTATAAACAACTTACAGCAAAGGGAGAAACAAAATTCATATAAAAAAATCAACAATAAAATTTTTTGTGCATTATTTCACGTTGTCAAAGGACGTATGCATAGTAAAAAAAAAGCAACACTCAAAAACAACTTTTAGTTTACAGGAAGTATTCCATTACTAACAGGAAGTAACTTGTAAATGCTATAAAAACATAAGCTGCTACAATTTGTCATCGCATTACAAAATAAACTAAGAAATTGTAAAGAGTTAATTTTAACTATGCAATTTTATTATTATTCATTTTTTAATTAAAAATAAGAGGTGCTATTAGTTTCTAGTAATCGTCATCTAATTGCGTTGTGATGAATGTCAAATTGACTAATAAACATGCACAGACAAGCAGGTGTTAAAACGTTTAAAAATGAGAAGTATGCACACAATTGTAATGGAAGTCAACAAGCACATTAATTTCCACTAACATTGTTATAGTTGACATTTTAGTCGACAAATGATGAGGGTCAACGACAAAGAAATTGCTTAAATTTATTCCCTACCACCCTAAACTTGCATTTTATAATAAAAAAAAACATAAATATATATTTTTGCATCTTGAGTTTACCCTTTTTATTGCAATCTGACCACCCTTGCTGCATAAGTGTTCATCACAATGACACCACGAACATTGTAAACTATCATTTTACATATAAAAAAAATACTAATAGAGGGTGATTAGTGTGGCACAGTATACAGTACGTGTTTAAATCAGTATAATGTATATGCACAGAGTGTAAGCGTACAGGAATTGCGATGAACTCGTGACCTTTATTTCCCCATCTTCATCGCTAACCAAACTACCTCCTAGCAAAGTTAATGCATTTAATAATCCTTACACCAGACATGTACCAGACAATAAAACGGAAGTGAAGTGAGCCAAATAAAAAAAAATGAAGAGGAATACAAATACAAAAGTATCCGTTGCAATTGATGACACAATACCCCACATAACAGTTGTGCAACTGCTATTAATTAACCCATCATCACTCAAATTTATGAACAGCTGGCACACACAAGTCAATTAACAATTCCCCACTTATTCTATTTGCATAATATAGACCAGTCATTAAATGATTAGCATTATAAAAAAAAATATTTTTTTTGCTTAAAAGTTAAGGCATTCAATTTAATCTCTGCTATACCACTATTTTTTTGCGACCAATTAAATAATTTAATGGCCCATTCAACTTTGTCAAATTTTATAACGATGACGGAAATATTTACAAGTAGAATGTAACATTTAACTTTTTTTTTGTTCCTGGGGTTTTTACTTTTTTATGAGTTCGATTTCTTTAAGATTATCTCAAGCTCGTTTTATATATATGTACACATATTTAAGTATGAGTACTAGAGGAGGAAGACCAGCCAACAAGAGCTAACATAAAAAAAAAGCTTCAAATGACGCCATTGCTAACGAGTAACGATGATAATACATAAAAATATATATATGAAAATAGGGGGATAAGAGGGCGGAGACTTGCGCTACTAAATTCAGATGAAGTAAAAAAAAGAGTTCTATGGACACGTAAATCATTCTAAAAAATACAAGTGGCAGGTGCTCGGTTTACAACGTCACAACAGTTTTCTGCTCCTACAACATCCCATGATCCCATCAAACACTCCTCCCCATCTCCATCTCAAACCTTTCCTTCCCCAACCAAACCAAACCCCTTTCACAATCTTTTCGCATATCACTTTCTAAACTTTACGTTCAAATTTCATGGCTAAAAAATCCAACATCCAACATATCATTAAACTTTTGTAATATTGTTAGTCTTAGAAAGGACAACGAAATTTCATTATACACATGTTAAGTCATTAACTCATTATCCTATTCATTTACTAAAATTAAAATATTGAAAACGATTCTCCTCTTTAATTAAATAAATTAATACGTCGAACATCATTAACAATACAGTATGATGCAAATGCTCGCGGTAATATCACTGATCGTCTAACTACATAATGTAGTCAATTATTAGTATTACCGGTACAGAATTTGTGAAATACAGTGAACAACTGCAGATGAATGATATAAAATTTCAAATCTGTAAAACACAGTAAGTAAGATATTTTTTTTTTGGGAAAAATAGTCTGAGCTATTTTAACATTGAACTAACTTTCATTGCAAGTTTAAATTAAATTAGTTCAAGAATTTCCGACAGTTACTACTTGTGCTGTATTAGTTTAGTGAGGGGAAAAATAGAGTCATCTCATAATGCTGTCAGTAAGTTAAAGTTCTCATATTTCAACGAAGCAAGCTATGATAACCTATAATGGCAACTGGCAAGCAACAACAACAAATTCATTCTAACATTGTCAGAGAGAACCTTAGAAAACAGAAATCAGTCAAGTCTTTTTCCTCAAACATTTTATGCTCTAAACTCAAATGACCATTTTAAATACTGTATTATACTTAATACTGTATGAAATTAACACTGGACAATGTAGTTAAAGGTAAACATACCGTGGCTCTAAATTTATAAAAAATAAAATGACAATTTAAATGTTATGATAACCATGAAAATACCAATTTGTTTTAACATAAAGCACTATTTACATTCAAATATGCCATTCTCTCTTTCCATAAAAAAAATTTAAATTCATGTTTACATAAAGAAGAAAATTCAAGTCTAACTTTCAAAAAAAAACAAAAACAAAAAAAAAACCGAGATGATGCTCACTTCACTATTTCTTTCGTAAATGTCGGTTGCGTATACATTAATAATTTAAAGTGTTAAATCTAGAGACGTTATCAGTGTGATTTATGATTTTCAACCATCGCATGCGGTCCAAATTATAATAATAAGTTAGTGCATATGGTAGCTAAACGTTTTTGCAAGTTCAACTGCATGGTCGAGTATTGGCATCCCAGAATCCTGTTCGAAAATCTCCCATTCCCTCTCTCTCTTCCCTCCATCATCCCTTTTTGAAGCTGGGCTGATGATGATGATGACGAGCTGGTTCTCTCCTTTTGCCTCATCCAATATACAAAATGGTATATAGTCGTTTCAAGTCGAGAAGTAAACACAAGTGCATTGACACCAGGATTTAAATTAAAAAAAAAAAACTTCCAACAGATTTCCATTGAAAAGAAATACGAGTTGTGCGGCTGGTTTTCTACTGGACATAAGTAAGCATCGATTCTGCAAACAACTCTTTTTTTACCATTTTCGTTTACTATTCTAATGTAGTCATAAAAGTTTTTCCATTTAAATACAAGTATTGTATATACTGTATGCTTAGAAAAATTCGCCAAAAATAATTTTTCTAAGATCCAATTCGCAAAGTCAATACTTGCCTATCATAACTTATTATCTCAATACATAACATAAATACAGTTTATCCTACTATATAAATATCAGTCCAAATAAAACTATTAGGAAATATACTGTAACACTGTACTGTAGAACCAACTATCTTTAACTGTATTTTTCATACAAAATTAATTATTAAAACCATGCTAAATGTATGATTACAACTCATTGAAATTTCTTCTCCAAGTAATAATTAAAGCACGAATAATAACCATTAAAAACGATTATTGTCAACAAGAAATAACGTTGAAATGATTATATTATTAAATCGTTAGTCATTACCATTATTAATAAATATTAATATTTTTAGTGGAGGACGTGGATGGGAGAATAATGAGTGCTGTGCTGACATCAAACTAGCAATTAGTTTCGATTTAAAATTCTTGGCTGTAAACTCATTGCATTATACAATATATTAAGTAAATTAGGCAGTAAAAAATTACAATTTGACGTCTCCCATCCCAATGGTTACTCCACCTAATGAAGAAAGAGATCGCTATCCTTTACTTTCGGTTACCGTTTCAACTTTGGCATTGTAAAATCTTTTGACAGTTATGTTTTTAATTTAACTATTGTACAAGATTTGCTATGGCTAGAGCGTGGACTATGTGTATGTGTGTTGAATGTTTTACTGTATTGTTGGGCTTCAGCGTAGGTGGGGGATGAAGGGAGAGGAGAGTGAAATTTAAAGTTTTTGACTTACTTAGTCATCGCAATTTTTTTTAACAGTTGAACAAACGGAGATGGTGACTCCGTTTCATAACTAAACTTTGCGTTATCCAGCTCCACCCAAAAAAATGTTCATCACATACAAATGCACTACTGTACTGCACTACAGTTCACTTTTATTTTACAATACTGTATTAGCATTACAAACCTTCTTTCACCATTTTTTTATTCTCGTTTTGCTAATCGAGAAAAAAAATGACAACTAAAATTCATACATCATGTGCACTTAGCAAACAAACACCAAAAAAATTACTGTACATACAACTGCTTTTAACACATGAACAAGAATCGCAATTTATAATTTTCGTGTACCGGTATCACTACAAATGATGACCACCTACAATACAACTTAGACAGCTACTAATTTTAATTATTTCTTTATATTTCTTATAATGCATTCGCCATATAAAGTAACTTAGTAACACCGTGGTACAAGGATAAAGTAAGTGCGTTGCTATTTTTTGGAGTTCAAAATGTACGAGTTTTGTTTCAAATACCCTAAAACGTAAATTGTTATATGGCTACTGAGTTTAATCAGAGTTAAATTATTTAATTTAAATGTTTTTTGATGTGCAATTGCGACTACCCGTCGTTTTTCTCAGAATCAATTATGCTCATATATGGCAAAGTACAAGGTAAAAACAAACAAACTACAAAGTACAATATCAACACTAAAAATGGACAAACAAAATCACTACTCAAACCGCTCAAATGATTAAAAAAAGCATTATTCAAATATTTATAGACCAGTTTAAATAATACAAAGAAATCGCTTTTAAACCTGTTCACATGCATGTTATTAGTAGAAACTTCCTGATCAAATCTATTTTATAAATCGAATGAGAAACATACTGTTCAAGTACAGTATAGTGAAAGTCAAATAAATTAAATAATAATTCCACTATGAAGTACATTAGATATTTTATCAACGTTTACTGTACTGTACATGTACAAAAATGTCTACATGCAGAATTTAGAGTTTTAGATCAACAGTACCGGTAGATAATAATTTAGGTGAGAAATATTATAAGTAATATTTAATCATTCTTTTCTCTAGTAAAAAATACGCCCACAAAATTAATTTGCAAAATTTATTGCTAAAAAAATTCAGGTCTCTTGTAAAACTATCTCGTTTGCATAATGGTAAATGCACTTTCAGTTGTAAATAAAACTATAATAAAAATGAGATAGCAGTATACAGCAGTTTAATGGAAATTAGCAAATTTTATGCACTGGGTGAATACACCATGAAGAAAGTTTATGATTTTTAAGTGCTTTAGGTATCAGCTTTTAGAAATCGTTATTTAAATTAATCTACATGTAAAGCCATTCTAAAAAATTTCACTTTTACGATAAAATAATTATTGCAGTACTTAATATACTATGTCACTATTAATCCAGTCTTGTTAGCTTCTTATCATTTTGTGTCAACTTTTAATATCAAATCTACAAACGCAATTTCAAAAAAAAGTCTGTAAATAATCAACAAATTTGATGTTTACATTATTTTAAACATTAACTCGAATTCTCATGTTTTCTACAGTAAACTTCATAAATCACGACTAATTAAAGCTGACAAAACAAGTGTAATAAAGTCGTGTTTAAATACCCCAACAAGTTTACTGTGAACCGATAAACATTTTCGCAGAAAAAAATTCAAAATAAATAAAATATTCAAATCTAACGTTAAAGTAGGTATGATAACAGATAACATAGTTAAATAAAAAAAGTTAAATGCATTAGCTTTAAAAAAAAATTTAAAAATTGTACTGGCGCTTGACTAGCCCAGCTAATAGCCATACCATGTTCATTAAATTAAAATGACCTACAATATGTTATATTCAGATAAATTTCAAAAACTGAAATGTAGATTCTGTTTATCGGTGTCAAACGATGACATGAGACGTAATAACTCAAACCATTTAACGTTGTATACTCGTTAGATCATCATCATGAAGAGCAAATTTGGATAATGTGGTGTCGAAGCCAATTGTACCCGTTTAAATTTTAATTGAACGTCAAAAAAACAGGTGAAAACGTTAGGTAGAAAAATTTTCATTGTGCAATCGACCGATGAGTTGAGGTCAAAATCAAATCAAACATCTTCAATTGGTGTCAACGAATTTGTGGTTGTTAAAAAGTTGAGGTTAATTAACTAATATTTTCGTCGATAACCCGACAACTCGATCTTGTGTCCATTTTTTTTATATTTCTTTATTCTTAAATTTTGTTTTTTCTTACATAAATAATAAAAATGTTCAGTTAAATGAGATCGTTTTAAATGTGGACTTATCATTTAAGCCGTGGCGAAAGACATGTAATGAAAATAGTTTCTAAACATGAAAATGTTTTGTTTTTTTTTTTTGATTTTTTTATTTGAAAATAAATAAACACCGAAACGAAATCATTCCTGTTTTATTTTTGCTCATCTTTTGTATATAATATACTGTATCATAGAAATAAGTGAAAATCGCAGACCGCCCTACTTCACCTCAGCTACAAAAACTACTCGTTTAAAAAATTGATACATATTCATGAGTATTATGCTAATTGGATATACATTTTTTATCATTTTTTCTTACACTCATTTCGTGTAGGATGAAGGACTAGAAAAGAATAAAGAAAGCGTCAAAACATTTTCAAATGTAAAGACGTAATTTATTATTTTTAACCCCCTCTACTTACAAAAAAAAAAAAAAAAAAAAAAAAACTAAAAAAATATATAAAATAAATTAAACGTAAAAAGTGTAAAATTGACAGAGATGTTCAAAAATGATTTTACTTCATTAAATAAAAACAAATTTCTAATTTTTTTTAAGTAATTTTTTTTGAGTTCTTTAACATTTTAATTTAAAAGATTTTTGATAAGGAGGATGTGCCATATACGTTTAAGAGGGAAAATCCATAGCAAAGATTGCAATCATATTTTTTTTGTTTTTTTTTCTTTCAAGGTTGAGAATTAATCACTCAAATAAATTGCAATTTAAAACAAAGAAAAAAAATAAAACAACGACAGAGATTAAAAAGCAAAGAAAATTGTTACATATGTTATAAAATAATAGACAAACAACTCACTTTTGAAAAAGAAGGGGAAAATAAAAAAGATGATTATGATGATGGGAAATACGTTTTCAGGTTCATGGTAACGGCTGTGGTTAAACTAAGATCAAACACTGAAATTATGTGGCTACTCCTAAGCAACATACAAATACACTGAATAATAAATTTTCCCTAGTGAAAAACCTAAGTTTAAATTTGCCAAACCTCACACACGATTCTAACATTTTCATACTACAGTATAAAAAATTTAAAAAATCGTTTTAAAGCAAAATGTTATAACATAATAAGTTATAACGGTCAAATTTCAATCACACAAACTTTTTTTTTTGATTAAAAGTATTGTATAATTTTCAAAGAAATCATGTAATGTCCACAGTGAATAACTAGTCAATCGCCACTGCCATCACTAACAACGCACTTAATTAACCTTTTGTGTTTTACTTAGAATGTAAAAATTTAAATGCAAGCAATAAAAATGAAATAAAAAGTGACTAAGAGACGAATAGACTATTCAAGGACCAAGGCCACTTATCAATTCGACGAGTTCATCATCACAAAATTACAATAATAATTATCTAGCTGAAATACTGAATAATGCTAAGTTCAGAATTAGTCATTGACCAGTTACTTCCAGTTACTCAGTGACCAGTACGTCTTTGTAGGTGTTGCAGAAAATGCAAGCATTTCTTACATCATTTTTACGGTTACCATGGTAATCAACTCCATTACAACCTTCTCGGACCTCTACAAAGACTTTCATAAATTTATTTTACACCTACTCAGGGAAATTCCGTTAGTTTCCCCCATTCGCAAAATTCGTTATTATTCTATATAATTCCTCCCTTCCCTCTGGTGGTCAAGTTGGTGCCAAATGTCCCACAGCTACAGTAACTTCAAACACTGTACAATACAATCCGTAAATCGGACATGATTGTTAATAATAATTAATGATTAATAGTTATTATAACCAGCATTTTAACTCACAGCCTAGGTTATCCAGCATATATTTGTCTAAGTTAGCTCGTAAAATAAGCAATTACCAATTAATGAATTAACCAATAACCAGTCAGTAAAATACTACAACGGTTCCTCAGCTAACTTTATACCTCAACTCTCAAAATATCGGTAGAACAGGAGTTCTTTTAGTACCGGTATGTGGTTTTTTTTTTCATCTTTTTTTAGAGCAATGCTCTCTTAATTTCTGCAATAATTATTTTTAGTATACGGAATTTTTAAGCGAGCAATTTAGAGAGCTTTAAGAAAAAAAAATGCGGTTCCAACAAAACTCTAGTTTCATCAAAACAACCAGATTTTTTTTTGGCAAACTCGTATAGCTGTAATTGGGAGCCCTCCGGTCACCAATCCAGCACTAACTAGACTCCCTGTTGTTCACCTTAGTGACCTAACGAGAACTGGTTGTTTACTAACTTAAATTAACATCAAAAAATCATATTCTCCAACATTATGATCGCAAAAATAAGAAAAAATGTGATAGTTCAATAGTAATTTATAAGAGTCGAGCAGGCAAATACATTTTTTTTAAATTTTTTTTGCCTTTTTAGTTGTCAGATTCATTGTTAACCCATTGAATGCAATTACTCAAGTAAGATTTCAACAATTTGTCAAAAAGTAATATGTTATCCTACTTAAGTATACAGTATACCAGTAATAAATGCCAACATTCAAATTATAAGTACAGTATAATAGTTTCAACAAATAAAATATCATGATTAATGAATGTCCATTTATAACATGCACACATTTATATTAAGCGATTGCCTTTGTTAATTTTTCTTTTTCAGCGATATCACTACATTGTTTTTTAACATGTTAACCTCTTTTGTCATTTGACCGTTCTTCTGTTCCGTTTACATTTAATTACAAGATCCCTGCTGAATAAATTAGAAAAAAAAAACAAAAGTTTATTTTGTTGAAATTCAAATGTCTTAACAAGTGGCAGTGTTTTAGTATAAAGAGTGGATTTCCCCTACAAGTGAAACCATTGTTAGTCTAAATTACGTCATCAATTACTGTCACAATAACACAGCATCTCCTCCAATAGCCGGCTTTGAAACTTTTAATTAATGACTTAAATTATCAAATAATTGATTGCCATTCCCCCTATCTTTTTTTTAATTTTTTTGCTTTCTTTTTTTCAACCAACTATAACGATGTTTTCAATTGAATTTTCAGCAGTGTAGGTTAAAATGTGTTGAGAGTTGAATACAAAGGCTTATTTCAATATGAAAGAGCAATTACTCCGTTGTTAAATAGGCGTTACACCATCAGATCTTAGAAGTAAAAAAAAACAGTCAGGAGAGAGTTGATTAACTTGAAATTGTGTGGTAACTGAGATCAGGGGGAGGGATAAAATGGTAGGTGGACTGTAAATCTTATCTGGAGCGACACCGAGCTCAGTCAAAAATTACTTTTCAGTTAGAGAAAAAAAAACAACAAACCAATGCTCATTAGAATTCGTTTCACGATTACATTGGCCAATTTTAAATTTTGACTAAAGAGTAAAAGAAAAATTTTGAGGAATATTAGCCAAACTTTATCGTTATTTTAAAAGAATAAAAGTTCAATAAACACCAATGAACTTTATAAGAGTCTCAATTAGTCGGTCACTCTGACGATCAATTGGTTATTTGATTAATCGCGACATGACAGCTTTAAAAAAACACACACTTTCAATGTACCATATTAAAAAACCTCTCAACCACTTTAATAGGTAAATTAAAAACTTCGTTCATAATCGGTGCCTGTCGGTTTATTTAATGCACAATGAATATTGTTATAGTAAATAATTGGGTTGTATACTACTGACTAGCGATGCTTTATAAAGATTGATGTAAATGTAAGCAGAGAGAAATTTAGTCATCAAATTTTAAGTGAATCATCAACAAGAGTGTCCAAGGTCGTATTAGGTCAAAGACCTCGTGTCAAAATAGGGGATAAAAAATCTCGGATGTTCACCCATCAAAATCCGACCTTTGTGACATCGATTGGATCGAGAAGCCGTTATCCATCTCCAATGTAATTACACAAAATACTCTGCCAAACAGTGCAGTACTGTAATTAAAACGTAAAGCAATGTCTCTTATAAAACTTTTCCATTCACATTAATTTAATGCAATTAACGTAACTGACTGGCTAGTAATCATCATATACGGCTACCTTTGTAGTTTTTATATAATGATAACGAATTACAAATTTTAATTCAGCACTTATTAATTTTTTCCCCGTGTAACTTTCAAACATTTTGCTACGTGCTCGTACTCTCTTCCCAGTTTAACCCATCTATTCATCTCCCCCTCTCAATTTCTTAAGCTCCGCCTACTACAAATTCAACTAACATCACTTCCTTTCAGCTCACCTTTTTATTTTTTTTTATTACTGTAAGTCGGTTTCCCTTTCTGTATGAAATGTTTTTATAAAAACCACTCTCTCGTTTTACCCCTCTCTTACATACAAGACACGCATCCCCAGTCCCCATTTCAAACACCTTACCACCCACCAAAACATTCGATATCTCGCCCGACAACTCCTTATCCTCCACCCCACCCCACCCCCCTTACGTCCTAAACTCACTCAAACGAATTACTCCACCTTCCCGCTTCAAGTGGTTTTTTTTAACTTTTTATCCTCCCACCAATAAAAAAAAGTTTGGTCATTGGAGTAGAGTAGTAGTGGCAATGAGTGAAAGTTATTTCAATTTTCCGCCTCATCCCCACCCCCATAAAAATCCACCCTACCAACCTCCTTACCAACATTTTCCAGCCCCTCCTACATCCACACAGACGCATTCCTATCTTACATCACCCATCTTAATAGAAGGGGAAGAAGATGATGAAGAGG
The DNA here is from genome assembly GCA_013389785.1 of Helicorthomorpha holstii. NCBI lineage: Eukaryota > Metazoa > Arthropoda > Diplopoda > Polydesmida > Paradoxosomatidae > Helicorthomorpha > Helicorthomorpha holstii. Next base: position 7,448,835 of record JAAFCF010005748.1, read on the forward strand.
GATTGTAAATATATCTTTTCCATTTTTTTATCCCCTCCCTCTCCTTTCACCCATACCAATTTATATATCTATAACCCTACACCCAACTACCCCACTCCCCTATAAACCCCTTTTATCCCCTCGACAACAACAACTTACTACCTTATTTCTCCACTGCACCAGTTCATCGACCCCTTTATCCACTTTCTCCCCTACAGTTTTTTTCCCCTCATCCTTTTCCTCTCACTTTTGCGGGAACCAAAAGCAATCCCCAAAATGTTTTCGCATTAAAAAATAAGTAAAAAAGGCCACGAAATTGTTTATGCTTTCTCTCCATTAACCAAAAACAAATTTTGCAATTACTAGTGCCAGTAAAAGCCACAAAGAGTTGTTGCAATTACCGTCTTTAGAAATGATCACTAAAACAAGTCACAAAAAAAGTACGGTACATCAATTACATTTAAAAAGCTTAAAACTAATAAAAATAATCATACGACATCTTCTTCGAATAGAGCAATTACCTGTATAGCCTATTACTTCTACACAATAGCGAAACAACTAGACAGCAAACTAAAAAGTTCCAACTAAGTTAACGAAATAGTGGGATTCTGACATACCGCTACAGTATTTAACAATTTGGCACTGAATAAATTAAGAACACTGAAGGATATCATACATAGTGATACTGTAAATTTATATCTGAAAAAACAAATGAATCTTTTGCCCTTCCAAACAATTACAATTTTTTACGATTTTTAACGAAGCCATTTACTCAAAATATTTGTAATAGTGCCTATATTACTTTGCTGAACAAGTGTTTATATTTGTAAAGGTATAATCATGTAACGTTATTGCAGCTTCAAAATACTGTACATTTTAACATGATATCAAAATATCAGCTAGTTTTATGACGCTGCTAAGCAGTCCCTTTTAACTTTGGGGTTAAATATGAATTGCAGTAGATTTGCTATGTAACATTCTAAACGGCAACCAGTTTCCTTATCCCAATATAATTAATGTTATATTTCCCGTAATCACTTTTCCCTTTCATTTCAAACCCCCTTTTACCCTCTATCTCTCTCTCCTTCCCCCCTTAATTAACCCCTCCCAACCTCAAAGGTCAACTCCCCCCTTTGGTGAATCCAGACGACACGAATAGCTACGCCCACATACCTCATTTCCTACTACCCCTTTAATCTAAAACACATCACCGACATTATACCCATTATGCTCTGGGATAAAGTTAAACACCAACAACTGAAGGTCAAATGTCAACCATCTCGGGAACACTCAAATGTACACGAACTCATTGCGTGAAATTATTTTCATCCGCGTAATATTATTGTATTTAAAAGCTGTTGATGAAAGGAAGTGTTAAATGAGCAACCTATGACGTCATTTGATCGTGTCGTCACTTCTACTTCCCCTTGTGTACGGTTCCAGATAATTCATTAATAATAATAAAATGTGCAGGTTTACGTTCCCCTCTCACAAACATTCTGATCAATATTTTCGCACTTCTTAAAGAACTTCCCAGAAATTAAAGTTTAGAGGTCAATGAAATGCACACTCAATGAGTCACCACTATAAAATACATGACGTGACCGTACCGGATGCACTCCTACCCCTGTTTGGAATTCTAAAGAAAACAAAATTAATTATTAACCAAAACTAAGCACAAAGGCTCGTACTTGAAATCCCGCTGCCATTGACCTTATTTAAATTTCCTTAAACAACCGAAATATAATAATTCTGAAAATATTATTAAATCCTGCGTTCTTTTTTCTTCATACAATACCGAACATAACATGTACAGTAATATTACATCATCGTAACAGCTGAAGAGTGAAGACCACCCTGCCTCTTCAGTGTTTCCAAAAACATTTGATTGACATTTAAAACATTACATTTTGATCAATCTTGAAGTGTACTATTCGAGCTTAATTTCTAAGTGACTAGTGACACAATTTACCATAATGTTTGAAATTTTTATTTGAAGAAGTTAAATTTCTTAATAATTATAGAAGCGAGTGATAAACGCCCAAATAATACAAAATGCAAATCGGTAGATTAACATTTGATAGCTAAATGTGGCGCCCTAGTGTTATAAATTACAGTTATTTTACAAGTGTTATGCAGGCTCATACAGTAGATATGAAATGCATCATCAAAATCTTAAATTCAGTTACTGTTATTCGAAGTCTGACGAGTCATCATTTTTATGAAAACGTAAATTATCTTTAGTAGTACATGTAATAGCTGAATGATGACGTCAATCGATCACGTGACTTAAATAATTATACAGTAACTAAAGAAAAATATTACTGATATTATTCCCACGATCATAAAAGTAGCTGATAAAACATCCAATTTATTATTACTAACATTTAGTAAAAAAAAATCAACTAAACGCATCTAACTTATAATAAAAAGATGAATGTATGATACATATAGGATACAAAGCACTTCATCAATTCATGAATACATAGTTCGCCCTCTAGTGATGAATTGTCGAACACATCAAACACCAAATTTACATCAAAGTTTTGAACATTTTGATCGACTCAAAAAGGTTTTTAAATTGACTTTCAGATCATCATGAAACCAGATAGATATTTTTAATGATAATGATTATAAACACTAAAATAACAGTAAACTAAAATAGCAGATGTAATTACCGCTGTTTTTCTCTTTAATAACAATTTCATAAGCAGTTGCGCAAAAGGAATTTTGCAATTAATGTTTATTGCTCGTTAATGATTTTTTCTACTTTATAACTAAATTATATTTTCCCCCTTTATGTATTTAAAATAAATTTATCTAGTAAGTTGTAATCTGCAATTCGATCATAAATACAGGGTAAATGAACACTGAACAGTAATAAATACACCACCATTCATGTCTATTTGTTTTAGTCCAACTTTATATAAAAAAAAAAACATTTTAAAACTTTTTTTTCCCTTTTCCTTCTTCATCGGCCAGCTTTCTTTTACAGTAAAAAAAAACTTAGCTAATTATGCTAAGAAGTTAAAACCCACTCAGCATCACATCATCAATGCTCTTGTATTTACATACTGTACGATTTTTTTGTATACTAGTTTTTACTTTCAAGGCCACTGCCTAATACTCATTTTTCTTCAACTACATAGAAATAATAATTACAGTATCTATTAAAATTAAATAATAGTGTATAGTGGAACTGACAACCAGGAGCCATGAAATTTGCATTTCATAATTTTATTGCCGACATTGGCATAATTAAGAAAAATAAAGTACATTAAGTAACGACGGCTAAGCCCTATTAAACTTCTGCTAAATAATAAAAAAACTTCATTTTTAGTATAAAATTTAACTATAAAATATTTCTTTTTCTAAATCTATTGAATTAATTTGGCTCGCTTTATGAGCCAGACAGCGTCAAAACTTTTTTTACAATTTTTTTTATTAGCAAGCAACGCAATATATATCAATTTAAAATCTGATCATGTAATTTGTTAATTACTTAATTTTTTTCATTAACAAAATAACCCCATAATTATCAATTAAAATATTATGGTGTTATTAGCATAATATTTGCACAGTAAAGACCAATTACGCAATAATGGTAATTGCTCAAAAATTATTTTTACGCCCATTAATGTGCATTGCCGACTTATTGTAAAAACACAAGTACACACCTACAGTAAACTTATACTGGTAAGTAAACACTTGCCTTGGAAATGATTAACTGTATAATACAGTCATTCATTGTTATTAAATAAGCTTAAAGTCTGTCAATCTCTTACGACAGTTACTTCTGACATCAACATAAACAAAAAGATGAATTTTTCCTATCTCATAATCCGAAGATTCACTGGAAATAACACGAATAAACAATGTCAAGTTATTCTACTCAGTCTTTTTGTCTTTGTGCTTTTTTGTGGCAAACTTGTGAATTTCAATGAATTTTCTAACGGTCATTAGAGCAAAAATCGATTTTGTTGAATTAAATTATATCGCTTTTTCTCATGCATAAAACATTTTGTCACAACAAAAATACTCTCACTGTAACTGTGCAGTTCACATTAGTATTAATACCGACCAACTGATTTGGACAATTTACATGCGCAGTTCGTCGCAGCTAATCCGTTTGCTATCGATTTGAAAGTTCGATCACGAATAGCAAAAACCCACTGACCAGTAAATAGCCGTATCTATTTATACAGTACATATATTTACATTAACTGGACAAGCCAATAACACGAGTACGTACAAACGGTGTTGTTAAGTTAAAAACTAACTTTTCAAACTGAATTAAATCGCACAATCCCTTATTAAATCCACAAACAATTAAGGAAACTAAAAATGGATCACAAATACAGTATAATAAACTTTACATAAAACGAAACACAGATCCCACTACTAAAATAGAGCCATAAATCATTATTATTTTATCAGTGTTCGGCGTGAACGAGGACATTGACACAACTTTTGCCTAAACAAATTTTCAACACATAGAAATACAGGCGTCGAACTTAATAACAATACCAAATAATTTTACAATAAAAAAACTAAAATAATGTAAATCCGGTTATTAATTGCGCTGCATCAAATAAGTTAAGCTAATAATATTGTTAAAGTATTTAAAAATAAATTGCAATAATAATTAGTGGTTATTAACATACTGTTACCACTTTTCAACAATAGATAATAAAAATAATACTCCTACAACCAACAAAAACAATGTGAGCTGAAATCTTCTGCACCAGCTATGCTAATAAAGTTTGAAATTTATGAAGCTTTCATTTTCAGTAATAAAATTTAAACTTCTGAAGATGCAAAGCTTGAAATTGACACCTAAGTTAAACCCATTTCCCTTTATCTTTAGTTATCCATATGTTTTAAAAAAATGTAGCACAAGCATACAAGTATTTTTCTTATATACAATTGATGACGATTTCAGTACACTTTTGCTAAAATAATGGAGAGACAATCAAAACGACTCTCACACTAAACTCATTTATTTAGCTTTACATTAAACGATCAATCTCTATTATTTTTTAAAAATATAGAAAAACCATTATTAATATAAAAGCATTGATGTTTACCTTTAACAGCGTTTGATTACGCAATGTTAAACTAACCAGAATAACGGTTACTCTCATTGTCTATCAAACAAAGTGCCCCTCATGTGACAATCAATGTCATCACCATTAATGGAATCGTTGCATGTAATACATACGATAATACAGCATATGAGATAAAATAATAAAGGTCAACAACTCCTACCTACTGTATAATATCACGTCCAAGAGCAAAAGCAATTTTCAACATGTCAACAAAATCAACATGTCACCAAGGTTTTCTGCGAAATGTCAGGTCTAAAATTACTTCATGGCTTTCTCATATATCATAATATCATAGAAAGTGTAGACAGTGAAGATGCCTTCCCAGATGTTTCTATAAAAGTGCACTACACCCTCTGGTAATTAATATTATAAAAAACCTTCAAAAAAATAACCTATATTTTCAGCTATGCGCTCAAGGTGACTGAATGTTTTAATAATGTACTGTAGATAACTTAGTAAACTTCAAAATGTGCGTGTGAGCAATAGACAAGCTATGTGCATAGGATACCCCATCATTATTACTTTTTATATTTAAAAGTGATTTTGTTGCCAATCCCCATCTCCATTCACTCAAATCAACATCTTCATTGAAGGTCATCTATTTCATAATACATTGTTTTCTACAGACATCTAAATCTACTTTTTCACCAGATCTCCAGAGGATGAAAAAATGTCATCTCAATCTCATTTTTTGAAAGACGAAGAAACTGATACACAACAATATACAAGAAAAAAGTGGAAGAAAGAGTTGGTTACTTTCTGAAACACAATACAAATTAATACCGTACTATAACAAAAGGAGGCTCAATTTTTTTTAGTATTCGTACTTGTATTTCGCATAAAGAAAATATTACTTTTGGTTGTCAACAGGACTTAACAAGCATCTTGCGAGGAAGCTGAGCCATAATTGGTAAATATTTCCTAAAACCTAGACTGTTCATATGCAAAACTATTAGAAGAAAATAACTACAACATAACCAGATTATTGTGATCTTAAGATCAACTAGTCATCAAAAATTCTACAAGTAGATCTTCGATTCAAAATGCTGCCAACTTGTCACTTCTCTAAAATCTAAATAAAAACGCAAGCTATTCTATGTCATAAATGCTAGCGTGTGACAGTAACAACCGTGTTATAGTAATGGTATAAACTCCCCATATAGATCAAATACATTATAAAATTAGGTCGAATACGTAATATACTTTAGTAACTTAAGCACATATTTTGAGTACTTACCGGCACTGTATCGGTTTTGAAATTTCCAGACAAAGTACGTCAAATAGTCGTTTTTCAGTTTAACAACTTCCACGTTATTATTAATGAGTTCTTGTTGATCCTATTCTTACCATTTTCATTAATGCCAGACGTTTATTTTGCATTTAGTCTCTCAAACGAATAGAAATGAACACTTATTACTGTTGACGATGACATATGGTTACCGGTACTAGCGTTTTTAGACAAACACAGCTATACAGTTAAAAAAAAGGAATAATAAGCTTATGTAGAATAATAAAACTTGCATAATGCGATTATTGTGAGAGACACTAAATTAATGATAAGCCACACACACACAGCCCAAACTCCAAACAAACGGTTTTCGTTTCGAGCCTCCTTCTCCCTTCACATTTATATTGTCTGTGAAAACTCGTAAAAAAAGGTTTTGAGAAGTTCAGAAGACGTTTATAGTTTTTATATACATATATCGTATACGTTATTAGGTAACAATGTTAAGAGTACATTACGCAAGGTGGATATTTCGCCTATAAATATAATAATATGCAAAAGTAAACGCCTGCATGTATAATATTATGGACATGTACAGTTAATGAGTTCATGAGGGGAGCTCAGCATACGAAAAGGTCAACACTTTCACTTTTTACCTGAGAGAATAAAAAGTGTTTACCGCCCAGCGTAGGTGAGATTAGATAGCGAACATTTAAGGATAATTATAATCTAACGGTTTCTTGTTCTTAATAAGCAAGTGCTTGGTGTTACTTGGTAATTAGTCACAACAAACACCGAGATGACATATTACAGTATATCAATGAGGTGATGATGAGAATGCCTGTACACAATAACCGCATATAAACTTCAATACACTTTACTTACTATACGTTTAAACAGCCACTAGTTATGATTCAGGTTTCACAGAAAAAACGGCATGTAATTAACTAAAACTTACACAAAGTTTATCACGCACACACTATTAAAAAAATCACACACGCAACTTTATTCTCCCAAACTCCACAACGTTCGAAAGTCACAGCGCATGCGTCTCATACAAAATTTTGAATTTTTTTTCAATGAACAGCAAAAGCGCCCTTGCTGATGCTGTTTTTAATTTTTATTTTATTAAATTACATAATTAACACTTGTGCAAAAAAATTAAAAAAAAATACATTGGTTTATTAATAGATGTTACTGTATGTAAATGTAATTAATATTCTCGATAAAAGATAAAAGAAAATATCCTCTTAATTTTATGGTTCTTCAAGACTTTTACACAGTTACACCTGTTTCAGTGCTAATAAAATAAAATCGAAACTAATTTTCTAGACATACAGTACCATAATTTTTCATTTAACCATATGATTTGAAATTCTAAATAGCAAATAATTATGTCTTTGTATATATGCGTTTATCTTAACATTTTCTTATACAGTAAGTAAGTGCTAGTCTTCACTTCTGTCATAAAGGCTAATTCATTTTGTAGTGTTAAGTTTTCTGTATACAGTATTTAGAATATGAATAAAATATAGATAATGGTCGGTATATAAATTATTTTAGTATAATACAAGTACACACACAATGCAAATATGTCTACAGGCAAATGTTGCCTAAACAATGCACGTATACAGAAATTGTCAGTTTAGAAAAGGAAATGACTTTTAATGTTTTATTATTTGTAAATGCAGATATCAAAATATGCTAATTTGACAGATCGTAAATACCCTTGACTCCTTGAGAATGTCACTACAGTACTAATACAGCATTGTTGCAACTTCCCCAGGCCCACACACACAAAAAGATGATGCTTTTCAGACTAGCCAATCACACGATTGTACTCAACAATTACATGTAAATGCCATATGTAGTGCATAGTTGAAGTGGCTGATGTCGTGTCGATGTTTAAAGATGTTTTCAAATCGTCACAAAATGCCGAAACATGGGTATAAAATTGGTAAATGATGGCTAAAAAAAATATTCAGAGAATTATTGTGAGATAAGAAAAAGGGGATGGAGTAACATCAATGAAAATGAAGTAAACACTTTTCAAATAACTACGTAATAGTTACCTTGAAATTGCATAAAAAATTAGACTCCATGCTGACAAGACCCCAATGGAGTAAAATTGCTGGAAGTTCCGCACCTAATGACCATGACCCATGGTTTCCTCACCATCTCTAAGGATTCAATCCATAAAAAAAGGTTAGAGAGGGCGTTAATAGTCGGTGCGTGGTGATCAGACCCGAAATTGATAAAAACAAAAAAAAATTATAAAAAACTAAGAAAAAATTGTTTTCTTTGAAGTTTCTTATAGAGGCAAAAGAGGTAACTTAATGAAGTGACGTGAAAGGAAGAAAAGAGTAAAAGCAAAATTCTCGGAACGAACTCACACAAACATATCCATTATCCCACATACTTATTATTATAATTAATACAATCTGGATCCATTTCCACGCTGGTGGATTCTCCCCTTGCTCTTTACGAATGACCTTATACGTCACAGGTGCATTTCCTCTACCACGTCAACCCTTCCTTTTCTTTTTTTTTTTATTAAAAAAAACTTTTACTTTCTTTTACATAATTTTAGTTTTAACCCCACTCTACTTTTTCTTTTTTTCTTTTAAAAAGTATAACATGATGTAGATGCACGCAGAAAAGAAAACAATGCGTCACGGTTGATGATTAAAAGCCAACGGCATATTTGACAGAAATTGTACCATTTTTTGTACAATCCAACAAACAAGTACTCAAAGTAACACCACGTACTGTACTTAATAATTATTTTTTTTAATGCGTTCTGTTATAAATTAAAACCATTTCATTGACAGCTGGCAAAGCATAAGTTAATAGGCTACAGTATACCGGTAACGTTTAATAATAATGTAATTAACTAATTATTCCACGTTTAAAAAGATTAAAAATAATAGCATTAAAAAACATTCGTATACCGTACTGTAACTGTAATCTAGATTCTATAATATCTCAAAAGTAATTTTGATTTATAACTTACTAGAAATTTTCCAAAACTATCCCAAAAAAAGACGCTAAATTAGATTCGTGATCTTCCACTAGCTAGCATCGTTTTGTCTTGGAAGACTTTAGCAAAAGATTTAATATCGTATTTTGTTATCATTAAACAAAAATATACAGTGTACAAATAACATGACGAAAGTCTTCTTTTCATGTCGTTATGTTTCTACAAAAAAATATCGAATTTCAAATTTTCCATTTGTCAAGAGCAAGTTAGATGTTTTAAATTACAATTGTGTTTCTACTTTCAAGTAAAAGAAAAAAGTATTTATAGCTAATGAATTACACAACAATTGGCTGATGTAAACGAATAGAAAAACCTGCCAAAAAATTCAATTTCTATGAGAGGGGGGTGGGCAGGGAGATCGCTACAGTACTTTTTTTGTAGCAAAGCCTTATTTGTGCCTGGGACACTGTTGCACTTTAAAAATATATTAGATCGTAAATTGAATTTTTTCTCTCCCTCCCCTGCCTAATTTTTGCTGTCTTAAATAAAAAACACACCCCTCCTTATTAAGTATACGCCAACAATTTTTTTTTCTTCTTTTCATGGCTACCTTGAAACTACAAGTTTAATTTTTATGGGGTTTTTAACGTCCCAAAAACCCATAAGATTTCTCCACTTTCCTTTTTCATATGATTTCAACTTTGAAACGTGTTCATAATCCATACAGAAAAAAAAATTTATTATAAAAAAATACAAGTTGAGTATATGGTTACAGTCGTAAAAATATTTACCGTAACATTTCAAAATTTAAATAACCTCAAAAAATAATTATTAAGATAATCTTGATATTAAGCATCGTTAACACCAATCTAAATTTAAAGGCAAAAAAGGCATGCTGTGACAGAATTTGGCAACTGTGCCAACTAGGAATATTTTCTTCATCCCATTCAAACATAGGCCAACAACATGCATTTTGGTGTTCAAACTAAAACATTGCTGTTGTTACTATTTACCAAAGAATTAAACGAATCATTTAAATGAAAAATTTCGACATTGAAAAGCAAATGAAAATAATCTTTGTCGGTCAAACAACCCAGAATAAAGTCACAAACATCAGAATTTTAAATGGCCTAGTGACAACAATAGGTAAAGAGAGAGAAGATCATTGCACCAATTCATATGCTTTTTTACTACACAGTACACAACTAACATTAAAATACATTTTATAAATATAAATGATAATGATCAATAAAATTGTTCATTTGTGGCTTTCCTAAATCTGTAATTAGTATGATATAATAGTACTGACAGACTTTTAAAATATTTTCCAACCAAATTTCAACAAACTCGAATTCTTACCGTCCATGCAGATTAAATTTATCCCCTGCAATTATGGTCCTGAAAATCGGATTTTTTTAAAATATAATCCATTCACCGAATCTTTCGTGAATAATATAATTGTAACTATTATTTCAACCTACTTTGACGTAAAATAACTTGATACGAGTTAATCTAGATGCAAATTTCCTTTCTCATCCAAAATATCTATCATTATAATATGCTCAACCATCCATTTTAACTGTCTCATTCAATGTTTCGCTTCAATTGCCTATGAAATATGCACAGAAAATTACAATTGTTGAGCATCATGAATGAGAAAGCATCCACTTACATTCCCGATGTATGTTTAAAAAATAATAATATTGTATAAAAAAAAAACAAATTGTAAAACTGTATATCAGCAACTAAAATCACAGCTCTTAATATAAAAAAGCTAAACTTGTATTCTTAACTTTAAATACTCGTATGTTATAACTTTGTAGCTGTCTGTTACAAGGTCATAAGAAATACACAGATACACATCAAAGATTAATGTTTCATCCTTTTTCTTTTAGAAACATTTAAAGAAGCGCATGGTAACATGGAAAAATTCAATTTTGTGTTTTTTTTCTGATGGTTGATGAGACAAATAACCAAAAGAAATTTAAGGGTAAGAAATTTCACTGTCATTTTAAAATTGTATACAGTATAAAACAGTCACGCTAATGTCTATCCCACACGGACAAGAGCAAAAAAAAAATATATAAAAATGCTTGAAGAGGATGAAAATGGATGAAGTAGAGAGACAACCGCTTTAGCAAGGTCAAAGGTAGCAGGAAACCATCATTGGTAAATATTAAGAAAAAATCTGTAGTTAAACAACACTAAAAAACTAGTTTCAAAAAAATTTACCTTTCTCTACAAAGCAGATAGAGTTGACGGATTAGCCAGCAAAAAAAAAAACCATTGCAAACACATTTGGACTATTTTAATAGCTGCTATTAATCTTCCCAAAAAAAAACCTTGAACAACACAAACTATGTTAGTTGGTAAAGTTTTGTTTATGGATGTGTACCAATTAGAACAAAAAAAAAATATTTACTTCAGAACTACAGAAACAACGACAACAATAAACAGCCCTTATGTTACTACGGTTAAAAATCTGAAAACTAAATGAAAAAAAAATTACTGTTAAGAAAAACGTAAAACCGTCGATAATAATTTACCTGCAGTAGAAATAATTAAATGACATTTTTCCATGTTGGATCAGGTGTATTGTAGTGGGATAACAATTGCATTCCATAACATACTTAGGGCTCATCAATCACAATACTGAGACTGGCTTCTTCTATAGTACACTTTCGACTATTATTCATACATGGCTTTGCAATTGAAAATGCAGACGTTTTCCTATACTTTGCATTTTAACTGATTATCGACATAGTGATTTATAAATCACGACGTTTACACGGTTAATCGAGATATCAAAAGCATCGTATAATATTCCGTACGCGTACTCTTTAAGACTTAAGTGCATCCAAATAAATTTAAAGTAATTCCTTCACTCAAGAATTTCTAGTGTGATCCATTATCCGCGTCATCTCAAACTCTGAAATATATTTGATTTTTTTTCTGAAAATAAAAAAAAAACTACTGTAAGGCAACTAGTTTTTTTTTTCTTTGGTTCCAACTGTTTAACAATTCAATGACCTTTCAACTTATATCTCTTAAACATAACGTAACAGCATGTGAAAACAAACAGGAATTCAAACCTAGGTGATAATTGAAGTGTCATTAATTGCAAGAGACGTAACCGCCCTTAGCAAATGCCAATAGTGCAGACAAGAAACTACAGCAAAATTTCAATTGTTGACATTTTCACCTTCAAAATCGATACTTAAATGTCTAAGTGTTTTTGATTGAATTTTTCTTTAAGTAAACAAATTAAACGGCGTATTCTTTCTTTTTTTTTGAATGTTAACGCACTGGCAAATAATAAAAGCTGACATCTGTTTGAAGAGGAGAAACTAAATGCTCAGCCATTATAATGAGATGTACTTGTTACGCAATTTAGTAGGAACGCGTGGTAACATTTCTCTGATAGTAACTCAAGTATTGACAATGACTTGGCAATCGCCAATTCTTTTTCTTTTCTCAACAATAGTGCAGTAATTTCAAGGCCTCGACAGTTCTAACTTACCAAACGGCTAATGTTAATGCTACTAATTAGTGCCGGTAAACACACACTATAGAAGTAGAAATGATTAATATTGAACAACTTTTTTTTTTGTTATAACACCTAAAGTGATTTATGTAACGTTTCAGTGAATACTAGTATTGTTTTCTTAATTTCACAAACTGACAGTGACCTGATGAAAGTTGCTAATGGATATCGTGATGCATACACGTACTTATGCTAAGATAATACATTTAGATAATAAATATCTACAGGAAATGTTTGCTGATATGTTTACAAACGAGTATCTCATTAGTCTAGATATCAATATTCATCATTAGGCTGGTAAAAACATCAGATTAAATTACTTATTTCGAGAGCTACAAAATTGCACGAGACGGACCTCACTGTGTACACTATACAGTGTTATTTTGGGTATAATCAGCGGCGATTTCCATGGTGAACTTTACATTTTAGATCCGTTCTTTCGATCCATATGCATTGTATATCGTATTTCTGTAGTCATTACAAAACAAGTTTAGTATCAGTTGCACAGCTACAGACTTATTACCCTTAAAGCAAAAGAAAATCCTTGCCGCCTACGTATTCTTGCAATTGTTTTTAACAGCTTCTTCGAAATTCTAAATAAAAATTATCAACATTAATATCAATTCGCCCATTTTGCGAAATTTCTAGTACATTTTTAGAAAAATAAGTTGCCCAAAAGATTTAAAAAGCTTTCAAAGCACTCAAGAACAGCGATGGCCATTAGAAAATCAATCGAGTAGCGTTGCTTAACATATCTGATAACTTTCCTTAATAACAAAACCATGTTCAAGTTAATTAATTGTCTACAGAAAACCCCCATGTTATGGCACGACATAAAAAATTAAAATACACTACCGATTTACAATAAACTTATGAGAAGATAACAGGAGCTTCATTAACTAAAGCATGTTATATATAAAACGACATGGTATTCCCGAGGTTATACCTTATATTTCAGTTCGCTTAAAATTACAGCAATTTTCTTTAGAAGTTGAGTTGTACAACATAATACCGTTAAAAAAAACAACGTGCTTCCTAATACAGGACTGCTATGGACAAACAAAGTCCAAAAGCGTCGCCCATTCAGTTAAACGATCAGCTCCTTTAAGATGATTTCAGCTGCAACAGAGTTATTAAGTTAAAAGCAACTTATAATCAATATAAAGTGTAAAAAATCCGAAGATTCACTTATAGTAGTATCTGTCTCATCTGTATCGGTATAGCGTAATTGAATCGTATACCGTTGCCCAAATCCTACAAATTTCTATAAAATGTATACCGCATCACAGTGTGTCGTGCTTCATTTGAATAATCTCTTAACTACTTACGTCAAAAGTAGAGTTATGCAAAATCGTCAATCAGTACATACAGTAATACCTTGGAAATGTTAGGCATCAACTAGGCATTCATTCTATACTGCTGATACTGAGCTACTGTATACAAAAACGTTTATTGGTTATAACAAGTTAATTATAATCTATGCCTTACTTTTCACGCTTCAGCCAAAACATACTTTTCAATACTATCCAATGATTTCTTTTTATAAAGAATATATCATCTTTCAGGCTGTCATCTTGACAATGTTTAACATTATTCATCGATTTTTCTATAATCTAAAACAATTACACAATAAAAAGTGATATTAAAGATAATGTTTTAATCGTGTTAATAACAACAACATCCAAATCAGTGTTAAGGCACTTACCACTATCTGTATTTGCAATGTCCAATAAGATGTTCAGTCTTATGATTCAATAACGACGCAATAACAATTCCGCCATTAACAAAATTACAACGTCATGTTAATTTAAGATCATGTCTAAAAGTAGTTCATTCTATAGTGTTTTTTAAAAATTAATTTATTATGCTGATACCATCAAGAATAAAAAAAATACGGTAAATCGAATGGACCTTACTAAGTCACTCAAAATTGATTTAAACAAGGTTGAGCACCTTTCGTTGAAAAAGGAACTGTAAATCGATTGTTCCTGGGTTTAGAAGCATTCAATGTAAAACTAGCCATTAAAAAAATACATGATATATTGTAGATACTGTATGTAAATACAGTGCGAAATTTCAAAGTTAATTACCAAAGTGAAACTCAATTTTGCGATGAAGAAAAAATGTCGAAAATATTTTATTCTGCTTTTTAAATTAAGAAGAGTCCGTGTTTTAGGCACATGCAGAATTTAATAGCAAAATTTAATGACTGCAAAACGACCACAATCCCATATTATAGGCACATATCGATCCTCAATAAAATTATGACAAAAAACATGAACAATCCATATATATATATAATAATGACTGAGCAAAATTCATTTCATTAATTGAGGTATATTCAAAAACTGGTTTGTCTACACGAGTAAAATATGCTAACATTAACTAAGCAACGACAACTATTGTGTTTATATTTATATCAATGATTCAAATTAACAATTTAAAATCGTCACTCAAACCACTTAATTTTTGGAGTTACATCCAGCTGTCGCTTAAAAATTGCGACCAAATATACATATATGGAAACGGATATCGTGATCAAACAATTAAATTTACGTAATTATAAATAGTGTATGTTTTACCGGTATATACAAAAAATAAAAAGAATCGCAATTTATGCTAATGAAAACAAAAGTTTACAATTTTATGGATTCGTATGAATTTAAAGAGAGATAATTGTATAATGACAATTGTTTACAGCTTTAAATTGTTATGGCAAATCACTTAAATCCAGCCAACCAAACAAAAATAAACTACACATATACATAAAATGTAGCGTGTAAAAACTGAAATTTTTTTTTTGTACTTTTGGAAGAGCTGGATGCCGCCCAATAGAAACATACGTAACACCAAATATGATCAAATATCATTATTTGTGAAGAAAATACTGAATTAAATAAATGCAAAAAAGTACAAAGAAAGTTTCTATGTTATCAGACACGAACTTAAAAACATGAATATCGAAAAGAAAACAACTCAGACTTTCTCTGGATCAATTATACAGTAAACAGTCATCTTAAACAAAATTTGTTCAGAATTCAGACCGATTATAATGCAAACTTGAACAAATATTTTAACCGATAATCAGAAATAACCATTGTTCCACGATGTACCAAAACCATATAAAAAAGTAAAATAAAATACAGTAAACATTTGATTTAACCAATAACAGTAAATAATTATTAAAATGAAACATTGAATAACCTTTCATGTTCACATTAGCAGTTTGAAGCAGATGTTTTTTCCCTCGATTATTTTTCAAGCAGTCTTTTTTTTTAAATTATTTTTTCATGGTTGAAATGCATACATTTTTTAGCGTAACCGACATGTTGCCTAATACAAGATAAATGTTGGAAAATAACGATTTTAAAATATACAGTATTCAAATAGATTACTATATTTGTTTTCAATATTTCAATAAATACTCGCATTTTTAATAAGGAAAATAAACGATTCCAACTGCAAATGTGTCAAATAGTACAAGAATCAGTTATTAATGGAATTGTCAACTTTTATTAGCGCTCAAAGAAAAAAATATTTTTCTTTTGTTTTAACCGTTAAGCTCTGTGGAAAGTAATTGAATTTTCATATATTTTTTTTAGTATGGCAGCAGAGAGTCCTCGTTATTTCATTTTTCTAAGTGATTAAAAGGATATACATCAATTTATGTATACTAAATGTGTATATCGAGAGATAAGAGAGCGAGCGAAAGATTAAGACAAGGAAAAATTGAATGTATAGGACAGTTAAAGATTTAGATTTGACTTTGAAGAAAATTGACTAGATATACTGTACTGCAAGATTTATGTACTAAATTCTATAGTAAGGTAAATCTGAACACTAATTTTTTTTTTGTTCAAAAGTTTGTCTTTACACTAAGATCTAAAATTCATAGAGAAAATTTACATTGTAGAGATATTTTGTATAGATATATATACAGCGATCTATAATTTTTTTTATTACTAATTGTTATTTAGGAAGTTAATAGCTGCAACAAATATCCCATTAAATTTTAGGGAGAGAAATATTTTGTTTTTAAAAACTAATTTTAAAAATTTTGACATTAAACACCAATCAAACTAGTTTAAAAATTAGTTTTACATTAGTATTAAATAATCGACAAATATAAAAGAGACTTTATCGAAGTCTTTATAAAAAACATGAAAATAAAATTCACACCAAAACAACCTTAAACACTTGTATGGCACACATCGACACCCTTGAAACAGAAACTTGGACACAAAGCTTAGAATGCAATAATTTTGCATTGACAAGAGCCGAGACTATCACGATTGGCAATAATTCCAAATTATACAAGTCTATTTTCAAATCAAACGAAAAAACTGTATTCAATGTATTGTTGTATGCTATACAAGTATTTAAGACAAAATTGAAAACCACTTATTGAACAACCACTGTCACACCTAATGGCCACACCATGCCATTTCGTTTTTTGATTTTATCTACATTGCTGCCAATGAAGCATTAACACCAGTCGTTTTGCTTATGTAAATTCAAATCAATACAAGTTACACTACAAGAATTTTACTTCATCAAATTTTGCAAACAAAATTTCAATTTCCGCATTTAATTTGTTGATTTTGATCTGTTAAAAAAAATAATAAGTGAAGTTCCCCCAAGGAAATCAATAGTTAATTTCCATGAGAAAAATATTAATTATTGTATTCACAGGCTAAACGACTGATCAATAAGAATTTTATTGAGTATTGCTAAATAAATCCAAGTAACTTATAATTTAATATTAAAATTTTGTTCTCAGTTTCTTTCTAAAATGTTATTTTGATGTAAGTTCTTTTGCAAATAAAATTTTAAAAAGAATTTATTCAAGCTTATAAAAATATTATATAGAATTTAACTGGTTGCATTGCAATTACTGTATTTTATTCTAAAATAATATCCTAAAACAAAATCATTGCATAGCACTCAACAATAAAGATTTGTCGCAATACTCTTTAAATTTCTAGCCCTTTCATAAATGCATCTTTAAAACACTTCAAGCGTTTTGTAATAGGCACACACACATCACATGTCAACTATTGTTATCGATTCTGACTTTGAAATACTAAAAAACAAAATCAATTATTATTAATGACTTAAACCAATTCCAATTAAATGATATCAATACGTATTAATGCTACTTGACTTGTCTCTTAGCCATTCGTTGTAGCGTTGTTAATTAGCAAAATAAGATTTTCTACTCCTATTATAAATAGAGGATATTATAATAGTTAATGTACAGTGTGTGTCGATTATTACAAAAAAAAAGTTTTTTTTCACATACAATCAGTTGCCACTCCCATCTCTTTCTCTCTGTCAAAACACATACAGTACAAGTAAATAACGTAGACGTACAATACAGTATTTCTAACATACTGTACTTTTTCCCCTCCTCAATTTTTAATATGCATATAATTATACTTATTATATAATTATATGTAATGTATAATCTCGTTAAAAGATATTAACATTCTTATTATACTGCAATTCCTAACTCGGAGAAAAAGTGAGTTCTAGAATGAGAGATATTGATCCAATTTAATTTTTTTTGTATTTACTATACATTATACTAGTATATTTTGATATACGTAATCGAAAAAACAGGATTGAATTTTCATCTCTCATTCTTTCTAAATTTATAATTATTTTGCAACTTGATGTCATAAAAACCATTCTTCAAAATACATTAACATTTATTTACAATGAGGGCTATTTGATAATATTAAAAAGGAGAAACTGTTAAAAGAGAATCAATAAAATTGAAAGATTTTAAAACGATAAAAATGACATTCCTCCTGTACTCATTCTTTCTGCACTTTCAAAAAGTTATATTATGACCTATTACACCCTTTTGCACTTTTAAATATCAATTATTACGATCTAAACGTATGATCTATTTACAATAAAATTGGTTTTTATTGTTAAAAGAGATTGCAAATTGATATAAAGACAAAAAAAAAATCTCTATCATTGAATGAACCTATACATATCCTAAGCCAAAGGATTGGCAAGGTTAATTGTGCTTAAGCATGGTATTATGTACGATGTACAAGTATGTGTATCTTAATATTGTTCTCACTCACCTGCTTTTTTTAGTTTTACAATTATACAAAACATGTTCAATTTTAAAAAAATAGTTGAAAAATTCACAATTTTACAACATTAAAAAATTGTACCAATGACAGAAGAGAACAATGAACACCTTTAGATCAATTTGAGTAATGTTGGCATTACATTTTACATTCATGATAAAAATTGACTATAGAAATCCTAATGCTTGTCATGCTCAGTTTATATCATTCACATTAACATCCAAAGCAATGTACAAAATTTTCAATGTATTTTGTCTTTGATTTGTCAAAATTATTTTTATATATAAAAGTTGTTAACTTTCTCAACTGCCAACATCACCTTGGTATTATAGAAATATTTTAAATGGTTAATAAAAATTATTATTAAATTCAAATTTATTTCCTGTCATTAAACAGTACATTTAATCTATAACAGTACCCCTACTTAAGATAGAAAAATAATTGTAAAAGACTTAAATACCAATTTTTAAAATTTATGATAGAAACTAGAATGTAAATTGTGTGAATTCCGAAAAAAACCAACAAAAAAAATACAAAGTGTAGGTAATCCTGCTAATAATTAACATGTATTAAACTGCGTAAATACTGTTTAGTGTTCACGTGAAGTAAAATGCAACTTTTAACTGGCATCAAAACTAATAATGCAACAGTAACTATTACCGGTATATTGCAAAGTAATGCACCGGGATCGTAAAACAGTAAGAGGAACAACTATAAACGTTATTTCGTTATACAATTTCTCAAATGTCCAATATATTCACATTGTGTAATTTCACTTCAATTTCCAATCACTGTGTTAAAGATAAGAAGTAAGAAAAAATGATCTTGTAAGACATTATAGTGTAAAGTTAAAATTTATGACTATTTTTATAAACTAAACATAATAATAAGAATTGATGTTACATTCATATACACGTAAGCTACTGTTCCTACAGTACATCACCAATAAATGTATCTGGAAAATTCATGACGTAAAGTTAGATTGTCGTATAATTTTTAGCGTCTAGACCCTAAATATAAGTATATTTTAACAAGTGTAATATGGACAACCATTTTCCTCTCTTAGTTTCATATTGAATACAAATTTAAAATAATAACAACAGTCTTTCTTGATCTGCAACTATGTAACCAAAAAAGTAACTTAAATATTTCACATTCATAATTTTATGCGCCCTGTAATAAGAATTTAATAAC
Source organism: Helicorthomorpha holstii (assembly GCA_013389785.1). NCBI lineage: Eukaryota > Metazoa > Arthropoda > Diplopoda > Polydesmida > Paradoxosomatidae > Helicorthomorpha > Helicorthomorpha holstii. The sequence goes on from JAAFCF010005748.1 coordinate 7,468,975, forward strand.
ATTAGATAGTATGACAGAATATTGAAAAAATAAAGCTAAACTATGATAAAAAACCGATCTGAGATTTAATTTGAAAAATGCAATGACGAAATGAATCAATAATTATCATTGTTGTAATTTAGTGTTTTGCTAATTCTTCCATTTCCTGCTTTTAATGCAACTTTAAAATGTCAAGCCAAATATGCTTGTCGAGTTGTATAATATTAAGCAACGGTAAATACTGTACAACGCAATTGTTGCCCGTTTTGCGCAGCAGATAAATATTTATCAATTATATAATAATAGTTTAGCTAAAGTTATTCAAATCTGTGTTTTTTTTTGGTTATAACTTTCTCAAGCTATATTATTATGATTATGTTATAAACTGAATTGTAATATTTTTATAATGAAGAGAAAGAATGAGATACAACAGATTTGTTATACCGTACAGCATAATCGCTACAATTACCCCCTTGAAATTAAAAAAAAATCACTTTTATGTTATCTAAAACTTTATGCAAATAACACATTCATTGTTTGTCAATTATATGGAATTATTTCAAAATAAGTTAGCCAAATAAAACTTTCCAACCTTCAATGATCGACATTTTTAAAAAAATAATGGCTATGTTTAAAATACAAATATGAAAATCCATTAAAGAGGCGACAAATACAATATTAGAATCAAACAATGGATTTTCTAATGCATGATTGCCATTGAAAAAATATCTCAAACACGATGTCAACATTAACAAGAGGCCAATCACAAAGTTGTTACATTACATGTCTTATCTATTAATTAATTAACAAATTGAAAGACCCATTCGAAAGATTAGATTTCAGTTTAAAATCACTCCTCCTTCCACCCTGCTGGACAATAACCAGGCAATTGCCCTAAATATACTAGCACAAAAAGGTGCAAATTTGAGGATATTAACACAGTTTATCATGAAATGCAAAATGTCAAATCATTGACGTTTTTTGCATTCAACGCTGACTAGATACATACAATTCAATAGAAGATTGAAAGATAAGAGAGTAAAATAGTGTTGGACAGAAAAAGAAATTAGATTATAGTTGATAATAGAATTGGCAAAGATTAGGCACGAAAGACAAGTCTAATACATTTGAAAATAAACCGAAGAACAGCACACGCCTCCAATTTCCAAGTTTTCACAACGCTTTTTAATTAACTTGAGTCATCTTGAGCTTAATACCAGTTGAACCAGTACACCACCCCATCAATGTCATTTATAGCCAAATTACTCCCACCTAATAAGTAATTCAATTGATTGACATTATAAACACAAAAAAAAAAACATTTACACTGAATAAAAATAAAGCTAAATAAAAAATGCTAAAACTTTTCCATTATCCAACATATGCCAGTCATGCACTAATGCAAGCATGTGAAATTAAATACCGTAACACTAATAGAATTAATGTAAAAAAAGAAAAAAACTATAAGAAAAGCAATTTTTAGTCCTAGAAAAAACTAAAATACCGAAAAGTTTCAAGCAATTGGATAGTAATAAAAATTAAGCTTCTAAGCATACAAAACAGTGCGAAAATTAAAACAACCCTCAAATGATTAATAATAAGAATTGTTATAATCTTGTGACTAACCAAACACCTCATGCAATAAAAAAAATTGGTAAAATTAAGTTAATTATATAGTAACATAGCTTTCGTAAATCTCATACGACTTCGTTATCAATCATTCTGGTTTTCACAAACCATTGTTAATAATAAAAATAATGTGATAGGAAATGCTTTTCTTACCTTGGTAAAAGTGTTTAATAACTTGGACTCATTTAAACTGGAATCTGTCCCGGTTGGCGTCCACCCCCGTTTGCTGAGATGCTTGCCTCTCTTTTTCTACAGCTAAAGCACGCTCTTTCTGTAATCTAAAAAATTATCAAGCAGTATTAGTTATAACATTCAACTTATCAGTGCATAAATAAAACATAAAAATAATAAAAAAAGTAACACAATTTTGACAATCAATTGAAGTACTTGTACATTGTCAACAACAACAAAACTAATAACGTACCGCACTGTCTCTCAAATAATCCCAAACACTGGATAGCAAGCAAGTTTTAAAAATAAACACGATTGATTTTAATGTTTGTCATTAAAGTTACTATTGTTAAAGTTAATAAATATCTCAATAATGTCGAATTGTCATGTTATATTTAATACATTTAAAATCGAACTCACTTATTTTTAGATTGGCGCATAAACTGTTGTATCTTTCTGGCTGCTTGATGCTGGCGTCTCTGAGAATGTGTTCTTCTGTTTAACATGATAATAATCTCATATAGATCTACACTATTGTTTCAATGAACAATATTCATAAACCTCGTTTACCTTATACCAGATGCAGTAGTTGGCGTTCCTTCTCTGCTTTGACGGATTCTATCTTGTTGTTCTTTGTAATTTCTGTAATAGTGCTGAATACAAACGGCGGCTTCCTGATTCTTTTTGAATCTTTTATGTTCACAATAATTACGGAAATGAGTTTGAATGACTGTAGCTGCTTTTGTCATTTGTTTGAAGAAAGCGTACTAACAAAATAGACAATTTCGTTTGAAATTTAAAGAATAAACACTGATTAAATGACACTATGGCAGTCTACCTGTTTGTACCGTCGATAATAGTTCTGAATCACAATTGCTGCTGCTCTCTCTTTATCTTGCTCTTCTTGTCGCTTCCTTCCTTTGTAATGACGATAGGCAGTCTGTATTGTTTTAGCTGCTTCATACAACTCCCTTTGCTCTTTGTCTAAAATAACAGTCAACATACATATTATAGCGTTTCAAAACGGAACGACACTATCTTCAACCGTTATTTCAAAACACTAACCAGATAAAGTTAAATTGGAAAAATCTTTTTCCATTATCTTCCCAGACGCTTGAAAAAACTCGCAAAAATCGGCAGTTGTAGGAGGAGGTGAAGGAGAATCTAAAGTAAAACTGCAAGGACTTTGCAAACAGGATGACGAAGCTGGGCTTAAAGATGATGTAGGAGTTGCTACTTCATAATACCTACATTTATAAAACCTAGCTCGTTATAACTAACGTTTTTAATGATAAAAAGTTACATATACCTGTAATTATTATCGCTGAATTCAAAGTTGAATTCTTCTCTACCAAAATTTGAGTGAGCAGCGCTAATGTCGGATAAATCATCGACATTAGAATGGAACTGATTGACATTTGAATCCGAATCACTTTGATCCATTAAATCATCCAATGATGTTGAATCCTACAGTAAGTAAAATGTTGACGATTTTAAATAGAAACTTATTTAACAGTAATGGTTTAACCTTTATTCTGTCTGGTAAAGCAGCAATAATTTGTTCAGCCAAAGTTAAAACTCTAGTGTCTTGCTCGCCAACTGAACAAGTATTTAAATCGCAACTACTAAAGCTTTCCCGACGTACATCTACATATAGCATAATATAATTATTAATAACTTACTCTACATTATTATACGATATTTTGAAAGATACTTGCCAATGCGTGACACTAGAGGATGATCTAATCGATTATGATTGTCAGATTCTTCATCAGAAACTCCGACAACATCAATGTATGGACTACCATTGGGATTATGATTTTCACCTGAAATTGATAAAACATATCATCTGTTTGTTTATTACAATATAAGTAATTTATGATAAATTGCTTACTGGTATCCATTAATACAACCGGAGAAACTACTCTTTCCTCTTTAATTTCTGAACCAATAACAACTTTGTCAGAAGATTGTGATACACCAGATGAAAGTGGCAAAGAAAGACTACGGTCTTGTCTAAATTTTTGAAAATTTTATGAAGACCAATGACGATGTTTTCAATAAAGATAAAAAAAAAACCTTGAAAGACGAGGAGAAGTCATAAATGAAGCAGCATCAAGTGATGATCTTTTACTTGGTTCCCCTAACAAAATATTAATTCCACTATCTACTGATGAACGTTTAGACAATGTTCCCTGACGAAAAGTTTTGTTAGCGCTGGGGCTCGGAACTGAAGCCAAAGAAGAGGCTGGAGAATTGCCTCCTCGATCTGACGTTTCTGTTTTTATCGCGAGTGGAAGAAGCTCTAAATTTAATATAGACCCACTAAAATACAACCAGAAATAAAGAAAACAGTGAATAAATAATTAGAAGTAACAGAAACCATATTCATATACCTATGGGAGCAATTAACTTCTGGCAAGTTACGAGCTCTTTCCAACTCTTCACTCTCAAGTTCAATGACTAAATCCTCGTTACCTCTGATTCTGCCAACATCCAAAGGACTTCGTCCTCGATTGTCTTTCACATCAATAGCAATTGGATTCCATTTATATAACAACTTTGCCGTCTTTTTGTGCCCCATAGCACAAGCCCACATCTACATAATAGCATTATTTTTAGTAACTATCGGCAAACTAATTAATATAATTATTCTACGCACAAGAGGAGTGCAATTGTTTGCATCGCGACTGAGTACGTCAACTTCAGATAACAACGTTCTCGACGGATTCTCCGCCATCCAATGCAATAACGAGGACGCCAATTTGGCATACCCTAAAGCAGCTGCCAAGTGAAGTAAAGTCATTCCTTTGTTATCATTAAAAGGTAATGGAGCAACGTCATCGAATAACCAAATCGCAGATGTCATATGCTGACAAAGACATACAAGTCGATCTTCAAAACTATTTCCTTGTCTAGCTTCTTTCGAACACTCATTCTAACCAACAATTAAGCAAGCAAAACTATTATTTTAAAATACTTCATATTAATTCTTTAGACCTTACTTTACAAGACCGGAGCTCTCTCCTACTGCTTTTTATTATCATTTTAGATTCCATCTGTTCTAATCGCTCCATTAACGTAAATTTAAACAGGGTCTCTATATAAATAATACATAATTACTTGTTTAAAAACATGCCATTTTTGATTACACGTTCGCATACCATCCATCGTCAGCCATTCCTCAATGCGCGGCGACTGAACTGTTCCAGGTCTTTCCTTGTACTCAAATATCACAGAGTTGGAGATAACAAAGCCTTCACAGGCCACTTGAAGTGTAACAAGGCCGACTTCGTGCGCTTTATTAAAACATATAAACGTAATTTACTCAAAAAAATAATCGTAATAATTAGATCAATTACAATACCAGGACAACAACAACGAAGAACGCCACTTTGAACTAACGTAGTTGGAACTGAAACCCCATCAAACAAAATGTTGTATGGGGAGGACGTGGAGTACCAGGGTCCAGTGACCAGCACCTTGATTCCACCCTTTACGAAATAAAAGGTTTTAGTTAAACTTGTTAGTTATGTATTGAATTTACTTACATCAGGGTAGGACCACTCAGGCGAGAAGTCCGTAATATTAGCTGTACCCTCACGGTGGTCCATCCGGCTGGCCAATGGGCCACTCTGTATTCCAATCCTCCCCCCACACGAGTTTGGGTTAGTCAGTGAGGTTAAACCGCTCAATCCTAACCCAAGACCCGAGTGAAGAATAGAGGAAGAAGATAATGATGGTGAGGAGGACGTTATGGCATCGGCTGCGTTTAACGTGTCCAAGTCAGGAAAATCTGTGAGCATATCAAACGCATCCAGATTAGCAAACACGTCATCGTCCGGAGTGGATATATCGTTATCGATAAAATCCATCGGATTAAGATCACTCGGATCCATTTCAAGCCTCCTCAATGATTTGTTACTTGTACGAGAAATTGAACATGATGGTAAATTGGCTGACAATGTCTTTTGAATGTCATCTTGAGATAAATCGAGAATTTCGTGATCAAACATATCATGTTTTAGCTCATCACACAGCACTGTATAATGAGATGATACGCTGTTTACACCACCGTCAGCAGATTCCATTTTTAAACTGTCATCAATGCTTATCATTCCATCATACTGCGAACTCATGCCACCTAAGCCAGATTGTGGTGTACTGACCATCGAATCCATTTTATTTGAAGATGATGGCGATGTAGAAGGAGATGAAATAGCTGCTTCGCTTAAGCTCAATGTTTCCTTTTTTAATCCTCTATGATCTGAATCTGTTATTTGTTGACTACAAACGAATGAACTTAGAGTTAGTGGCCGGCCTGTAATTGAATCACCGGCACCATTTCCACCACTCGTAGTAGCATTCCCACTGCTTGCTGGAGTGCTGTTTAGAATTAATAAACCCCCACCGCCTTGTAAATGAGATAAGTTAAGAATTAGTGGCGTAGAGTTTGAACCAGAATCCCCATCCGAACGACTCTGTTGAGATAAAGTGAGGTTATTGTTACTATTTCGTCGACTCAGTTCACCACTACGTGAGTCAGTAGCCACACTTACAGTGCTTGACCGCGCATTACTACGCGCTTGATGAGTGTAAGCAGGTGACTGCATCGTTGCTAGCCCTGATTTCGGTGAAATAATGCGATGTAAAGTATGACACCTTTTATCATTTTGTCCACCGCGACTATTAACTTTAGTTTCTGGACCAACACATTCATGAGGTTTAGCTGGCAATTTCGTCCTCATCTTCTCCAGAAGTTGCTGAACAATTGCCTCGATGGTTTCAGCAGTCTGCTAATTTCAAATCAAAAATTGGATATAGCAAAACTATAATACTTATAATACAAATTACTACTAACGGAAATTTCCAACTCGTTATTGAGATCAGGTTCATTTTCGCTGAAAACTACACATGATAATAATTAATAAACGTAAAGGTAACATTAAATACAACACATGTAATATTATTTTTCATACACATCGGTTTCAGCTGTGATACAAGCTCATCTTTGGTCCACTCTTTTCCACCAAAAAAGCTTAAACTGGGAGCAATTACCATTTTGTTATCATCACTGTATGGCACATTCAAGTAATGAACTAAAACAATGTCAGGATTCTAAAGATAATAATAATAATTAAACTTGCAAAAAACTTCTCTGTAAATATTTTTATGGTAAAACGACCGGTCAATACTTACATGAAGTAACCAGTAGCACCTACGATGAAATGTTGGCAAGATAGCAGAATGGACGTAACAGCCGTAAATACACTAAAACATTTAGCAAAAATACAATGTTTAATCGAATTTAATCAAGTGAACGAAATGACAAAGTCAATAGCAATTACTTCAGCTCCCTGAACTTTCAATTTCATGTGATCTTCTCTTGTCGTTTTCCCATCCTTTCTTTTCTTCCAACAATAGCCATCTCGTCGATATCTGACTTTTTTACGACTATACAACAACATCGACCCACTCTTAGGTCTAAAAAATAAACCAAATTTTTACTTAAAAAAAATTACAAAACAGGAAACGAACATCTACTATAATTTAACAAAAATCATGGGATCAATAGATGTTAGATCATTAATATAAATCTTCCGAAAAACTTCAGCTAAAAAACTCAGTAATCATTCTCAGTGCTATACAATCGCAACTAAAAGTAAATTAAAATTGAACATTTCAAACGCTGAGCACGTAAACCTCGAAATTCGACTCCAATTAAATGAAACCAATACAAAAAAATCCACTTCCAACTGAAATTCCGGCTCAATTTGTGACCGAAAGAAGAAAAAATTAAATAAGATTTAATAAAAAAGAAAGAATTGTACCTGATTTTAACTTCCTTATAAAGCCAATCTTCATGACGTTCAAAGCAAATTAACAACGCAGCTATTTCCTGAAAAAAAAAGAAAAAGCAAAATTGAAAAACTTATCAAAGGAATCCAAAAATATATGTAAGAAATTATGAGAAAATTTTCTATGGTTACAGTACAACGGAAATTCATTTATTCAAGGTTGTCTTTAGACCAGAAGTCTTAATGATGCAGATATTTACTTTAACGATACTCATTTAATTTACCTGAAAGAAGCTTATCAAATTTTAAAGGTTTATAGTCGCCGCAACATAATATAGCGGCATAAATTATATGAAGTTTAATGTGGCTAAATTGGCATAATGCTTCTCAAGTCTAGACAAATACAGCATATAAATTGAAAACACAAAAGATAATGGTATCATATGCACTCAATGTTCATCTGAATAACAGCAATAGATACTGTAAATACACTAGATAAACTTGGGTTACAGAGCTTTCAGGCATGTCGTCCATGATTCCCCTTATTTCAGTCATATTTCGTTATTTTAAATTTCAACTTAAATATTCCATTTTTTCGATGACGACTGTTTTCCCAATCATTTTCATCTACTCGTACATTGAGATGAGTCGGGAGAAAGATGGATGAAAAAACCCATCATTCATCTCACGTGTTGACAGTGATCGGGACTAGTGACTCGCAGGCCAAGCTTTAACCTGAGCTAAGCAAATGCTACGAGTAACAGCCATAAAATCAATAAAACTTATTAATCAGCTAACATTTGTACTAATAAGAAATTTAATTAAGTACAATTATTATTTAGAAAACTATAGGATATCATTAGTTTTATTTCAATAATTTTGTTTCAACAAAACTTGATCTACCCAACTCATACTTCTAAAGGTGGAACAGCAACTTCACATAATGGAAGTTACAATACGTAGGCAGTGCTCAACTAATATAGTAACGTAAAAACAAACACTGTAATACTTAAAGATGACAACGCACTAAAACCACACAATGTTTATCGAAAATCGCTAACGGCCAGAAATGTGCAATATTAATGCAATAACTCAATTTAAAAAGTAATAAACTGAAATATTTATTTGGAGTCGATTCAGCACTGAATTTGTACCATTCAGTTTAACATAAAATGGACATTTATCTAAAACGTTTCCTCAAGCAGTCATATTGGACTATACTTTACTGTTAGTCAGACATTTACTAGACAGAAATACTAAAGAATACAATACAGTAAAGAACCATGCCAAATCATACGGTATGCCTACTTAAGATAATCGTTAAATAAATTTTAAATTTTACGTCATAAACAAAGCGTACTATAGATATTACAAACAAACATTAATGTCATTGCATCCTATTGATAAGAATGACCAGCTATTTGTAATGTAATTCTGCTATACATACGGGTATAGATTGACAATATAAAACAGTTAATACACTACTATTTATCCAGTCCGTACCAATCGCTCAAATGACCTAAATCTATATTATACGGCTAACTGTCACATCGATATGGAAAGAGTCGTACATTATTTGTTATGTTTAAATATAAACATTTCTAGAACCATGTTGTCATCATATTCAAAAAGATTTCCTTCCACGTAAACTTTTTTGTTTAAATTTCAGAAAGATCTTCAATAATATATCATCTTCATCGAAATAACTGCGCTCAATGGTAGAGTTTCAATTCCCTTAGCGCAATATGAATACGAGAGAATAATATAATACAAAATACATTTAAATTTAATGCGGATTTCTTCAAACTACGAAGAACTAAAAAAAAGCATTAACAACCACACAATAAAAAATATCATTTCCTGAAGTGATTTCTATGCAGCCATTTCAATGTTTATAATTTATTAGTTACGCATTCATCAAATAATTATAAACTTCTCCCTTCAAATCTCAACAGTTTGCTCGCAGCGTCGACAGTTTTATATTGAAAATACTGTATGAAATATTCTCGTAGGACGAAATACGTCATTGATAAAACAATTTCAAAGTACCGGTATAATGTACACATGACAATACCAAGCAATTATAAACGTAACAACCAATATGATTATATGATTGAATTTATTTAATAGCAAACTCAAAGTTATATATAGTTTTAATATTTAAATCACCCAAGTGTATTTATATCAATAGAAATGGTTGCTATGCGATTTTAATACCAACAATCAATAAAATAAAACGTATTTAAATTCATTCAACAGTTTTAAATAATCGTTGCTATTCATGTTCAGTATTTACATTTCAATTTGGTATCGTAGTAGAATAGAAAAGCATACCAATTAACATTTATTCAAGTTTTTTTTTTACACAAAAGCATTTCAGCAATTTTCATAAACAATAAGGCATCTATGAATTTTTTAGACGCACCATAGGCATTACAATTCATAGCATTCTATTCTTCAAATGTTTAATTCAGTTTACTATTTTATTTAACCTCATATTGCATTTTGATAAGTGAAAATAGAAAATATAGGATATAAAGCAGCTGCCACACACATATAATGCACAACCTACGTACTAAATTTCTTCTTATCCAAAAAAAAAAATAAAAAAAAGAATAAGTTTTTAACTTGAATACTATAGAAAAGCATACAGTAGGTGTAGCACAGTAATGCAAAAAAAAAACTTTTTTTTTAAAAAAAAAAAAAAAAAAAAAAAACTCTTCATGAAAGTAAAGTTGATTTTCTTAATTCACATTGGTGTTAGAAAAAAAAAGTAGTCTGTCAGGTGAATCGATGGATTAACCTTCCAAATACGATTGATGATGCTTTCGTTCATGCCCTCTAGCAATTTCTATTAAAACTAATAGTCTCATTCCAATCTCAAAGTATAATCGATAGAACCATTGTCTCGATTGCCATCTACAGCTTTTTCACAGTTTTCTACACTCTGTTGCACGTTTTAAAAAGAAAAAAATTCGATGGAACTATCAATACATTTCCGTTTATTAGAAAAATTACATACAGTATTTTCAAACTTAAAGATAAAATGGAAGCTCTTGATAATAACTTTGGCTTTTCGCTTTCAAAAACGCGCTACAGAGTATAATAATTATATCACTAATAAATACCTATACAGTAAAGGCAAACAACGTTAATGTAACTTATTTAATTTTGCAATCTATAAATACGTAAATAAGTATTATCGGTACGATATGTTGTGTGCAGTACACTTTAACGCATGTTAGTGCAATTGTGGCAAAAATGAAAATGATCTACAGACTCTTTTTATAATGTTAATCAGGTAAGGTTAAGTCTCATCAAAGCCCATTTTAAAAGTCGACACAAACAACAAGGGCAGCCGCCGGAAACCTATTAAGGGTAGGTAACTGTCTCGAGTCTACAAAAAGAAAAGCTTTTTTCAGATACAATATAACTGAATTTGAACAGACGCCAAAGGTAAGCATGCCTGACAGGCCAGAAACCCTCCAGTCAACCTTGAGCTCCACTAAATTAAATAAAGCTGAAAAAACGACTTACCAAATTATTTCCCCTTCCCATCTTCCAAGAAAAACTTTCTCTTTTAAATTAATTATTCTAGTGATGTTCATTTCATTACTTTTTTTTGTTGTTTAATTACTAGGTCATCTATTATAAACAACATCCATTCCATAGCACTTGCTTATTGTTTCAATATAACTTGTAATATACAAATTTGTAGCACATCTGCTAGGTTGTGCAGTATAATTATTTATTACAATGTATTATTTCTGCACATGTTATATTGTCTCAAACTGAAGACTTTCTATAAATAACTTTAATTTAACACTCAACATGCAGAAAAGTATATGAAAATACAAGAACCGAATAATGGAAGTGTGTGAACTAATTTAAACCAAAATGGTTTTCAATCTGAAAACTGTTGTGCCCTTTTAAAGATTTCTTTCTCTCCCTGAGCATAGCTTTTATGGATATCTTTTATTTGTGTGCATTACGTAATGAGTAAAAAAGCACAAACACAGATACTGTACGTTGAAGCAGATCGGATAACTTACTCAAGTGGCAAAGAGAAAAATAAAAAGCAAAATCTACATTGAATTATATTCCACATCTTATTACAGTGACAACACATCATTTCTAGCTAACGTTATGTACATACAATATTTTCACTCTAAGAAAACTGAACTACACGAGATCTCGTGCATAATAAATTGCAGTTGACATACGTGAGACAGTGATGTTATTTGAGCACCAGACTGCTACAGAATGCAATTTTGTCCACAGGGCCAGTCTTAGGTTTTACGAAGCCTTAACATAAAAGTCCACAAGGCTTACAGTTTGCCGAACAAATTCTTGCAAATTTTTAAAAAAATATTATATTACGTATAATAATACGGTAATGTGAACTTGATCAATCTTTATATAATATTTTTATAGAAATAAATCTTCCCAAATAGTATTATTTTCATTTTTTAATTAATTGGACAAAATTCTGTACTGTGACATAAAAATATTTTTATAAAACCATCAAACCACTAAAGTAAAATATCACATTTTGTTCAATAGAAATGCTTTATGCTTTGAGTTCTCAAGAGTCAGCCTTGTTTGTCCACTACAAAAGCTTCAAAAACATAATACTATATACTGTAGCATACAAACCAATAAATACGTATCTCAAAAATAATAAACAAAAACTTTCAAAAGTGAGTGACAAGAGAAACTCAATAATGAAAATGTAACATAACAAACAAAACGGTCAGTTATTCAAACTACAGTACAACATAATATTTTACTGCATATAACAATACACACATGTAAATCACCTGTCAAATACAACAATCTGCTTACAAGGCTGTGTAAAATGCAAAAATAAACCTTACAAATGGATAATTTCGTTATAAATCAGCTTTGTTCAACGGTTCAATAAATCTAATTTACACATAGTTAATAGCTACAGTACAGTATATACTATAAATAAATGACACGTCGTCGTCTTATCCGATAAATTTATGTGAAATAAGTTTGGCTAAATAATATAAAAGACGAATTTAACTTTTGCCATTTAGCGTTTATGGTAACAATGCGTTGCTTCGTGAAATTGGCTCGTATTGTTGCATTATAATATGGTGTATTTGAGAAGCAATTTAATCAATGTTTTCACTGCATACTTCAGCACAATAACATGAAAGTTGGTGTAGATATACTGTACCATATTACAGTAACTTATATAACGTATAGTTTACTTCTTGCTTTTTATCTGAATACATTTTCGCTTCAGCAAATTTCCCATCAGATAGAAAGAGTAGCAAAAAAATGCACATATAAAATGGTATTTGATATAGTAAAAGGGACAGTGTCTTGAGCAAAGTTGCTTTTTTGCTTTCTACAGTGCTATTATACACTCTTCTCGTATATCGAAAGTTTGCGTGCAAACATTTTAGTAATGACGTCACTATCAAACGATTATTTTGTCCCGGATGGATTGATGGATGATTCCAGACTCAATTCATACAGTATTTAAAAAAGTATACCATATACAATACATGTTTTGGTAGCCATTAAATGAACTACAACGTAAAACGTACTAAAATGCATGAGAGAGAATCATTTTAGCAATGTTTTTTTTAGATTCTTTTATTAGGTCGCCGCCTACTCTGAATTGCCGAGTCTCATGTTAACTCTTCTCCCACATGTATACTTAAACATCGATATTGAATCAGAGCTTTTTTTTTCGTTTTTTCTCTCAAAATATCATCTCATCACTTTTAACAAAATGAGAAACAGGGAGATTTTCGACACCCAAATTTAAATCCCTTTTTTCCCCCCTCCTTCTCAAACAACAATTGTGCATGCGGATATGTGTAGCATATCCATATGTTGCTAACATCAACATTAAATAACAACTTTAAACTTTTCACTCTAAACCCCATCCATCCATCCTATTCTTTTTCCCCAACAGAAACCCTTAATTCAACGTTTCGCGTGCAAACATGGAAAGTAAATAAATAGAGGATCAAAGTGAAAACAAACATTTCTCAATGTGGTTAACAACAAAAATATTAAAGCAATTCATCATGCCCTGTAGGAATACACCCCTCCTCTTATGCGTGCCATTTAAATTTCATACAAATTGCAAATTTTGTTTTTTTCATTTTAGGAGTGATCCTTGATCCATTTTCATAAATTAATTCTACATGTTTCTGAATTCAGAATACCACAACCAAAATTCCAAATTACAATACCCAAAGAATAATCATGTGATCGTTATAATTGAAAGTCTGCGCTTTTGGCATTAAAAAGTTATACACAGTAATTATATTTTGACATCGCCAATAATTTGTTTCTAACGTAAAAAAAGTTGCTATGGTTCCAATAAACTAAGGTTTAATATAAAAATAAAGTTTCAATTGTATACTGATTAAAACCAAGTACAGTAGTTTAAAGTTACTAAGCTACTGAATATATAGTACAATTTAAATTCGACGTCAAATGCACTTGCATTAGAACTGTTTAAATAATAAACTAAGAAACCTTATTTTCTAATTAATCCATGCAAGTTTAATGTGCTAGTAATCTTCAATTAAATTACCAAGAACTCGCATAGACAATAAAAAAAATAAGAAAGCACTTTCAAAATTCTTTAAAATCTTTATTCTAAAAATTAGACAAGTCTGCTTTAATAAAAGCTAAAAAGCCGGCTCCCTTTATCAAAATATAACAAGACCAAGTAAAAATACAAAGACTTTACGTATAAATAAAACATCAACTTTTTAGTACTAACATTTTACATGGAAATATTCAATGATTCAGCGATTACGATCGCTTTGCACACATTTATCTATTCAATCAAATTTGCAAATTCACTTAAATGCGTTTTTAATAGATACATAAAAAAAAAAATAATAAAAAATCGCAAATCCATACGAGTTCTTTTAAGAAATATTAAGAAACCAATTCTATAATTACACGCAGATCGGCATTATTTTTCGACTAGTCCCAAATTCCCAATCCGAAGTAAACAAACCTAACCAAATTAACATAGTAAAATTTGATTAAATAAATAATGAGAAACATTACATACAAAATAGTTGATAATTTCAGTTGTATGTGTAATTTCTATTAGTGCAGTTACTTACGCACATCGACAATACCTTATCATGGGACTAGACTCAACAAAATATTAATGAATTCAATGAAGCACACTGATGTTATCATTACTTAAAATTTATCCATTACGGTTTTCATACCGTTTCATTACATCCAATTTCTTTAAAATGTTTTCTAATCGATACTAATGTCTCTCGAACCATAAAGCAATATTAAAACCTTATCATAATCAAATATAGTATACCTTTACAATAAATGACAAGTTTCAAAACAATATATTTATATAGAGATGAATATATGCATTTTTGTTAACATACTAAATCGATAGGAAAATCACTGATTCCATTTGGTTAATTCTCTGAGCATATGTTGTACTGTGCAAGTAATATTCGCTGCTTTTTAAATAAAAATCAGACAACGAAGAATTTTTGCACTTTACTGAAAAAACGTTTTTTTAATAAAGGTTTTAACATTATGCAAAATTAGGATGCGACTCTGAGAGCATACGATTAAATTAAGTCTACGACAGCAGCCCATTTGTCTAGCGAATGCATTTTATCTAGCAGTAAGACTACAATTATTTCTAAGTGCAGCTCAAATGTAAATTTCATGCAACAAAATCAACGCAAACACCACAGCAAAAAACTATTCAACTATCACCGACTATGTTCAATTGTCCGTACAGACAACACCCAATTCAATTAATTTCATTTAAAAAAAACAGCAACCCTATTGCATGTAAACTTTATCAAGACATACCAACATTAATATAATCAAAAAAAAATATCTTCAGATCCACTATTTAATTTGGTATATAAAAAAGAGAAAAAAGAAATCGACAAAAAAAAGAAATTGAATTTGGCAACTGATGATATTTACAAAATTGCTAACAAAAAAGAACCAAAATGAAGTAAACTAAGAGACTTGCGTGTCATAAGACAAACATCATCTTTGGTTAAAAATAAAAAAAAGTTAGTATGATTTTTCATACTTTTATGAAACATCGTTTATCACCGAAACTCACATGCCATATAACGATATAACCCCATGAGAGAATTCGACTGGCACCCTGATTTCAATTGTAAACACATAAAAACAATCGGATGTAAAGATCAAAAATAAACACATGTCTCTAGCAATAAGAAAAAATACATAACGAAATCGATATATAGTATAGAAAGTATAAATTTATACTGGCACAGTATGTACAGACACTATAGTGTAGTATCGGATATTCTTCGCCACAATGTAAAAGCAGCCAAAATTTCACATACGGGCAAACAAATAAACGTCGAAACAGGTTTCTTTCAATGTTTACTGTTATTTACTTCAATTTCTGGCCGGCGAAAATGTCTCCAGAGAAAATAATAACACGGACTATAGCTACCAAATGGCAAAATATTTATAAAAACAACGTTGACTAAGCTCAAACTCGATCGATCGATTCGATCAGAAGATTGAAATATTTTTTCCATTTGTACACAAATGAAACGGAACAATATGACCATAAAATATTTTTCTGACCATTTCAAAGCACTAACAAAAGCTGTTTTCATATGACCAAAAAGTAATAAGTGCAGTATATTTAAATGGTCTATAGTATCTGTACTGTACTATCTATATTCGATAGCGTGGTAAAAAAATCTATATAAAAAGCAATGAAATTGACTAGATTTTTTTTCCCTTTATTATTTTTTTTCTCTCTCTAATAAAATGCATCTTCACATTCTTAATTCTATGTAAATGCGTTTAAACTATAGGCCATTATACTCGCGAAAGTTTCAAAGATCAATAGATAAAAAGCCCGTTATTTCAATAATGGCAGCTTCCATCAAAACAATTACGTCATTGCTAAAATGTAAAATTGCTTTTTGAGATATTATCCATTGGAGAAAATCGCTAATGCACGCTCCAATTCATTCACTATGCTTTTTGCGTTGAATCAACTTTTTTTTTCGAAGTTGTTAAACTTTATTGGCGCCATCAATATAAATTCGCTTAAAAAACTGCTTAGAAACCATTTCATAAGTCTCGACGATACATATCAAAGTCCCAACTAAAAAATACTAAATGTCCCAAACGTTAAATTAAACAGCAGAAATATATTGGCTTCTTGCTTATCAAACGCTACAGCAAAAAAAAAACACAGTATCAAACATTTAAACTAGCTTTTTTTTTACCCTGTATAACTAAACATTAAATTTATTGATTTAATACTAGTCACATAAATCTTAAAACTCTCGAATGAATCTTATTCTTTAAAAAATATACGATATTATTCAAGCTAATAAAATAAAAACAAGAATTTTTAACTTTTCCACAAATTACAACATAATGACCCTTAAAGTGTTCTGAACTTTAACAACAAGTAAAACATAATGTTATGAAAGATCAGTCTAAGTTTATTTATCTGAGCATGTACGCCAGTTAACAAGATGTTAATCAGTCTATAAAAATCTTAGCATTAGTAAAGCAGCATCCAATTATCTACTGAGCATTCTTAATTACGCTAAGCCTCACGTCGGACATTTAATTCGGCGCAGTTACGATATGACGGCAACGTATTAGAGATAATGAGCGAGCAAGTTAGTGGTCAGTGCGAGTTTCCATGTAAAATTTATATACATGTAGTGTGGCAGTAATGATGTAAAAGTGAGAGGGAAAGAGTTTTAAAGACGATTGGTTATTTACCTCATTTGTGTTCCATCTGTGCCTTTGGGTTGGAAAATGTTCAGCTTTAGGAACACTCTCCAAATTCTCCGGCAATTTGTCCCCTTTCACCGCCCCACCGCTATTACCACCAGCACCGCCGCTTCCACCGGCATCGCTGCTTTCTGAAACGAGATTAAATAACATCAAACGATCAAATTACATCGTAAAAATGAGGAGGAGTCACATAAGTGGCTAAGTGAAGGTGGTTGTGAGGAGGAAACAGATAACAAACACATATCATACAAATTCCCATACATATACGTATACAGTATATACTGTACAATCGACCATTTTCAAAATTACGAGATTTTATATAAAATATAATAAAATTGATGTATAAATCATCATCACGACGACGACGACGATGATGATGACGTTGGCGATGGGATAGCAAGTATGCACCATAGCCAAAATCGATTTTTTTTTCTTCATCTACAATGTTGTCTGAAAGAGTTGAAATTTGAAACGAGGTTAAAAGGTTTTCGGGGCATTTTGTTTCATCATTTTTTTTCTTTTCCCCTTTAGCCTTCTTCTAAAAATGATTTTCGATAGAGAGCAATCATCGCAACCAAACGACGCTATTTCAGATGGTACCTTAAGGTTTGCAATTCAGGACAACAATCTCGGTTTTATGTTTAAGATTTACTTACCAATTTGTACCACAATAACACTCAAGAGACTTTACACCGCTCTGTAAATTATCTCAGATTTATAGCAATGGCGTCACAACTTCTAGTACTGTACAATCCCCCCTTCAAATATAGTACTACCTAAGATATCTTACATAAACCGTTACGTCCCACGTACCCCTGCTTGATGTTACTGATATGTACTGTTCGTATAAGATTTCTTCGATTTTACGTAAAAGCTAAAGACGTTCAGGGCATCTATCTAGTAAATCATCTCCGAGGCTTGTCAGATGTCAAAAGATCTAACAATTTATACAAATCAAAAAAGAAGTTTTAAAATATCAAAAAAAAAAAAATCTAAAATCGAATTTCTTTATCTTCCTCCCCCTTATATCAAGTAGGACCAAATCACAGAGGGAAATCCAAATTTAGCAAATCGATCATTGAAATTCAGATTCCACAACCTCAAAAAATCCAGCCAATAAATTTTGATATGTTTCAATGTATTTCAAGCAATGAATATTTATGGTCCAGTTCGTGTTGTCGAATTGCTGCTTCCGATAAAAGTAAAGGCAAATTTAATACGGTGTATAAAATAAATACTAAAGAAAACAAAATCTGCGACTGTGATAATACAATTTACATTTAACAGAAGCGCCAGAATTTTAGTAACATTTAAGCAATAATGTTCACTCTCAAAATTTTGCGGTGTATATTACAATTTGCGAGAAAAATGAAAAATGAAAAGCGCAAATTGGCAACCATCTTAAACGTCGTGTGATAATGAGTCGTACACAATTTCAACGACTTTCCGATTCCACTTCAAACGTTAAATTATCATTAAATGCACGTTAAAGTCGCTTCCTTTTCCGTTTTCTTGTTTTCAATTGTATATCAATTTTTATGTGAAAAGTAAATAGCAAAAATAAATTTCATTGCTCATAAAGTTCCTCGTAAACTACTTTTAAACTACAATCATATGACACAAACATGGCGCACATCTCTTACTAGAATAATTCTCTTTAAATAAACAAAAAATAATAACTAACGCTCGATTTAACGAAGTTTCTAGTAAGCAGAAAAATTAATGTATTTGTACACGTAATTACACTGCAGTTACATGTTTAATGCTATAGCAACACATCCAAATCCGATACAGTACTGTACTTATACACTTTTTAAATAAAGATCCTTTAAGAATCAAAAGCCCCATAATACACACACGTTGTGCAAATAAGTTATAACCTTCATGCATATAATTTACGCTCAGGCTTGGGTGTAGATGTAAACAGAAGTCGCAACAAGGCTGTATTTCAACGGCGGGGAATTTTTTAATAATATTAAAAATGGTACTAGATAAATATTGTTTAAATTCTCCTAAGAGATATAGTTATGACGTCAGAACGTAACGATGCCTGCGTCATATAGCTTGAGGTTGTCTACGATTAAATTCGCAGAGAAAATAAGAAAACATCAGTACGAAAACAACTATTTTTTTTAAACAAACTACACAGCAGAAGCAAATTTAAAATTAAACTCGTAAGCTTTGAGTTTTTTTTCCCCTTAAAAATACGAAAACCTCTCAGAGTCACAGCTTCAATATAGAAATTCCTTTAGGATTTTGGAATTTTTACATACCGATGAAACTTGTACTGCTACAGCAACTTAGTAATGTGCTTTCAAAATACACGTAGACTATTTACGCAATTTCTCAACAATGCACGTCATTTAACGTAATTTATAAGAATTTTGGGTAACACGATTATTTTCCACATAAAATAAGCTACGATTTTAAAAGTAAACAAATTAAAAAATAGAAGTTATTAGAAGTATTTTAAACTAGCTAAAATTTACAACAATCATTCACATTAACAAAAATCGATAGAATAAAATTTATATAAATAATTTTGCCTACACTAAGAAACTAATTTTATTTACACTACGGTATTAAAAATCATAAAATTAACATTGGCAATAAGTCAAATAATAATCACTTAAATGTTTCGCCACCGTTTTGCAATTAAAAACTAAATCTACAATAAAATGCAAATATTCGACTGTTCAAATCGAGTTAATTTGCACTGTTTTCATCCCAAATGCAATATTAAAGCTGTTTGGCACTGATAGCAATAAAAAAGTCATAAAAAGTCAGCTGAACTTGACGTTGCTTCAGACTAAGACATCAAAATGACATAAAAACGTCTAATTGTTGGGAAGAAAATTTCGTTTTTATAAACGTCAGAGTCAATCTTTATATAAAATAAAATAGCGCTAAATATGCAAAGTAGATCTAAAAACAAAAGATAAAAGTCATAAAAACGCAATAAATAACATAATACAAATTTTATCAACTCAACTCTTGCCTCACTGTTAAACTTTAAAAAGATTTTTTACTACCTTTAAAACACAACCAAAAGATTTAAAACAAATGTAAAATTCTTCTTTACAGCGCGAAACAGAAAGTGGTTTGCAACTTTAAGTTAAAAAGAATTTCAACGCAGAAGACAAATTCAACCTTCAACTTAATATAAAACCAAAAAGAAAAAAAAATTATTCTCCCAAAGTTAACGCCGAGGAATGAGAAAGAATAAAAAGGAAATTCTTGCTATCTGGATAATCATCTTCATTTGCTACTTTGTAATGGTAATAATAAAGAAGCGAAAGTGAAAAACAGCAGCATCGTAAAAGTATGCCAACCGAGAGAGAAAGTGGAATTAATAATACTACTTTAAAGAAGACAAATATGGCACAATAACAGCGATGCCATAGTAACACAAAAGATCAACATTTTTAAAATTAAATAATATCATACTGTACAAAAAATAATACAAAAAAAATTACATATGTCAACAGTAAAATTTATATCGCATCTACCACAGACTACTTAATCAAGCAAAGATTAAATTTTTAATCGTATTTAAACTTCGTCGATTTCATTTTCAAAATTTGCAGTACCGGTACTAGTAAAATATTTGCCGTGTAGAATAATAAATACTAACTCCAAAAGTTAATAAGCAGCTGATTGGTTAACTCCTCATTAAAAATGTAAAGGAGTTTTTCATCGTGCTGCAATGTCATTTCTGTTTGAATAAGTTGCAAAAGCAAACATCAAAATTTTGTGACATTTATTTTTCGCGATCATAAAACAGTAATGGTCAAAAATTCCACCATCAAAATCATTGTAAACAAACATGCCATTGGCTATAAATCAGGGTTGGCTTTCAGGCCTGATAATGTACGCAATAAAAATGAACTCAAGTTAAATTTGATTTCATTTGAAATTTACACACAAAAAATGTGCAAAAACCTAAAAAAATTAGTAGAGAATACCATTTAACTAGATGTACATCATCTTTACTTATAAACTGCTTAATTTTCATCTATTTGTTTCATCAGATATGCTATAGAGAAAGAATGCCAAATACAAATAACTTGAATGCATAAAGATTGATCATGTAAATAACTTAACGCATGTAAACAAAGTAACTTATGCCTATATATACTTGATCAGTTTTGATTAAAATTTAGCTACGGTATCGTAACAAAAATACACAAGCTAAGCAATTATCAAAATTAAACGTAAACTATAACAGTAAAAATACACAAACATGATCTTTAATTTGTTTCTAAACTGAGCTTGGCAACCAGAACATAAACGTAATGACGTCGGTATTATTACTGAAATTAAAAAAGCAACGATGCGCATTTAATTTGATGTTGTCTGTGTGTGTGTGGATATGCCTTGCCATTCGACCGCCAATAAAACGCTATTTTTTATCACCGCTCGATCGTACTGTACTGTATATAGAAAATACAAGTGATTAAATCGGACGTCAAATCAAAGTCATCTTTTGCCTCATAACTTTCGTTACTAGCGTATACACAACAGCCGGAAATTACAGGCAAAGTATCCCAATTTACTGGAAAGAGTAATTACCACGTGCTAGCGATCACTTCCGCTTCTTCTTACTCCTTTTTCTCAACCAACATCGTCTGCCACCTTGTCATAAAATGACTGATAAAAAGTTGAAGTGTCGTTAATTTTTTATCGTGTTTTGTTTGCTTTTATTTCACAAAATACAACGGCTTACTCAGTCGTAAAAATAAAGGATATTAAAAGAGTTACAAACAAATAACTTTTCTAAATAAAAGCCAACAAGAAAACGATAAAACAGAAGATATAATAAATCCCAACAAAAATATTTGAAATTAAAATTTAAACGTAATTTTCAGCGCATCGTTGATCATTTAAATTAACAAACAAACGTAGCTAAAACTGCTCTGCTATTTGTTTAAATAAATAATAGATTAATTTAGACAGTGCAATCGATCATTTAATTATCTAATTAAGCTTCTGTTAATAATAGACATTCGTGTATATGCTTTAACATAAAATCGCTATACAATATTCCGCAGCCCACAAAGTACTTCAAAGGGCATAACACAGTGCATAAGATAAAAAAAAGTAGTCATTAATAAAATGGATTAACTAATTAGCGGGCAAGAAAGAGATAAGAAAAAACACTGCCAATACAACATGAAAGTAAATCCAAACAATAAGCAACAATGATTTTTTTCTTAGCTAAAATCCTCGACAAGTGCTTTCTGAATGAGCAAAGAAAAAAAAAGTGCAGCTGAAGTCACATCTCTCACTTCAATCGCAATCAAGTGCAACAAATCGTACAAAAAGCAAGAACTAGCTGAAGAGTTTCAAACATACGGTTCATAATTACTCTTGAAAATACTCCAGCGCTGCTTTTTCCTTTTAATAAAATATTAAAAATCTCATTTTCGCTACGGCTGCGGTTTTAACATGTACGATAAAAATAAGAAAAATGGTAGAGAGAGAAAAAAATCACCATAGAAAACGATGCCTACTCAACCGACATACAAATCTCTGCTTTGGTTTTATGTGGTCGATGTAAAAGAGTAAACAACATAAATAATGAATAAAAATGGTACAAAAAATGAGCCAATAAAAGGCTATTCCAGCAATCCATTCTACGATTTTTTACACATTTTGTAACAACAAAATTGAAACTCAAAACTAACACCAAATAATCGCATAATTACAGTAACTCGGCGATATGTAATTACACCCCACACGTAATTATGAATTAGAAATCAAATAACCACTAAAGCTTTCGTTTAAGAATTTAAGAAGATCAATTACACTTAAAACTCGACCGAGAAAACAAAGTCTCGAGCAGCTGAAGTAATAAATAACAGTTAAAAGCAAAGGGGAAAAAAACAGTGATCGAAATCAAATATCAAGTTTCAACTAGGATTTAGTCTGGTTCTATAAAATGATAACGAAGTCTCAGCACGCCTCAACTTCCAACCTCGACGTATTTCACTATTATCCTTTAGTAACACCCTTTTCTCAATATATGCAGTATATACACTTTTTCAACCCACAATACAACCACCGAATTGCCCAACTAACTCAGTCACCAAGCCCCTTAACAATAGGCAATCACTCACTGTACCAATACCCAACAAGCAGCAGGAGCCAAGGGGGCACTTGTACAAGTAAAAACCATCGGCAATATTTTACATTTAACAGTAATTCTACGTTACTCTACAAATATTACCTCCAAACAGTTCAAATATTCGTACATCAAGAACCAAAATAAATAAATCAGCAATAATGCATGGATTAAATTCACTAATCCAAAAATTACCACACCGTTCTCTCTTAACTCTCAAATTTAAATTTCCTGTAAAACTATTTCAAGAACAGAAAAAAAATTCATCAAATAGCTTTAACGATAATTCCAGTCGTAATTAAATTCCTTAATATTAAGGCATACTCTATATACCATATTTATCCACTTTAGTAAAAGGAATTTTTAAAAAAATCAAATTAATGATCTCAACAATGCTGCATGCCGTTATCGTATATTATTACACTCCCAATGTTGAATAGTAATTAAACGTTAACGAAAACATTAATTCACATTAAAGTTTTATCGTGTCTAAACTTTTAATTTATTCTGGTTTATTGCTGTCCGCAATTGATTAAACATATCCTTGCTTATAAATAACATATCCGTTGAAATAAAGTAGCCAATGTTCATCCCGGCGAAATATTTGGCAGTGTCATAAGCAATTCTGCGATTTCTGAGACGGATATGACAGGTGAAGAGCGTTCAAGTGCGAAAACAAAATAGACCGAGGAAGCAAGTTATAGATGTATGGAAAACCGTTAAGGATAACGTTAATGTCGATGTTTCCGCTTAATTACGCTTCATTTTTCTCTTATCATAGGGCCGGATTCGGTTAGGGGTTATAGTCAGCTAATGGAAAGGGATAGCTAAAGCTGATAATTTCATCATCAAATCGATGCTTCAAAATGACTTTAGACGAAGCATCAATCATCAACACTAATAATCATCAACTGTCAACACACTTTTTTCACAACTTATTTTTTCAACGAATCTATCAGAAACATTTTAGAGATGCTTTCACTTTTAAAAAATAAAAAAATAATAAAATGTAAGTGGAATTTATTCTCCACTTCATAAACTTCAATAACAATTACAATCAGTCCTTTAAAAAAAATAATCGACTGAAATAAAAAAACCGAAAAACGCTCGTAAACAGTAAAAAAACCTTAACAATAGTTATTTTCAATAACAAAAATTCACTTTAACATTAGCACTTAACCATGTAATTTATCACACTGTTATAGAAAGTGGCAACATGAAATAAACTTTAAAATTGATACAAATGTGCTAAAATGCATTATTGTACATTGCTTTTTCCACACATATTGATTTTATATTGTAGCTATAGTAACTACTGTATATATTGATATACAATATTAAGACTCACTTTATAAAGTCATTTTTCTTCAAATCATATGAAAACAAGCTAGTAACCACCTACAAATAAATCCGCTTTTGCAAATCCCACTCAGTCTTGGAAAAAATAATAAACAGCTAATCTACAGTTAACGACTCATTTTAATTTGAAAAAAATCTGAAAATAGAAAATTTGTTCAAAGCTAAAACTAATTAAGTTGAAACTATAGGAAAACATGGCGTAAATACTTCAAGGATTTTACATGCTGTATCTTTATAAGAAGTCATTTTCATTGCATTTAGCATGAAAAGCGCCGGGAGGGATTAATACAAGTAGTAATAAAGAAATGTCATCACACAGACCGTGTCTTAGGAAACCAACCAGAGCTCTTGGAAAAACACAAAACGCAAATTTTAAAGCCACAGAACGTTCATTTGCTTATTATGATTCTCCACACAAAACTGCTGCTTTAAACTACAAGCGTGGGAGTCGTTTTGTGTCGCCTGACAATGTACACAGTATAGAAGGACCGTCTTTAAAAACATTCAAGTATAAAAACTCTTTTTCTTTGTCAACGTTGAAAGCACCTATAGTGCATAGACGTTATGTCAAAACAAATTAATAAATAAAAATGAAAGACGTCTACGTTTTGCGACTCTTTCTATTTTTTATGCTTGCAGAAAAGCGTTAAAACGAACTAGAAAAAAAATCGATTTCAAATAAAATAGCGAAGTTATCGTTTGAAAATAAAATAACGTTTACAATAAAAGCTCCCACTTTCGATTCTTTTTATCGGCAACATTTTAACAGTTCCAACTGGTGCGCATGCGCCGATAGCACAGCCTCCCTCATTTCCAGATAAAGTTGATACTGCAGGCTCGTTAGTTTTGCTAGTGCAAAGCAATTAAAAATTTCGACTCTCTCGTTTTCTCCTATAACAATCTAACTAGCCAGTTACAGCCGTTTGAAATGCACACAGATGAATAATAAAACGAAACCGCTGATTGCACACATTTCCCAGCGTTTTCATAGCGTCATCTACACACACACAACGTCTCTATTGTTCAGAATAATAATGAACTTTCTAAATCGTTTTCGTATTGCGATTACATCCCTATTTCAATCTAACAAAAAAAAAATTCAAGAGAAAAATTTATAACGCAAACATAACATACCAGTCAAAAATATTTGCAAATACCACGCAATAAAGTCTAAAAACACAGACACGAAAAGTGCG
Source organism: Helicorthomorpha holstii (assembly GCA_013389785.1). Taxonomy (NCBI): domain Eukaryota; kingdom Metazoa; phylum Arthropoda; class Diplopoda; order Polydesmida; family Paradoxosomatidae; genus Helicorthomorpha; species Helicorthomorpha holstii. The sequence continues at coordinate 7,495,041 of JAAFCF010005748.1, forward strand.
AAATCGATGTTTGTAGGGGGAGGAGTTTTTTTTTTTTCATTAAAAACATACAATGTAATTTAAAGTTTTTTAAACAATGCAACTTAACATGTAACATTCTACACGTTTACTTTTGTTATTTAAAACTATTTCATCGATCGGTGAATTAATGTATTAACATGTTACTTTTAAGTTAAATGATTCGTAAAGTAACAAAAAAATTAACAATGCGTGACTACTTGTAACATAATTATAAAAAACGCACGTTATAACATCAGAAAATCTCAGAAATTGTAACAAATACAAAACTGTATAAGCACACCAAACATTCAGCACCGAAAATTAATGTTTAATGATGATGTTAAAGCTTGGCATGTTCATGTACTCATAGAGCCAACCGAGAAAAAATAAAACAAAGACCATTAAAACATGATGGCAAAATAATGTGACACAAAAATACTTGGAAGTTCTAGCGAGTGTAAGTACAAGAAAAAGTAGATTAAAGTATTAGCTAACTGATAAAAGCGGGTTAAAAGGTAGCCAAAAATAACAAACCACATAACAACGGAAACAACAATCTATGAATCAGAACACAGACAGATGTTAAGTTCCTTACAGATAATAAATTTCTTTTTATAAACTGTCTTACTTAGCTTCACTTATGTCTTACATAAACAAAGAGCTCTAACACACTATATTCAAGGGTCTGCCAAAATAACCGATTAGTTTCAATTACAGTTCTACAAACTAATGTAGAAAAGTCGAATTTCGCCAAGTTAAAGTACCAATTCGCTTGTAAAATCAATAAACTTCCAAGATGATAAACTAAACTTCATTTGAACCTCTGAATTCGGCGTATAAGATGCAAACTATAATCTTAACAAAACACAATTGTTTTTAAAGACAAATAAAATTACTTTTTTTTTTACAAGATACTATTATAGTGGTAACATTTTTATTCAAAAGTCTATGATGCCATTACGATAATAGAGTATTAAACATGTTGTCAAACAAAAGGCGTAGTCCTTTGTACAAGTTATTCTGTCAATAATATGGTACTGTACTAACAAATTGATTAACCAAAAGCCTATGAAGCAGCAATGAAAATAACAGAAAATGCATGTCAATTGTAAAATCAATACAGTCAATATAAAAACCACATCTAGGTTTTTAATAATAATGCAAAGCACCACATAATAAAATCCAACATTTTTAATAGCCACTAAAAAAAATAAATTCTTTAGTTTGTCCTTATTTCCTTTATTCAAATTTTCTTGGATGATAAATGTAAACACAACTAACGATTAGGAAACTAAATATTACTTGACGCCATGAACCGGAAGAGACGAAAATCCATATAATAAAATCAATTTAATTGCCGACAATATTAACTCAGAATACAAGATGACCAAGGAAATAAAGTGCCCATGTAACTGTAACCTTAAAAATAAATTTGCTAAAAGTTTCATAATTTCATCAATATAGAAAAACAACCGCTGTCCTTGTAAATTTGTAGATAAATTTTAACATTATACAAAGTCGCACCAGTTTGTGTATTAATAAGGCTAAAACTTAATTAAATGTTCAGTCATGTTTTGTGAGAAAATGTGTGGTGGCTACTGTGGTCAGCTTTAAGATAAATAAGACAAGTAAACCAAATGCCCGTACAACAGATGTGATCGCTTGACAACATACTGTACTTGTTATTTGGATTTCTTTCTAGCTGATGAAATGTCAATGAAGTTGAAATATGGTTGCCAAATGTTCTCCATAACGTCTACGAGTAAAAGACATGTTATGTGGATCTTCAAAGAAATGATACGTGAAGAATTTTTGTATTTCCTCATTCTTTCTCGTCTACATCTTAGAAAGTAACAACACAAAAAGTGTTTGGCAACTTATTTGCTATCCTGACTACTAGATGAAGGAAAATATTCGTCTGTAGCCCAATTCAATTTCCCATTTCGTCAATTCTTTGCTAGCTTGCATTTTATTTTGATAAAACGTTAACGTTGTTGGCCAGCCCTATTTCTCTTTTCTATTGTTTCTTTTCTCTATGCGTTTGACTCAGCTCTGTGCGATTGTATAATAACGCTGAAATAGCGTTATAAGAGAATAGGTTATTTCTTTTTTTATTTGGAATGGATCAATAGATTTTTACTTTACTGCCCCATTGAGTTTTTATTTACAACCAACATGACCTTCTCCTTCATCTCATTTCTGTTCTCACACTCCATTTGCAAAAATGGATCGCTTATCCCGCTGAGCTAACCAAATTACTGTACAAGTAAACTAAGATAGCAAACAAATTTCAACTTGTACCACATCAAAATCTCATTTCCAACGAATGTTAAATTCAAAAATAATTTGCTTATCAAAACTATCCAAACACAAGCAACCAATTTGTAGGGAAGAAAATTCATTACAATTGGAGCCCACAAACAACCAAATATAAACGAAAATAAATGCTTTCCTAGAAATAAAAAAAACGTTCATATTTTAACAAAACGTATTTAATGCAATCTTCATTTAATTTAGCCATGTAATTGGTGCAATAAAATTTCCTTTGCATTGTAAATTACTTCATTAAATAGTACCATAAACCGGGGTTGCTAAAAAAAAACGCTTCCGCGCTTAAACACAAGAATTTTTTAAAAAATAAAAGCGTAAAATATAAATCTAACTTGTATACAGTATTACTGGTAAAAACAATAACAAATATTGTATACTCTTCAATTCTTTTTCTCTGTTTTATTCATAAATTACTGCTCATGCGTAATAATAATTTTGCTGCAAATAAATTACGATACTTTTCCAAGAAGTGCATGTAATTTTTCATTAGATTTGGTATTCCTATTCGACCCCATGGACAAGTTATTAAGCGCCCAAATATTATTTACATTCGCTGATTAACTCATAAAAGCAAAACCTTCTTGAAATAATGAAATTTGTACGTCTAGAAATATGGTAATTATGTTAGTAGGCCATAACGTTGAGTTTGCGTTGCGTAAACGACTGTGCATTGGCATCAACGTAGTGATGATAAAATGAAAATTACACGCTGCCAATGCTTCAAGCTTGTAATTAATAACGCAAACACAAACAATATAATCCAATCTACGTTTATGATGTTTAGATTCAATTACTGTACGTTCAATAATAATAATATATCAGCATTAACTATATGAAACTGATAGCATGACGCCATAACTAACTTTAAACAGCTTTTTTATCTTCAACAAAATTGATAACTTAATATTTTAACAAAATGATGTTAAACGCTACAGTCAAATTCAAAATTTAATATAATTTTAACAGAAATTAGCCGAAATAATTCAGTCATACTGTAATTTAGACAAGAGAAATTCCATGTGCAACTAAGCTGAAATTAGTGCGATAATTAGTGCAATAATTTTTAAGCGCAAATTTTCTAATCAATTTTAACTGCGCATTTTCCACAGTGCTTTTAATAGGCAAATGAAAGAATTAACAGCATTTTTCATACACGCAAATTCCCTTCATTCCTTCAAACAAATAACAGCTTCATCTTATATGAAGTAATGCATAAAGTATGCTTTAAAAAAATAAGAGAAATTCACATACAAATGATCTATAAACAGGTCTTGATTAGTCTACTATCAAATAAGCTATTAGGCAAGTTGAAAGCCCATAAGTTTAATCATAAAACGATACTTATGGAGATTAATCGAGTTAGAAATCGAATATAAAATCGAAAATAAGAATGAAGCACAGCATCTACATCAAAAGGCAATTAATTAGCATTAGGAAAAGCGAAGGGGAAAAAAATCGCGAGGAAGATGAAAACAGCAAAAGCAAAGGGAAAAAAACTATAGTAGAAAAAAAGCTTCTTCATCAACCACTTCATCCATGACCATGCAAATTAACTACCATAAAAAACTTTCTATTTCTTTTTCCAACGTTAATTTCTATCCCATTAATTTAAGCAAACAATCTTAAGCTAATATCACATTACATCATACTTAAATAGATTAAGCACAAACTGTCAATTACTGTGTTGTGACCTAGTAACCTTCATATTAAACTTTCTCATCCATTTTACCCATCCTTCACTTTTACTAAAGAAAATTTTAATCTTCATTATAAAAACCCTAACAACACGGTCTACTGGATATTCCACCGCCTAGGCCCTATACCTAACTGTATATCGCTTCACTGGCCTTTCATTGGTCTGTTGGAAAGAACTGTAATGACTAGGGTGATGGAAACGCAATCACATCATTAACAGAAACTGGGCGAATGAAGGATCATGATGGTAGGGGAGAAATTCGAAAGTGGGAAGAGTAAATATAAGGGGTTTTTTTCCAGTGGTCTAATTTAGATTTTTTTTATCAACATAATAAAACGTCATTCAACCTATTTCATGGCCACTACAAAAATTGTAGATAACATTATGAAACCATATTACTGGTTTTTAACACACAAAAAGAGGCATTTAGTTCTCTACAAATGGTTTTAGCATGAAATATATGACTTCAACATGTACAAAGAGTTGTTGTTTGCATAATATTATATTTGTAGAACCAAATCGTATTTTATTTCTTTTTTTAATAAAATTTTAAAAAAGGGTTGTCTAAACGTCAGAAATGTTTCAAATGCTATTTTGTCTAAAAGATCATAACAAGTGACGTTTCAGTTTTTGCATTCATACTTGTCACATTTCACAGTGGCAGTTTTTATCCTCGCCATTTTACTAGTCATCTATCAGCGTGTACTTTTTATCCGATAAAAACACCAACCAAAACCCGTTATTCTCGTTCAAACATGTATCAAAAACAGTATCGAAATTTGAAATGCCACAGAATATAAAATATATAGCCGACATTTCGCCCCCAAAGTTAACGCAAATGGGCGTTATACTGTAGCAACTTCAGACGTATTTTTTTTACCAAATAAAAGAACGTCTCGTAAGTTTAACGTAAAATAATTTTATTTTTGGAAAAATAGACCCCATTTTATAAGCAACAATAATCGTTTAAATTAGTTTAAAGAAAAAATAGCAAGCGTATTCGATCAGTCAACGTGATCGGCGTTGTCGCTGACGTTGAAAGGCATTCTAATTTCACGCTACGTTTGTTAGCATAACAAGCATAGAAATGAAATAACTTAACGCAAGAAACCGTACCCAACGTAGCATTTACCAATCTCTAAAATGATTAAAAGCATAAAAATAACGTTAAAAATCACTGAAAAGCTTTACTTTTTTAAGTCTACTTATACCGATAACGTTTTTTTTCTTCTTACATTATTAGTTTAAAAACGCTATGAGCATTTTTATTAAAAAAAAAAAAAAATCTAAAAGCCATTCAATAAGTCTTCAATTATAGTTATATTATACTATTTGAATCAAAACTAAAAATACTTTTAAAAAAATGTCTTTTGAATGTCAATTTGATATGATTGTGTGTTCGTAAACGAATTATAATACGCCTGCTCGCTTTTAGTACATTTCAGGCAGGCTTTTATGAAATTTCAGACTACAGTACTGCAGTTAAATACCCGGCAACCAATAAACATTTATTTATTTTTTGAGAACGTTGGTAAGACACTTTTTAGATGTCGTATTTGTGGTGACCTAGACAACATCAAATATTGGCTTCAAAAACCTTTCTGAGGATTACGTCTCAAACCTTTCAATTTTAATCCGTTTCACTCAGGAAAGCAGATTTTCTTGATTTCAGATCAAACCTTCTAGCTATGACCCGAAAATCCGACCACGTTGCCAACAATAAATTTCCAAATCGAGATTTAACAAAAATAAAATCCTCCTCCCCAAAAGCAATATTAATTTAATACTCAGATCATAAAAGTAATACGATGAGTATTTAGCTGACCAAATAGTCATCTCGAAATGACTCCAACGCAGAAAAACCAACAAAAAAATCATAAAAGTTACATTTCAACAGAAACAATTTTAAATTTACAACCTCATAAATCACTGCTATTTTTCCAAAATATATGATCTATACATCCATACCGGTATTACTACAGTATTATTATCATCAACTAAGATAAGCATTCATTTATAGAAAAAGTAAAGAATAATTAGCTAAATACTTTTTTAAAAAAATTGATCAACTAAAAACTACTAAAAATAACTTTTCACTCAAGATAGGTAAACGTGTATTTATTGTAAAAATTTAATTGTTAAAGTACAGCAAATCTCGAATAGTAAAGGTAATGGTCCTGTAACAAACATTTACACATCAATGGTTTTCTAATGTAATCTAGAGGCACTTTTTGGCCGAGTACCTGGCGCACTACTTTATTCTTTGTATAAAAATCTGACACCGACTACATAAAGCTTTATCAGCTAACCTTGATCGTCGCATAATTTAGCCTGATTAAACAACGTTAATAAACCATGATGCTTTTAGTTGTGACGTCATTTTGAATGTTTGCTGCGAGGTCTCAGCGCACTTTTTACACGGCTAATCACTGTGTATTATTAAACACATTGAGTTGACATGTTTTCAACGCGCAGACAGGTTATGAGTGTAGAGGGCAACAGTACGGTACTGACGTCAAATGTAAAGGAAAAAAAAAATGTCAAATAAAAAAAAACGAGAAAATAAAACGTGCATATAATAATGATAGTCATAAGGGTTTATATGGAAGCCGAGATATAAACGGCCACACCCCGACTCGTTGTCGACGTTTCACTTAATAAGACCTAAAAGTCTAATCTTCACCACACTGGCTTTGGCTTTTGTATATGTTGTGTGTTATAAACGCCAGAGGAGATGACGTCGCAAAATTCCTCCACTTTTAACGTTGTTTAACACGCCAAATTCTCATTAAGTAAACCACGTAACCCCTGCAATAACAATGGATGAGAAATACTGGTATATAAAAAGTTTGTTAGTATCCATAAAATCGTATTTTCACTTTTACCCCCTTTTTCTGTCTCTCTCCCCTTCCCCAATTGAACATCCCAACTGTTTAATCTTCATCTCAACTCTCTCTCTCCCTTTCCGGATATATACAGTACAACAAAACTATTTCATAACAACTTTGGGATGGGGTAAACTACAATACATTTTGATAGCATTCCCATACAGTACCATTGCCATAAAATTGGGCTTTCCGGATGTTGCCCAAATTTACGCTTCCTACGGAGTCAAGCGTTCACTATCCTCAATAAGGAAGCAATGATTCCATCAAACACAACTTTTCTCGCAATAACCCAGCTACAATAATGATAATATTGATTGAGGAACGAGTTGTTGTCAGTGCAATTTCGAATAAGCCTAGCAGACACAAATACGCCTTTAAATTAAGGGAGAAGCGATATAATTTAGACGAGACTTCATTGCAAAGAAAAAGTGATGATTGCAATACGGTGCCATTAAGTAAAATCACGTATTTCGCACACAAAAACTTGTATGAAGTCCAAATCTTAAACCCCTTTTCACTGATTAATGTTACTGCAATCATGTTTTTCTTTATTATACAGCTGAGCTAAGTTAACTTATAGTGTTTCTAAATAAGTCTCTTAAATCCAAACAATTCACAAGTAAACAAATAAATTGGTTACAAAAAGCAGACATAAACAATAAAATGGACTGTAGCAACAAAATAAAAGGAGAAAATGTTGTAAATGTTTAATAAAGATTTGCCTTTCAAGTCACTGAGTTAATAAAAAACAATCGGATTTGTTGATTTTTATTTGGTGTTTTTGTAGTAAAATTCAACAGTAACTACTTTCGATCTTTAAATTACTTTGCAACCTCATATCAGTAAATTAACAGTGTATTTAGAAGTTGTAAATAAACTCCCAGAGTTACCGCTATATAGTACAATGAATTACTAGCCATACGGTTGCCCCAGTTCTTTCAGTGTCGACTATATCAAATTACAATATTTCACGACATAAAATAAATTTCTCTCTTTCTTGGTCATAGGCAAAAAAGAAATTGAGACCGTAATAAGAAGTTTGGCAAGCTCGCCAGATGTCACTCAAATTAAATTTCCTGCATGTTTGTATGTCGTTTGCACTGTCCTTCGCAAAACATAAACTTTTTCTTTTTTAAGAAGAGTAAATAAGATTTGCTAGCGTGCCAACTCAACTAAAGAAAAGTATACATCGTGAAAGTAAATTCATTCAGCGAATATATCAGATCAAAATGTAAATTAAATTCACTTTTTTTTCCTCTCTATCTCTCTCGCCACATATTAAAATTACAAAAATAATTCAAAAGCGGAATAGAATAAACAATGCAACAACAAGAAGCGCACTTTATTGCAATTTCCGACCAGCTTTTACAATGCATATCCGGTAGAGGTTTTTTATATTTTGACGTAACGCATCTTACTAGATCATATAGTTAAAGTTATCATTTGACAAACAAAAAAGCGAGACGTCGCATTTGAAAATATTATTTATCATGCAAATGGGACACTGTGCACTTACAGTAAGTTAAAACTTTTTACAAAAGAAAAAAATAACATTAATTAACTGCACTCCAATTTCCCGTTTTACTTTTTGCAAAAATAAATAATAATGTAAATAAATTTGAATTTAAAATCCGAGCTTTTTCATAATTAAAATGCATCTTGTAATGGTCATTAATTTTGAATGTACTACACTGCTACAGTATACACGACTGTTAACCTGAAATCCAAAATTGAATTGCCTCAAATAAACTCCATTCCATTTTGAATTACCAAGCATTTCATAAAATTAATTCGATTTACTTTTAAAATCAATTATTACAAGTTCACTGAATGCTAGTCACCATGCTACATATTTAAATAACTTTTAATAGTTAACTGACAAGAAGTTATTAAAATATTTATTTTAGCTTTTTAAATAAAAGCATTTAGTTAATAATTTAATCGGCTTCTATAGTAACTAATGGATGTTGTCATTTGTTTTTAACGACTGGTAATTAGTTAAAATCAATATTCGTTTAAACATCCGGACTACCATTGTCCAATAATGATTTAGTTAAGCTTTCATTAGAAAGTTAATTAAATGGCCGTATTATAATAACAAAACCTAGCTATGTTTATCGATCAAATTTACTAGCATTGTTACAAATTGGTTGTTCCAATTAGTAATCATTTATTCTTAAATTCGCCATCAATGTAAACACAAATTGCTGTTTGTTGTGAAATTAATTGTAATGACAATTTCAGGACAAATAAATTCCAACCTAAATCCATGTGTGAAGAGCGACATCTGGTCCAGACAAAAAGTTTCACTCAAAGATTATGCAATTGTATTATAAACCTTGACAGCGAATAATACTAAACAAATAACGTTTGTTTACCCAAAACACTTTTGCCACAATTTATGGTACAACTTTATTTTATAAAAAAAAATTCACTCCCTTAAGATAGCAAAAAAAATAATAAAGATATAGCGATAAAAAAAATAATTTCTATAAAAGAAAACAAATGCTGTTAAATTTTTGCCAAATTAATTCCCAAACACTCAAAACAGAGATTAATCTCCCCGTCACCTTTAATAACTTGAATATGAAAATGAATATCTTTGCAACAATTTATGTGACTACGACTACATTAATTTTATTTTAACCCTCCCTAATGATGCCAAAAAAATGACAAGAAAAAAAAAGTTTCCAAAAAAAAAAAATAAAAAAAATAATGAATAACATAATCTAGCGCGTCTGTCAGTGCTTAAGTACGAACTGCTTCCGCTTCACCTGAAACACACCGAATTTATCTTATGGCATTCTGAACACTATTTATAGATGAGAAAAGTTATAAATACGAATAATCTCATTTCAATGTTTACCAAACGTCATTAAAATAAATCATTTACTCGCGGTAGCTGCCGACTAAAAGACAGGGCTTTTCTACACCCAACTTAAGCATAATGAAACTCAATTATATTCTGCAACCAGCTACTTTATACGGCGTGTAATACAATAACCATCTCATCTTTAAAACATTAAATTTAATGCTCCTATTTTTTAACATAAAATAATAATTAGCAGAAATTTAAATATCCCATTGCACGATAACAACCCATAACAGCTAGTGTACCACAAGCTAAAGAGCTTAGAAATTATAATGTTGCCCACGCATGTGCCCATAATAATCCCTGTAGTGTATAAAATTACGAAGAAAAAAACTTGTAAAATTAAATAACTTCCTTGTGCCATTCTTAAACTACCAGGCCAAGTTACATGTTATTAAATATCCGAATTTATACTCGTGCTTAATTCATAATTTATACGGTACTTAAAAGTAATTAGTTTGTACTAAAGTAACCCTTCACCAAGTGTTTTGTATACGTTTTTTTTAAGCATAATTTGGTATAAATATTACACTAAAATTAAGTGCTAAGAAAAAATCTGACCTTTCTATTATACTATTTGCCAATAAAATAACCAATTTAGACGGCTTTAAATTTATGCTATAAAATAATTGTTCAATAGAATATAAGCCATTTTTCCCCTCCGCTTTTGCAATGAACTCAATAATTGTTGTGGTCTATATAGTCTTGAATGTTTATCAATTGTAACTAGGAGTTTAAAATGCCTATACAAATTTTTTTTTTTTTAAATCTTTTCAGCAAATAATTTTAACATTAAATAAATGTATGCTATGTGAGCAATACATCTTCCCTTCATTAGCCTTTTGACGTTCAAATTCACTCTCACTTACAAAAAGAACAAAATTTATTCCCATTCTGATAGCCCGAATTCGCTTGGGAAATTTCTTTGGAAGTCACCTTAATTTTCATCTCTCACTCTTCAAATTTACTTATTTTCTCTTTAAACACACACTACACTCTTTTACATCAAATGCTTTAAAAGTTTATTTGAAAGCGCATTTTTCACGCTCGCTTACGTAAATAAATGTCGAAAGAAATATCAAAGAGAGAAAAAAAAGATAAAATAACAGAAAAATGAGTTGAAAAACACAGTTTAACTTAAGGTATAGAGAGGGGAAAAAAACCTATAAAAATGAATAACAGGTCATAAAGGCAATAATAAAACGTAAAAAAAATGAATAATAAAAAGTATTTAAAATATGAAAATTTCACAGTTGATTGTCCTACCTAATACATGACTATTCGCATTCTTCCTCGAGTACTGAGCCCGGTATACCACGTGACCTCTGACGTCTGCCAATAATTAAGACAAAAGCACAGTATAAGCAGATGGGCCTAGTCGTTATATTAGGCCAAAAAAAAATTTTTAAAAGAACTTTAAGATTTAAAATAGAAAAGTAAAAAAAAAAAAAAGAATTGTAGTTTAAACGTTTTAAAGACTATAATAAAGAAAAAAAATGAGTGGATTTAAAAAGTGCAAGCGACATAAGCCAAAGAAAGCGTCAACTTAAAGTGATCTGCTTCATACAGCAGTACAGTAATCGTCTAAGATATTATTTATTGACTACGAAAAAGTTGAATCGATCGAAAAAATCTGTGTCTGACATTTTATTAAGCTTAAAATTGTTTATCAACCATAGCGTTTCACAGCCTACGTCAAACATAAACCATACTTAATTGAGTGATTATAATGAAAACGTTTTATAACCTACGTTGATAAAAAAAAAAAAAGTTGGTAACGACTTAACTTACATTAACAATTCTGGGCGTTAATTACGCAATTTATAGTTGAGTACTTATACATTGTTCACGCTATGCCATAATACCAGTTTAATAATTTATTAACATTTTAAAGCTTAATGCATTATTTCATAACCGTAAAAAAGAAGAAAAAAGGTTAAAAATATCAACCAAGTTTCGACAACATTCTTTACCTCCGTTAACTATTCATAAAAACCATTCCAATTGACAAAAATGGCGACTTTCCAAGTTCAAAATTGTTGACAAAATTAGTACCAGTATGTAACAGCTTTAAACAATATTTTTAGTATCTTTAACGCATATTTCTCTCTATACCACGTGTGTTAGTTTGAATATGATTTAGCTCAACTTTGATGTCACTCTGGCATAGCAACTAATTTGACACGCAAACGCTTTGTGCACGTGCGTTATCTAAACGAGCATCACGTGACTTCAAAAAGTTAAGCAAGAAAGATGCTTAATGACGGGCGCCATCTTTACCTTCATTATACATGCTCAACACGCAAATTTCGTGATTTTCAAAATAAAAAAAATACAAAAAAACTTCATAAATCGATGGCGATGATATCAGCTAAATAGCACCATCCCGACACCCCACTTCTACATCTACCCTGAAATGTTCCTCCCCCTTTCGCCTCCCCCTCCCCCCTCACCACCAGCTGTGGAAAAAATGATGGGAGGAACTGATGTGCAGCGATTATGAACCGCCGTATGACGTCACCTGAGTTGACATTCATATGGCCTAATTACACGATCCAATTTTTTTTCTATTTATATTAAAACATGTGTAATATCATAATTCGTGTACAAAAAAAAACATGACAACGCAATAAAATAAAATAAGACATGAGACAACTACGGTAATTTATAACAACAGACAAATTTAAGCACAAAAACTAACAAATAACGTGCTAATTTATAGTTAAATTTTAAATAAGCAATTTAGTTGTTTTAATTGCTTCTACAGTACTACAACTATAGCTAAAAATAAAGAAATGCAACTATGCTGTTAATAACGCCTAGAATTTATTTTAAAAAATCATCAAAATAAATATTTTAATCTTGTTTAATTGCTCTGGAAACCAAACATCCTATTTTTAACTTAAGATTTTCATTAGCATGTAATAAAATAATTCAAATAAATATGGCTTCATTAAATATTAAGATATTTATTACAGTGCTTAGTAATTGATTACTTTTCTTAAGCAAACCTATTAATTTTATTGTAAAAGCTTTTTTAAATTTGTTTTTAAAGCAACTCAAGAAAACTTTTGAAGTACATACAGTACTGTAAAGATGTATCATGTTATCATAAAATGTTTAATAGTTCATGTAAATTTATCTGTCAACAAATGACAATTTCTTAAATAGGTTTTTTGTTTTAAATAAGATTAAATATTAAATGTGATATACCAACAAAGTTACAATACTTAGAATGTAATTTTTAACTGCCTGTTAGGCGATGTTCGTGTGTAAAAGCAAATGAAAACAAGATCTAATTAGACATATGTTACCGACCAACAGCTGCTGGAAATTTCTTTCGACTTTGTTTATTTACATTTCGTAAAATAAAAATATTTACTGAAGCAAAATTTCATACTTTTTTCTTCTTTTTCATCTCTAGCTCACTCACTCAAATTGACTATATATTGTGTCAACAATAAAAATATGCTAATCCTCAACACAATATTTTGCCATATTTTACGTGCAGTTTGCTTATTTTAATATACGGTACGACTGTTTTCAACTACAGTACAAACACAAAATTGTAACGACAAATTTCGCCGAACTTTCATTTTACGCTTGCACTTTTACAACCTTTATCCCAACTATCTACGCATAATTCTAGTGCATATTCAAAAAAATTAAATTAGTTGATATAAAAGATATACAAAATGTAGGCTTTCAAACGTACATGCGCGATAACATGCAGTAACAGCTGCTCTCCTGGTAGTCCATTACAACTAATACCACTTTTAGATTTAAAAGTCAGAAGCAAACGCTCTTTATCGAATATAAAAGTTTGAATTATTAATTTTTTAAAATAATTTGGGAACTTGCATTTCAAGACAGCCTTCAAAGTACGTAATACTGTACATATTGAAAGCGAATGACGAAACTCAAAACTTTTATTTTTGAAACCGTCATAGCAAGCAGAATAAGAATGATAAAATAAATAAGTTAAAAGGTAAACGAAGCAGGTGCAAAAAGTTGAAATCAAAAAGGGCAATTCCGCAAACTAAATTTGTACTTACGATGCATAGTCATATACTTGAAGGCGGGAAACGTCCGCCTATCGCGTTCAGCATAAATAAAGCCAGATCGTTTTTGTACGCTGACAATGACATGGACGTGAATTTCTTTTATTGAAAGCTAACCATCATCAAACACGAGTCTAAAAGGCCAAACCGGAATGTCTCCGGAAGTGAATGTAAAATGAGATGGGCTGACGAGTGTGAACAGCACTTAACCGGAAGTCAGCGCCGAATGCCAAGTTGCAAACACGAAATAGATCAAAGCAATCAAAATCGAAAAAATAAAAAAAAATTGGAATGAGAAAAAAATTAAACTAAAAAAATCTATAAGGACCAATAAGACGTGGTGTATTAAAACACCTTACGTAGCACCAAAGCAAATAACACAAACAGTAAGAGGTCAAAGAGCGTAAATTTTTTTTTTTGATTTCCCAATAAAAACACAACTACCATTCAATCAAAAATATAATCGAAAGTTGTCGACTTCAATTACGTCCATTAAATTACGGTGACACTTGAAATAATGTCAGAGGTCATCCTTAACATAAAAAACACAAACTACAGTGTTGCACTTTCTATCAACTTCTTGTTCAGCCAATCATGTTCTCCCGGTTAAGATGACACTCTTACGGCCAGGGAGACATACGCCGAATGAACAGTATTGTCGATATTAACACATACACGTTTCAATATACATCTACGCATGCGCCTGAGCAGTTTCCCCTCCCCTCACGGCTCTCTCTCGCCGAATCTAGCAGTAGTCATCCAAGCTGCCGGTGGTCGTCGCCATGGCAACCAAAATGATGCATTTAGGCGGCCGGATCCATAGCGAAAAAGAACCAAAGGGGGAAATGAAAAAAATACGAAGAACATGGAAAGCGTGGTTTGACCTTCACTACCAAAATGGCGCTCAAATACTACACTACACTACAATTCAGCTACGATCCAGTCAATCCAGCTATCCAACTCGTCACTTTAAAAATCAAGGTTAAATAAGAAGGAAAAGTTTATTTAAATAAAAAACGATTTCGTCTTCAAAAAAAAAAAAATCAGCAATTTCAACATGAGCGTGATTTAAAGATTAATCAATCGTGCTGGAAAGATTTACTGCATCTTTAATTTTTTTTAATCTTAAAGGAAAATAGTTATTATAGTAGACACATTTTAAATAAAACTATTCTTAACGATTTAGTGAAAACTTTACTTCTTTAGAATAGCAAAAGTGTTTACATTTCGTCAGCAATAATTACATCACTCTACCCTGTTCATTACATTACGTCGACGTTAACGATGACGCCGACATCATAATTACGTCCCCATTTTTTTACATCAGCTTCAAACGCCTTTTGGTAAATGCAGCTTCGGTTTAATTACGATACGTAATTAAAGACAACTTCGATGCTCGGCCTTCACACACTACTGCAATTAGTTATTACAAATAATAATCTTAACGTCAAACGTTATGAAGTATTTCCAACATCCTACATATTTTTTATACAATACACAATGTCATGGGTACGGCAACCATGGCATTCATCAATAGAGCTACTTTAAAGAAAGAACAATAATCCGAAATTGTGGCATATAATAGATAAATCTAAATTTTTAAAACCCGAAATGAAGCTCCTAGTAACTAAATTTAAATTACTTCATAAAAAGAACTAAACTTGTATGTCTATTGGTCATTTTTGAGGTTACCGACTATTTGATTAGTGCTTAAAAAATAATTAATTCAACGCTAACAATCAACCAGAGACTAAGTCTGGCTTTCCAAACTCACGAAACAATTTAAAATAGCCAAATGCTAATTAAAATACCCGAATTGCAAATTTTTACTGGTAAATTCTTCTCCAAAGTACAGTACAGCTATTTATTTATTACACCCATAAAAGTCTGTTTAGGCAATGTTTCTGAATTAAAACCAAAATCGTTTAAAATAAATTGTAAAACCGTTATCTACAGTATGTATAATGAATGCATCAAATGTAATGGGTTGGAGCGTCACAATTAGCTCTTATTAGGAATGACAAATTAGTGCAATAACTAATAGGTACTTTTGACGTTTTAAAAACCACGCAGACGTCATTGGGAATAACTGACAGCTAAGCTTGGTCCCTATGAACTGAGGCTTTTCACTGTTTTTCAGACAAATTTTAACCTTGTCTTTTCATCGTCATCTTGCCTGCCTTTCTCTCTCTCATTCATCTTAAGTGATTCTCTCTTAACAGCTTTTATTTTCATCAGTCGCTCACAACCAGACTAAGTCATTTTGCGAAAATGAGAAATCTAGTCGTTCAGGTGAAATCACACGAGTACAATATAGTGTCGTTTGAAATCTCGCCAAAATATGACGCTGCTCAATTAGAGTCCAAATGAGCCAACAAAAACTTTCTTGTTACTAAAACTTTCCAACAAAATGCTTTAAAATAACAATTGATCAAATATGCGCAAAATATGATACACCACTATAAACTAAAAATTCCAAAACAGAAATTAATGCCTTAAAATTAAATTCTAATTGCATTCCAGCACAACCACTAACTAACTGCGACTACACGATATTAAAAGCAGGCAATGCATATTACATGTAAAAAAATCGAATAAACTTGCATCAAAGATTTATAACAAAATACATGCTTTTTATACATAAAGCTCTCAGAATATCATATCAGTTTCCCTTAAAATTCTTTCTCAAATATCACTCAAATGCAAACATGATTCTGAAATGAAATTCAATGAATACAAATCCATCATCACACGTGCTTAGCACCATTAACAATGGCACAAATGCAAACACTTCCGCACTTTCATAGCTCCAAAATAGAGATAAATAAACAAGAGCAGACTGTACATATATAATATAAGAAAAAAAAATCTAGCATTCAGTCTTAGTTCAGTCAAAAAGAAACCAATCTTCATCATTCATGAATCATTAATATATTCATCCTCTTGTAAGACGGAGGAAATGATTATTTTTGTAAACGCACCAGATTTACACTAGAGAGTACACAAAATGCCTTTCGCTAAATGCATCCTGAAGAATTTAAGTGAAGCTCACACATATTCAACATTATCATCGCCAACCGATAAATAGGCAAAGTGACCTCCAAGGATTTCCATTGCCAAAATATATATAAACACTACTATAAAATGTTAATTTCAATTTGACGTCAGCAAATACTTCTCTCACAAATATTTAATAACTCTCAGTTCATTAATATAAACTAAATATTCATTACTTGTATAATATCCCAGTAATTTGGTATAGAAATCTAAACCTCAATAAATAATTAAACAAATTTTTTAACATGACATAACACGGCCATGAAATATAATGCCAAAATAAAGAAAAACTTTTTTAATCTAAAAATTACTTTTATCAAACTTATGCCATAATTTAATATGTAAATCACAATAATTTATAAGAAAAAAAATGTAGGTTTAGATGCAAAACGTCAAAACTTTTCTTTTAAGACTTTCATAACATTTGCAACACATTTGAAAATCACATGTCATAATCATACTCGGGATGTGTGGACTCTTAAGACAATTTCAAAGAAAGCCTAAAATAAATGTTTTTCCTCTATCATCTTTCTTGATATTATTCCACATGTTCATTATTCATTCTTTCTTTCCGTCATAGCTCACAGCTAAGTCGTTTGTTATGTATGATCGCACATTGTTGTAAAGAAAAGTCACGGAATGAATACTGATTATAATCTATGGAAGAAGATCTTTGGAAAATCCTCTTCTACGAAGATCAAAATCTGTAAACACAATCACTTCCGTTTTGTTCTCATAAACAAACGAAAAATCTGATCTGAGTTGCTCTTATTTCAGAGAGAGAGTAAGAGAGAGAGATCGATGCATGACATGTGACTCTATGCATGTTGTTTTTATTTACACATTTTATTGTACCAATTAGATATTATAGGGAGGGAAAGGGGGTTGCGACTGGAAACATCATTAGCCATTTTAAAGCAGATAATATCTAGAGATCAACGTTCAAATCTGTTTGAAATCCCCCATCAAACTCTCCCTTAGTTTATTTATTATGCATGTTAGTCGACACCACCATTCATTAAATTCTCTCATACTCCAAAAACTACACTGACCAATAGTTGTTGACTATCGATCGCTATAGCTTAGAAATCGTGATAGCAAAGTAAAAGATGGGGGGAGTAGATGGGGAGGAATCACCAACTAAGATTTATAAAAGAGTAGGTGGAAGGGCAAAAAAGTACAGTAAGTGACTAAAGATGGTCGTATTTTCGACAGTCGAAAATAGTTAAAACAATGGTTTCCCTGGTCACAACCAACGTCACAAAATAAATTCAATCAAACGGAAGAATTGTGCAGTGTACTAAATGTGACCTCGATTTTAAGCTTACTTCACATTTCCCTTTCCTCTTTTTTTTCTTTTTCTTTCTTATTCGGCTACTGTTGATTTGATATGTTGACAAGATTAAGCTTTAGTTTTGCTACTGTACGTTGCTTATGAAGTAAAAAAATTAAATAAAAAAAAGCACGGCTACTAGAAATTCCACATGCATTTACGTGGTTGCAAAAATATAACAAAGCACTATGACTTTTACACAATTTAGTTGCCATGGACAAATTTTTATTAGTTTTCAATAATTCAATAACACTATACTTGCCACGTAAATAATAACTTTATATTCTAAGCGAGAATAGAAAGTTATTTAAAATGACATTGACTTAAATCTCAAAATATTCTTAAAATGTTTGAAATTGAATGAATCGATTGTCTATTGCAAATCAATTATAACTAAAATTAGACACAGAGCTATTATTGCTAACAGCAATTATTTACCGCAAAGCAACAATATCAAGTATGTTTTACTATATTTAAACAGTGCATCCGTTTTTGTTGTATTAAATAATTATTACTGCAAATTAAACAATAATTTAACTCATGTCCTGCTTTTAATTTTCTGAAGTCAAAATTTCTAATTTCATTAAATCTCAGCATTCAAACTTCGCTTTGACGCTGCTGTTATGACATGTTTACAAACCATTTGCAATACTAAAAAATACAAATGGTTAAAGTGTCTCGTTAAAAGTCATTTTCATTGTAAGAGTAGTTCATTTGTGCGTTGAAAGTATCTAGTTCTTAACTACGTAACATGGCAGTCATTACTACGTAATGATTATTCCCATTTATTCATCGTTTCTCTCTTTCGACTATCACAACAGTTGCCTGCTAGGAAAACTGGACTAATTCCAAAAATTTAAACGATGATCCACCGTTATTTACGAAGCCATTAATAAATCGATAGTGAAAATAAACTAACGTCATAAGAGCTATGAGTTTATTTACTTTAAAAGACCAAATCTGGGGATATCGAAAAATACTTCCGCTTTTCTGACCATCAATTTTAAATCCTCACTTTGAGGCGTTATCATCGCTTGCCTTTTTCACTTACTTCAGACGCCAAAATCTTTTATTTCTTTCGACACGCCAGAAAATCCACTAGACGTCAAAATTACAAATGGCAAAATATAAATTAAACAAAACTACAGTACAACTGCACAAAGTGTCCCATCGCGACCAAAGAATAGTGACGCTCATATATATTTATTCTTCCGCTTTTTCACATCTCACATGCTGACGTCACTGGATTTAAATGACTCCATAAACAAAATCCTACCAAGAGTCGTTGGCGCCGTTTGCCGTTTACTCATACTTTGGACAGAAGGACTAAAGCTTTGGAAAAACTTCTCAAAGTTAAGTAATATAGAGCAAGTCGTCTGCTGGCTTTTACTCACTGACTAATTAGATTGGCTAAAGTCACTACAGTAAACACAACTTAATTATTCATAACTTTTATCCATTCTGCAAACTTTGTGCTTTGAATTTATGCTTTTAGCGGCCATGAACATTACGGTACAGTACTGAATTTCAAAGCACCGCATATTCCTCTAATTACATCTTTTAAAAAATTGCATTCTCTTTTCTATAACAAATAATTCGGAAATAATTTCCAACTTAAAAAAGTTACAACTTTATGCAACATACTGTAATTACGTTTAACAAAATTCTACACTTCGACATAGAATGCTCAAATGTGTAAAGATGGACCTTACAAAAACACAGTGTAATTGATTAAAACTTTAATAAACCCATCTTAACATTTAAAATGAAATTTTTTCGCACTCCCCTTATACAAATTAGTAAATAAAAAATTTAAATAGAAACCAAATTAATATTTGGTCATAGAAAAAGAGCAATTCCTAATATAAATATTTTTGAAGTTTAAATTACCAAATAAAGTTTTTCTATTATGATGCACAGAACAGTCATACGTTTCAGTTTTAAAACTTTCTTGAGAGTTCCACCTCAATAACCACTGAGTTAAAATATTAATGCAATAAATTTTAAAATTTGCAATAACAAAATCCAATTTGTTCCAACAAAGTACTTCAATTTCTTTTAAATATCTAAATAGAGTGCGTAC
This sequence comes from Helicorthomorpha holstii, assembly GCA_013389785.1. Classification (NCBI taxonomy): domain Eukaryota; kingdom Metazoa; phylum Arthropoda; class Diplopoda; order Polydesmida; family Paradoxosomatidae; genus Helicorthomorpha; species Helicorthomorpha holstii. Next base: position 7,515,362 of record JAAFCF010005748.1, read on the forward strand.
TTTCTAAAGTATTAGACAAACCCAATTGTAGTAAGCTACACACAAAAAAAAACAATTTATAAATAATTAGTAACGGTTATAATAAGACGAAATATTTATTAAAATACTACCATTCAATTACTGAGACTGAATATTTCACTCAGACATTGTACAGTAACACTGAATTAAATCCTTACTGTTGCTAACCGTAACCAATCCTTAAATAGCACAAGCTTAACGAATCTGACCTAAAACTAACTTTGACAATTCACAAACTTTTACCAAAATCAATACCGAATGTGCAAGCATAACTGCTAAACCTGTATTAACGTGTGAAACTGTTCACATTCACGCAAAAAATTAATTACATCAACCCAACGAAAACAGAATAATAGCAACCTTTCAGATAAGACATGGCCCTAACACAGACATAAAATTATCATATCCTTGTACTGCACAAAAAAACCCGTCCAAAACACAAAAAAAAAATTTTTTTTTGTTTGGGTTTGAGTTTGTGAGTAATCGATCGGCATTCAATGAGACTGAACGACAGAAGTCTAACCGATGTGACGTGATAATGTTTTCGTTAAACTTCAAGAAAACGAATATCACGAAACAATACGTGTCGGACAACCTAAAACATTTTTTAAAAAACAAAAAAAAATATACCAGAAGTGAGGAACAATATCGATTTGTGTTTTAACCCTGCATGCACCTTAGCATTCTAAGTGTAACCTCTACATCCCTCATTCTTCTGCTACATTTATCAGGAATAGCATTTTCTTTCAGTCTTTTCTTCCCAATACATAAAAGACAAGAAATGGTTGTGTGGAAGATAATCGATAGATTTTTAAAGTAAAAAAAGTAGGCTAAAAAATCTTCATTCTTAGATAGCAGGCATACCAACCACCATCACTACCACTAAACTCAAAAAGAGACAAAAATTTAACCGACGTAAAATACTACCGAGTACTTCAAAGTGCTTTTAAACTTCAAAGAATCCAGGTCACCTAAAGAAATGTTGCAAATAAAAGCATTTATAAGGGATATACCGTGTAATAAAAGCTATGGCGTTATGCAATGCTAGATATTTGAATATTTCTTTTTTTGTTATCTATAGCCAGTCATTTTATCTCTAGTGTTTAAATCTCTTCAAACGCAAAACCACCGTTAAATTTTTAATAGGAATTTATCATGCTAAATAAGGCACACGCACAGAAATACAAGTTTATATTGTGAATCATTACCATCTACGTTAATCTATGCTGACATTCAAAAAAATAAAAAAAATTCATCAACCCTAGTATACAGTATATAAATTTTTTAAAATATCTCTCGCTTTCTCCCCCCAATACCCACTTAATATTGCACAAATGTTACAAATCTCCAACTACACCATAAACTAACACAATTATCGATCAGACAACCAGAGATACGAAGAAAAAATACAGTCATTCGTAGACAAGTTTAACTTTTTTTCTAAAATAGTCCACAAATTAGAGTAAAAATATAGCTAAACGCAATCGAAAGTTAGATAATAACGGTTTACGGATAAGATAATACAAAACTAGAAAAAATTTTAAAATAAAATATAGTTGAAGTTTACATTAACATATAGCATTTTCACTAGTAAAAATGCAAAAACTGATGTTTAAATTTAAACGATCGTGTTGAACATTATTCTCGAAAATGTCAAATGTAAAATCGTGCCAAACGACTAGTTCGAAACATTAAATATTGATTTCCAGTAAAGAAGCCGAGTATCAATATTTAAATCGTCTTTTTACTTTTTCAGAATAATTAAATTACAGAATGCTCGTTTAGTTATTTAAAAAAAAACGATTAAATGATTTACAATCGTGCATAGAAGCATTGCTACACGACCTAAGTGTCATCTACACCAAAATAAATTAGTTTTTTATATCTCAGCTACAAATTCTTATTTATTTAATTAATAAATTACAACTTCGCAATTGAATTCCATTTGCTCGAATTCAACCGCGTAGCTTTACATTAAAAAAACGCTGCGTAATATGCAGTGGAAGTTATTAATTAGTTTTAAATTTTCAATTAAAATGTCACAGCGCAGTAGTAATATTTTGTATCATCAGCAATTGTAAAGTCATTTAGCATCTTTTTGTTTATCTTTTTTTTCAGTCTTTATAATTTATTATTGGCTTCTACGAAGTATTAGCTAACATCGTAAAAATCATTTTATGAGCATGAGAAAATAAATGAAGAGCAAAATGTGCAGAAATTCCAACTGTCTTTTATGGTAGACGCATATTTCATATAATTCTCATTCGATTTTCAACACAGGCGAATACACACACAAGACCAGACAAATCAAAACAAAATGCTGTACATAATAATAAAACTATAACCAATACACTCTATAAATTCCACTTCAAATAATACTCTATTAATTCATTCGACAACCATTCATATTTATCAAAATAAAACAAAAAAAAAAATAATATGAAAAGCTTTTAAATTTTTTTTACATTGAAGAAGAATATCGATCGTAACTTTTGAAAATGAAATTTCGATCTCTCACAGCCAATCGGTTACACCGAGTATAGATAAAAACTGTAAACGACGCCAAAGCTTTAAATTACGTTATAACGACAACAACAAAGCTCCCTTCTGCCCTGACTTCATCTTGCAGTAAATAAATAAAAACCCCTTCGCCTACACTACTTCAAAACAATCGATTACAACTTCGATGTTAAATAAAAAACACAGAAAAATCTCTCGCTGTAACGGACTTAATGGGATTACTTAAACATGTATTTTTCATTTTACACAATAACATAAATTGTTCATGTCACTCCAGTTACAATTCGCAACTTGTCAGGACAATTCTCTAGAATTCAAATCCACCGACTTAAAATGCTTGTTCATTCACACAATTAACTTCACCATTTACAGTACGACAATTTAAATAAACTGGAATTTAAAAACAACTTCCCAAACCAAAAAGTTTTGACATTTTGATACTAAATACGTGTTTAAACTTATCGGCAATGACTAGTGGCAAGGACATCATTAACTCATTTTGAGATGCTAAATTCCACATTTAAGTAACCAAATATGATTTTTTTTTTAATATTTTAGTTTTAACGCTTGTAAGTGTAAATTCTACAATAAATATAAATTATATTTAAGAAACAATACTAGACATTCCGAATTCTAAATTAAGTTTCTAAATAAAATGCAATAAATGTATCATGGAAATAAAATGATGGGTGTCAAACGTTGCCATAGGAGCTTTAAGTATTTCCACAATAGTACCATTGACTAAACACCTGCCAGCACACAGTATTATTATGCAGTAAAAATATATCTAAATAAGGTATAAATGACCGAAATTTAAAGAATTTAGCCCAAATAAAAAGGAACACATAAAATTTTTCTTTGGGTAATAATGCAGTAAGGCATTTCAAGTCATCATAATTTTACTCGATACAATATTAAAGTTTGCAAGTCTCATTCCTATTCTACATGTTTGAAAATGTGCACTATAAAGAAATAGCCTAGCAGAGTACATAAAACATGCAGACGACGTACAGTATTTTCGGCAACGACGCAATGGTAGGGAGCACAGAACATGAACACATCGCTCGCACCATGATTGGAATGACAACATCGTGCACATTGCTTTTTTGGATAAGATGATGCCTGAGTGGAAAACAGAAGAGATGGATCAAATAAAAGTGAAAAGATCTTCCTCTCACTCCCGCTTTTACTCTTTTATTCATTTTTTCTGTTTGCTTCGACCATGCAACCCCTATTCGACTCGCTCCCTATTAACTAGACCTCCCATCCTTCCATCCATGATACATTCTGAGACACCGCTGGCATATATCCAACTAAAAGTCCTTTATTGTGTGTTGGTTTGATAGCAGACGATAGTGGTAGCATTGGGTAGGACTGAGCAGGCGGATCAAAAACTAAGGGATAGCGAATATAGTCTTCACAAATGTAAAGGGAAGTTTTGGCTGGGAAAAGATATTTTAGTCGCTCCGTTTTTATTACTTTTTATGAGCGAAGAAATAAAGTAAAGAGAAGAAGAAGAAAGAAAAAAACAAAGTCGAATAAAGACAAAAAAAAAATAAAACGTCGAAATGGATACGGGTGTGTAAGTAAAAGCTGAAAATAAAAATATAGCTAAGAGTATATACAGTATACTAATAAGAAGTTGTGTTTTTGAAAAATAAGAAAACATTGTACATAGCCAGGGTGGAGGTGGGGGTCGGTTAAACATCACATATTCATCCTCAAACTCATCTCTTTATTTTTCTAGCTCAACGTCGAACAAAACCCTTTTAACATTTTTTTTTTCGTTGGTTATTTAGTAAGCGAAAATGAAACTGGAGAAGTCATCAACGTTTTGATAAATAAACATCACTTCTCCATCATCCATGATCTAATTTACGAGAAATTTGCCGCCTTTCAGCAATCATGGTAAACGATAGAAATTAACGTTTCGCTGGAATTCAGCTCGGAATTTGCTCTCACAAAAAAAAATTATGCATTAGAAATTAACCGACTAAACTTAATCGCCTTTCCCATTCCCTAAAAAAAGCGCTTGGTGGGCACACTTAAACGTAGTCAATGATTTATAAAGTTACGGTCATTTCATCACTTTTATGTAACAAAGTAACATTCCGTCGCGTAATTCGTGTGACAAAGCAGTCGTGTTTGTTTTGTCCCTAGCATTCTTTTCTGACAGATATACCAGTGCTGTACATACAAAGAAACATCCTCTTGAAAAATGTCCTTCAGCAGGTTTCACCAACATAAATTACAATCGGTCTATTGTTCAATGTTTACCGTGCCGTCTTCTATACGGTATATAACACACAATATACACACACTATGTCAACATGCAGTAGGAAAAGAGCTCTCTAGATAGTACGACCTCAATTTTCAGCTAAAATTATGCTTATAAATTAGCCTGACAAATGTTATCCGTTACTTAGAAAATATTTTGTCAAAGCATCAAGAATTAAGTTCCTGTTCTATCCATAACCGTCACAAAATATTACAACTTCGTTAAATTAAGAAAAATTTTCAAAGTTTCGCGCTAGTAAATAAAATATTCAGCTGAGTCTAGCATCATAACGCAGCATTAATTTATCTGCCAGTGTAGCGTTACATTTTGGTCCAAATTACGTTAGGAATTTTATACGCCAAAAAAACGGGGCCTTTACAAAAGCTATTTTACGACTACAGTATAACATTATTAACGCTTTATTATATTAAAGCAACAAACAAAATAGAACAATATAAAGCAAGTTAGATATGTATTTACTATTTACCTTGTTTGGACATGGTCACTTTATTGTTCCGCTTGGAGTTACTGTTGACAGCGTTGTTTGTCACCGACAAATCAGCTTTTTTGTCAGCCGGTGATGACACATTTTTGGCGGAGAGTCTGAACGGCACTGCTGATGTAGGGAGTTTCCCTAAAAAAAAATAACCAGCCAATTAAAACTAACAGTCTCTCACAAATAATGATATTAATGTAAAAAAGAAAACCTAGCAAAAACAATTATCATTAATATAATTATTACGATAGACTTTTATTATTTCAGACGTTTTATCAGAAAAAGGAGTTGCTTCATTATTATTTTTTTTTTGCAATTTTCTTAAAAGAAAACTTGGTATAAAGTTTAGAAGCAAGTTTTCATTTTTCGTCAATGCCAACAATGATAAAATCAACTAAACGAATGAATTACGTTGATGCCACGTTTTGTGAGGAAAGAAATACTGTCAGTCAACTTTTAAAAAGAAAACCATTTACAAAATGAAAAGTAAAAAAGATAAAAGTTAGCGTTCATTCTCACCAATACAACACTTCAATATATCTTGGAAAAAAAAATTATTTAAAAAAAAAAATAGACTTGAGACTAATTCCATATAAAATCCAATACAAACTCCCTTAATATTTTATGAGCACCTTTGGCAATAAAAATAGACTCTATAATATAAAAATCAATACAATGTTTTGACAAGTTGAAATAGCATACGCTCCTCTTTAAGTATGCAAATAAATCCTCTCATGTATATTTATATATAATAATGGACTCTACAAGACTTCTTTTTTTAGTCATAAAAATCCACTATGTCAAATTATGTTTGCTAAATTGCAACGTTAGTTTCGTTTACACTTTGGCCGCCTTTTTTTTCTTGAAGCAGCGAAAGAAATTGCTCACCCAGCGCTTACTTGACAATCAATGAAATAATTTCACTTGATTCGATTTCATTCTTTCACCCACATACAAGCATACCGGCGTTGAATACAAATTATTATATAGCTTTTGAAAATAACAGAATGACATTTTTATAAATCTTACACAACAAAGAACTCCATTCTCTCGTCTACTGTATATTCATCTTACCAAACGCTTATTCATCAAACGCAACCGTATATTCATCTTCACGCTTATCATCTTTCATTTAACGCCTTTAAAAGTAGAACGCAAAATACATCTTATCGTATTTTAGGTTAAAGGGATTCTCAAGCTGATGTTGAATTTCAGCGTACAATATACCGCTACTGTCTAAAGTAAAACGCATAAATAATACACACAATGGAATTCAATATTTTAATGAAGTTAAACAGCAATTTTAATCAACTCGTCTTGCGCTTCTAAACTATTTGAAACAGTTCAATAATTTACTAGTGTCTATTTTGTTTTCGATGCTTTAAGTAGAAAATAAATATTTATTAAAGTAACGTAATTCGTTCGTTAATAATTAAATTATGTCACACACGCTCAATAAATCGCTTTCTTTATGCTTAAATTTTATTAGATACACCTTTATCGATTGTTAGCAGACTACGCTACAACCGACATCTAACGTCGTATACGAGAGAAAAGCTTTAAAAAATTCTTATCAAATACATTTGTTAAAAAAATAAAGTTGAAACTAAAAAACCAGCATATTATATTAGACTTAAAACTAATTAAACAATTAATAATTGACCGCTTTTAGTCATTAGATCGTATGACTGCTGATTACAAAATAATAAGAATTACTTTGAATGTTACATAATCGCACTAGTAATTTGTGTTTTATACGTATTCAGAGGCTAAAGGATATTAACAGCTGCATGCGACCTAATAAACTTATAAGCATGTGGGAATTCCAAAACGGTTTTGTTAATCAACATAATCGGCAAGTACAATAATAAACTGACACTTTCGCAAAATAATTGAGAAAACCGCCAGTCAATTGTGAACCGTAGCACTAAGAAGATAAAATAAAAGACATTAATGCTTTATCAAGCGTAAATGTTAGCAAGCCTTTGTTTGAAATCTGATTTATAAGTTCGGTTTGTTTGACTGTTCATAAACAAAATGAGCTAATGAGTAAATTGCGAGTAGCTTAGCAATAAAAAAGCAGCAACGTAAAGTGTGCTAATGCCTTGTGGCCTTCGAGCCTCAAACACTATAACTTATAGTAATTAGAAGAACACTGTAGTTTTATTTAGTATTAAAACATTAAAGGCAACACAACGTCTGCCTAACCGAAATGTTAAGTATCATTAACTAAATTACAAAAGTAGCATTTGTTTCGTTCATTTTTGTTAACTATATTATAAACGATATTAAAACCTAATATCCATGTTTTATTATATCAATTGATAATTCAAAGTATAATATTAATTACTGTCTTTCGAATGAATATCGACTAAAATTATAATCTACTATAGATTTACTTTTTAAATTTGTACAGCATTAACAATCCCTTAGGTTTGTAGATGCAGCAAAAAGTAGTACAGAACCCGGTATTTAATTAAATTTTTATTTTAAAAGAGAGTATAGCTTTCACAGTTTCCGCCACTCAACGTCAAACAAGGATAATTAAAAGGGTAAAATGATTCTGTTGAAATTTCTTAATGCACATAAACGATTTTAGAAATCCCCATTTCCTTGCGGATGACATTCAAAACAGAAAATCGATTATCAATTCCTTTATTTGTCTCCTTTGATTTACCCCACGACAAGTCTTGATTATAATTTCATGACACGAAGAACTTAAGAAGTCGAGAAATGTAACGCCATTGACAAGTAAACATAATCGTCATGTTGTCATCGCCAGACTTCTTCCACAACTCAATCCCTTAAGTGTTGAACGCCCACTTTCAGGAAATTAAACATCTGCACATCGCAATTTATATTAAAATAAAAACAAAAAACACACACTCGGTTATAAAGTAGCATAATCGCATGTACTAAAATGCAGGAGTGTCACACGTAAGCCGCCTTCGTCGTGAATTTTTTGGCCCTCAACAACTCAAAACAAATAAGCTACTTCCCTTGTAATAAGCAATTATTATTGTTTAAGATTTGGCATGGCTCATATTCAATTGAACAAAACTACTGCATTAATTTAAAATTTCAGCATGGGTCTTGCAAACAAATTCAAAGAAGGCCCAAAATAAAATCTTGCTATCTATAATACATCTTTTCTATACTCAATTACTTTACAGTGGTAATTTTACGTAGTCCTGACTTATTGGTAAACTTTCTGTATCTATAAACGTACCATGTCTGAAGTTTTATTAAATCATAACTAAATTTAGTCGTAGCAAAAGTGCTTAAATCAAAACCTATCTATTTCTAAGAACTTATCGAGCTATTGTCAATGTTATCATAACGTATAAGTTGTTGTGATAGCGCAGATATGTAACGTTTTAATTTAATTACAGCGAGCGATGAATGTCACAAACCGCAGTACAATATAAATTTCCAGACATCAATTGAGACTAGACACTTTTTTCTTCTTCTCAAAATGTAGTATTTATAATTACTACATCACTGCACATTTCTAAGCAGCGTTCATCAATAAACACAATTTAAAAATCGTTACCAACCATGGTGGCAACAGGATTTCCACAGCAAACCCGAACAAAGGTAGATTTATTTTCTCTATACACTAGTTACTAATACAACCCCAATTTCTATTGCAATACGACAAATTTAAGCTTAACAGGAACTCAATTTAAGACAGACATATTTAAAGTTAAGATTGTCTCCCATAACTTCGAACAAACAAAAATATTTAAACTTATTTAATTCTCTTCAGTTTTCTCTTAAAATAACATTTCTAAAATCGTGATTTCAAAAAGGGTATTATAAAAGTATTTTAATAATGTCAGCTGTCAATTACGCTAGTGAATGTTTATTATAATTTAACTGTGTTTTTGACGTCATACCAAATAAATATTTCGTATTTTGTTAGAATTTTCTTATAGTTGTCGTTGATAAGAAGCATTATTAATCTAACTGCAACAACAAACGCCGATTAAATTATAAAACAATAAATTAAATAACGCTGCATTAAATTTAAACTTTACTTTACCAAGAAAATTCTTACAAATATTCCAATAAATCTTCAAAAATTTCACGAAGCTTGTCTTTACTGTCGATTATTTTCAATTTTTGTAAAGGTTATTCCGTTATTCACTACAAACTACAAGTACACACAGTCGATATACTGTAGATAGGCAATATTTTGTTTTCAATATAAATCTTGATTTGATAGAAAATTTATTTGAAAAAGATCCTCTTCTGCATTTTGGAGTTGCATATTATTTAGATAACCTCTCTTTCAATAGAACTTCTATGTCAACTTCAAATACCACTCGATCAATATTCATTTCTCGTTTTTGAGATGAATTCCTACACAGTCAACAAGAGTTGCAGAATAAACTAATGCAAAAACTTCATAAATTCACTCCATTCTTAGTGCTAATAAATTGCTTGGAATAAATCTACAGAACCCAGACAACTACAGAGATATGCGCTTCATCAATTAACGTTGTCATATTTATCCCAGATAAAGTTAACAGATAAATTATTTTGATACAGCAGCACACAGCTTAACATTTTATGACAGTCGTAGATAATCGCCAAATGACGTCACATAAGAGATCACATCTACAGCACTTCGGCTATTAATCTTCAAATATTAATTTCTCTTTGGTAACCACTGAGTTGCCACTTCTCCCCTTACACTTCCTCCGTCTATAAACCCAACAGCTGCAGGAAATGTTACTTGTGTAAATGTTGTTGGAATCCAAATCAATAATTACGACGTCGAAATAGGTTAACGAAATATTGTTAGTGAATAAAGACAAACACACAGTACATCTATTTCAGCATCAAATACAACGTCAACTCATTTTCAAGATTCAATAATGCTCAAAGTTTAACTCGACAAATGCAATATACACGCATTCCTTGCTAAAAGTGTATACAGTGCTGTACATCCGCTTAGATAATGTTCATTAGTCATTCAAACGTTAATACAAAGAGTCAATGACACGGTGCCAATTTAAAGACCAGTCTACAATACTATTATTATATCGTACATGTACACGGTGTAGAACTTGGCAATATAAGCGCCATCAATCGACCATTAATGGTCGCCAATTCCGCCCTTTTACTCGGCCTATCGAAAATTAGCGAAATCGTTTTAATGCTACAGTTGTTACGCTGTAACGTCATAGACGTATACTGAATGGACTTTGAAACAAACGCCAAATGGAAAGATGCGGTGTTAAGTAAAAACAAAAATGAAATGACCTCTATCATCGATCAGCTTTGTGTTTACATTTATTTAGGGTTAACGTTCGTAAGGTAAACCGGATAAACGAGAGAAAGCAAAAAGCCTTTATCAATGTTTACAAATGAGTCGTAGATTTAGCTTAAAAGTGCGTTTACTGCTGCGACTTAGCTCAACTGACATTGCTTTTACAGCTTTTACGCCTACACATTAGCTATAAACTTTTAGACTCCCAATACCAGTTTGGCCATGGCCCACACTTTTCTTACTGTAATTAATGCACAATCGTTAACATACTCATTAGATTAAGCCTCTTTTATAAAACAGTTAAATTTTAATAAACAAATTAAGAATGATGCTTTAATTATTATAACGTAGATTAGAAAAAAAACCTTGATGACTTATTTCAAGCTGCACATTTAGAGGCAGCAATTATGTTGTAGACCCGAGACTTATCGTTGCCAACCAGCCTAATCAAGACAATCACAAGACTTTCAACATACTGTATACAGTTGTAAGTGGTGACAGGTATAAATATAAATTATCAGGCAATATTAATAAAATCAACTAAACAGTAAAGTCAAGTTTAAAGTGCACGTTCTCTCTGCAGGAAACGATCAAATGCAACAAATAATTATGTAAAAAACGTCAGCAATCGAATTCTCTATTTGATGTCATGTAACATAATATTATTTTATAAAACCTTTGTTAAATACTTTAACGAGTTACATTATTAATTTAACAATAAAGATACGTATTTATTTTTCTGGCATAGTGCCTTTGACATGTACAGTAATTAAACGCTATAATAAAACAATACTGTAATGATCTAATCAAAAATCGCTTGGCTAGTATTATAATAATACAAAGCATTATTAATTTAATAATGCATTCGCTGAAATTGTATTAGTTGACATCCAACAATGAAAATCGTTTTCTGGCGTTATTAATTAAAAAAAAAATACTCTTATAATCAAACGACCTTCACCTACATTTTGTAACCAATTTAGAAGTACCGGTACTTTACAGTACGATTCTCTGTCTTAATGTACTGTGTATTTTAATCTAATTTCAAACACTGTATGTAAATATTAACGGTTATGTTATGAATAGAAACCAATATAATCAATAATAATTAAAATAGCAAAAGTCGATATTGAATTAAAAGAGTTTTAAAAAGTTATTCAAACACTATAACGTATATCAGTAGATGTAAAATGTTAATGTGCCATTAAAGTAAACCGAGTACACCGCTAAATCGACATCTCATTAAATATAATAATCGATAAGTACATAAAACACCTAATCGCTATCTGCTAATGCGCTAAGTAGTAAATTAACCATACAAAATAATACTCTGTTCGATCATTATTAAGCCCACTGTACAGGAAGACGGGTCTGTTGAAACCCAATGAGTTAATTGCGCAAAGTATGATGACCCGACTTCATGTTTTGATTCGTAAGGGGGGTTTTTCACTGCAGTTGCAGGATGTACGATTAACTCGATCCAATTTGCTTAAAGATACTATGGAAAAGTCATACTCTAGTCATTTTTACCAATCGCCTGGGGAACTATTGAGTCGCATATGGAACAAACACTTTAATGTGATTATGAGATATGAGTCGTTGCATTGTTGTCCGGGTCAAAAAAAATGTAAACATTTTGCGTCTTCTCTTACAAGAGAAACTATCGATATAGATATAACTCGTTTGTGATCTTGGAGATCTTAATACCGATTTTGTCATCATTGTTGGCGTTAATAAAAAAAAAAAAAAAAAAAAAAATTACATCGATAAAAAGTTCTGCCATTTCGAATCGATCGACTGTTTTATTGTTGATATTCGTTTATGTAAATAATAATACAGTAACCGATAAAATGATCAGGTGTTTTTGCAACCTACAGGAAAAAGATGAGAAAAAAAACATGTATTCCGAAACACATCCAGTAGAGTTTCTGAATTTCTTTGATCTACTTAAGGGTTTTCTTTTTATTTTGTAGGTTGGTGGTTGTGCTATGCTATCAATACTACATTACACACTGCACATCATCTCATCTCTTTATCGTAGTCATCTTCTTTTGTAATATTCTGCCATTTACCCATAGAAGGCGCCGGATATACTCGAATTTTTATGCAACAGAAAGATCTCATCCTCCCCTTCCTCCATCTTCCCATCCCGCTTTAACTACGCATGCTCATAAGCTCACTGGGTCGATATCAACTTGTCCAAGGTTACTTCAATGCATTGTTTCCCTTTTAGACTAGACTAAACAATTTTTTTTAAAAAAAAAATTCAATCTGTTTGCTGTTAGTTTGTTGTCATGGAGGTCGAATTAGTAAAGCAACATTATGATTAAATAAAAACTTCTATAGCTTAAAAGATACCAGACAAATAAAGAAGAAACTAGAAATCTTTAAGCGATCAGTAAAATTTACTTTTCAATGTTAAATAAAACTTTCACAGCAAATAATGTACTCTTAATAAAAAATAGCATGTAGTACAAATGCAGAGTATAGGCTATGCCTTAGGTATTGTATTATCTGTCCCGGTATAACTAGATTGTGCTCATATAATTTTGTTTAAAGTAATAAAAAAAAAGTTTCGGAACTTCCAGATATAAAAGATAAAACCGTCATAGGTTTTTTTTTCTTCTTACAATAAAAATAGATTTTTTCGTTGTTGGTTGAAATGCCATATAGCGCAACACGGGCTACTGTATGAATAATTTAAAATAACTACTACTCGGCATACCAATTTTATTAAAAAAGCAAAGCAACGCATTCGCTGTCCAAGACTTCCACATAATAGAAAGTCAAAAAGTATAAAAAAAATCATGAAAAGCGTACCACTACGAGGGGGCGTTTATATGACTCAAATTTACGCTACACGAATTTCAACTTTGAAAAAGATTCTAAGATGAGAAAAAAAAACAAATGCGTGGGACAAAGAAGCGTTAAATTCCATTTTTATGAGAGTTCAAAACAGTACAGCAGAAAAGTACAGTGAAAGGTTTTTTTTTTTCGGTGGACGTAAAGACCAGACGTAACAGCGTCATTTCGTAGCACAGACTCAGATGCGCCAATTATAGTAAAAAAAAAACATGTTTCACATGGGTGAAACTGTAAATGGGAAATCAATAATTTTTTTCTTAAAAGAATATATCCACCCTAAGGGCGCTTGTGGTTCTTGTAATAAAGAGAAACTTCAAATAATAATACAAAAAATAAAACGACGGCATCTTTTATGTACAATAGTTTCTAATATTAAAAATGCGTCTGCTACTGAAATTTTACCCGTATAATTACCTGCCAAATAATGACAAGAAAGTTTCTGACATAATTTAAAGACTAAAAAAAATATCTTTTAAAATACTTTCATAACCTCTCCATACATATTAAAAAAAATCATTGTACATTCATAACATAGTAAAGTTGACGTCTAATTATATGCATTGAAGACTACGTTTGTTATTTGCTTATTTTAAAAAATGTTCATATAGTAAAAAACACGAAGATAAAAACACAGTCACAACACAATAAACGTGTTACCATAGTAAGTGACTTTTAAATTACTGTAATTTAATATATGCTAAAACATTATATAAAAAACCGATATCTTCTAATATTAAACTGTTAAAAATAAAACTGCAAAATAATCTCAAAATCTTTTAAAAAATATTATAAGCTTAAAATTCCCCTTATTACAACCAGCAAAAACGGATCACGATCACAAAAACAAACGCCTACGATTTAATACCATTTTGCTAAACTATACTTGTACAGAATAACCCTATTTAAATAATATTCCGATTGCTATTATCTTTTCAAAGCACAATAATAACAGCATCGCTGCACAGTTATTATCGGTTCATTTCAAGCTCCATTTTAAGCTTTAATAAGTTAGTTTTAAACTACAGCAATGGTTTAAACACTAGACTACACAAAAGTCATATGACAGCCACTTAAAATAATTTGTTAAAATACGGCCAATTAAAGTGGAAAGAGTAGCCATTTGTGGGCTGTTGTTGTTAAAAAGCCACTTAACTAGTTTATAAACAAATAAATTTATTGAAAAGCCTCTGAAAGTTAACAAACAACTGTTTAATTTGGTGGCTGATAAATTGTGGTTAGCAAATATGAAACACAGATTTAAACACCTGTTTGACTTTCTCTTTGCTTCCTTTTTTTTTTTAAAGAAACTTTAAATAATATTTTCAACAGCCATAAAAAAAGTTTGACGAAGCGTACTATGAATGCAACCAGATGCACCTTTAATACTTAAACAGTGATGGGGAAGGGAGAACCGGCTGCTGTTTCACAGGAAACGGGAAATGCTAAATAAAAACGATTTTATTTAGTATTCAAAAATCAAACTCAACTCCTCCTCTGCTGTCAATCTCAAGTGAAATCTCTTCATTTATCTTATTGCTACTTTTATGCACTTCAATTTAGATTGAAGCCCACCAGCTTTTATTAAAAACAGAAATTTCTATCATCGCCGTCTTTACGATTTCAATCTATCTACAAATATTGCAAAACTCTAAATCGTTTAAAATAAAACAGCTTTTTTTCATAACGTAGACACTTAAACCTAACTAAAAAAACAGGAAAAATATTTACTGATACGCTGTTATGCTAAAATGTAAGGAAAAAAAATACTAATCAGAAATACTGTAGTTTTTAAACCTATGAATGCTTTTTGTTATATTAAAGCCACAACTTTAACTACATTTTTAACCACTTAGATTGGGCTATAAAACTTCAATGGTTGTATAAAACTTAATTAACTTCACAAACGGAAAAAAACTTCCAATTCTTTTTATAGTTTAGTAGTTTAAAAAATTACTATACTGTACTTTTACTAAGCTTACAAATTTCTATTTTTCCAAATAATTTGGTCAAATAATAACAATAAAACACAAAGATCACAATGATGCACCATCAACACCATAAAACAACTCTAAAATATAAGATGCATGCAATATTAAAATAGCAGATATTAGCTAATTTTTCAACTAAAGTAACACCCAAGTTTACGTTGAAAAGTTGTGTATCTACGGTATATTCTCCAATTGTGTCAAATGTAGCTGAACTTTAACAGAGTGCTCAATAACATTAATACTTCGCAGATGTACAATCCAGTAAATGCCATGTTGCATGTCAAACTGTACTATCGATTTTATATTTGTAAATTCCATTACTGTATGTAAAATAAACGCCAACGTCACTTAGTGACCAGTTTTGTTTTTGAACCTGTTGACACGCTTAACGCCACTTACATTAATTACTTAAGTTAAAACGCATTATAAAAATTACGTGATATTAATCGTTCTGCTTGTATAATATTTGCGAAGAAAATATTCATTTTTTTGAGGGTTAAATATTGAGGATTGTAAGCGATAACGAATAACACAGCCATCTGGCGAACACAATGCAAGAAAAAGCTGTGTAATATTTTGTCAGTTTCTAAACGCAATTCGCATAAACATTTAACATAATTTTGCTCTCTTGTACTTTTACGACATTTACAGTCCATGTACATCATTTGCATGCTGTTAATATTTTTTATATAAGATTCAAATAGCTTTGTGTAATTTATTTCCAAAACATTAGGCCTCAACCTAGCATGGCCTTGTAAAACTAGCTTATTATTTAAACGGATACAAAACTGAATATTTGCCAATTTTAATGAACCAATTTTTTCCTTATCACGATGGGAAATCAATTTCGTAATAAATTTTTTGTAAGGATGTGTCCTGTACAAAAATGAGGTCCTGTAAAAGGTGAGTTGCTGTGCCATTATTACAGTTGGCCAAGTGAAAATGTCATTAAATTAAACGTAAAAAAAATCCTCCATGCGTAAAATTCGAGTTTTTGGCTTCGCAGCCGAAACGTTTCAAGAGCAAACTGACTTTGTGATTTTTTCAACATTCAATTACATGTTGAGAGACTGACTAAAAACCGCAGTTGTCAACCTAGATGAAAATTCTCACAGCAAAAATGTAAATAAAACGTTGATGTTATAAAGTGGACCTTGCATTGCGCGTACTGTATATGTGCACTACACAGTATGAGCAACCAATTCACGACTATTCCCGCTTAATTAAACAAAAGAAATTTTAACCAAATAAATTTGGCATTAACAGTATTTTAGGTTGCTACTATTTTCGATCTAGGTGGCACCAGATGGAATTTAAGAGGAAATATACGAGTTTAAGTACCGAGAATAGACACAAAAATTTTCCCCAAAATCCTTAAGGGTGAAGCCGGCTTCCCGGGGCAGCTACAGCAACCAAACAATTTCATCTCAATTTAGTCTATAAATCTCAACTCTCTGTTAATTATAGACAATAATCTCAATTACCACCGTCGCGGATAACTTACCGTACAACATTTTAATACATATCATAAAAAAATAATTAAATAGAAAGCCAAATTCAATGTAATATGTACCTGACTGCTGAACCTGAGTCAATGCCATATTGATCTTCCATTAGAGTGGGCTTGTCCTTATTAGCACTTTACCACTGTCACTACACAACTCTAACACGGTTCCATGCCGATCATACTAATCTTTATAACTGACCGATCATGTAATAGCAATATTTCAATTTAACATTAAAATATTAGACGCTTAATTGAACTGAAAATATCGTGTCACCATCAAGCCGACGAAAATTCGACACCCCTTCAGTCACTGTACAACAAACAGTGATGCCAGTAACCCCACTTACAAAATAAACCCACGAGTTTTTATCAAACTTTTTTTACCAATTAAATAAATATTAGATTAAATTAGCAGTATTTAGAAACTAGCCATCTAACACTATTTTATAATTTTAGATCATTTTTGTATTTTAATAATTACACTTAGCAACAAAACTGGCAATTTGTTCGAATGCTTTATGTAGCGATGGTGTTGTCACCTAGCGGACAGTCAATATATTGCAACTACCCGCTAAATTCAAACGTATTATTTTGAGATGCTAATGAGATTACTAATGAGATTGTTCTCAATTTTATCAATTATAAAGTATCGATATTTTTTATAAATAATTTTCTCCCCTCCCCCATTGTAAAGTTTTTTACAAACGTGTACGAATTACCGGTATTTTAATGCAATTTGCTGTAAATAAAAACCGCTCCTAATAACTTATTTAATAATTATTTGAAATTCAATTGCATAACACAAGCAGATGTACAACAGTAATTAAAACAATTCAAAGAAATTAATTAAATTATAGCATACTGTATCTTAAATTATAAACTTTATTTTCCAATTATTATTATAATAATTCTTCAATTTAATTGGATGATGACACAAAACGCATTGCTATTTTGTATTTTAAGTACTTTTCGATTAATTCAATTATTATTTCTTTCAAGGCTTTCGATTACAAAATATTAGATTATTTAAATGTAAATTTCATAAAATTAGATGTATAGCAGCAGCATGCAACACTCACACTTAGTATTGTTGCTACAATCTAAACGTTTGCTACTGAATTTAAAATTAGTTTAACTGACGAAATAGGACAATTTCTATACCGATGGTTTTTCACCGGTTTTTTTTTTAAATACCAAAAATAAAATAATCGTTCCAATAAATGTCTTAAGTTGTAATGTTGATTTTAATGTCATTTGTCCTGATGTAAAGAGTCGCTCTTTGATGTATGAGGACTTGGAAAGGACACAGCTGCATCAGCGGACAGAGACCTTGTTTGTTTGGAAATGGAACTGTCACTGGCCATGTTGCTTAAGCATGTGTATGACGCTGCTGGTTGACTTAATTTGGACAAACCACTCTCAGAAAAACCTTTTAAAATTAAATCAGCAATGTAAGTCAATTGTACAACATTAAAATTAATGTCTCAATAATTATTACTTCCGTTAATTTGAATTGTGGGTGAAAACGACGCTGCAGGACATGACCTGTGGTGATTCATGACTCCTTCTTTAGTATTTTTTTCTGGTTTAAAAAGAACTTTGTAGATTTTTGGCATAAAAAGACAGACCAAAAGCACAGTTGCTGCCAATGATAAAGAAAAACTTAAAGTGATAGTTCGTTTAACGCTACTCGTGCTGGTAAAAAACAGAGGCATAAACGCCAGCCATAAAATCGTGGTAGTATAATTAGCAAACGCAATATAACGAGCTTCGTTAAAACCGTCGGGACATTTCCGAGTTTTGAAAGCATAAACCGTACAAAATCCTATGAGAACAAACGGGTAGACGAGTCCCACCAAATAAGAAGTATCGTCTGAACCGGAGCATATTAAGACGGTTTCATCTCTTGAAGGATGAATATAAATTGCGTCTGGAGGATGAAGAATTAACCATGCCGAATTGATTATAACTTCCACTGAAGTTAAAATAATCGTGATTATGACCTGCAA
The DNA here is from genome assembly GCA_013389785.1 of Helicorthomorpha holstii. Taxonomy (NCBI): domain Eukaryota; kingdom Metazoa; phylum Arthropoda; class Diplopoda; order Polydesmida; family Paradoxosomatidae; genus Helicorthomorpha; species Helicorthomorpha holstii. The sequence goes on from JAAFCF010005748.1 coordinate 7,534,321, forward strand.
ATTTCAACATACAATTTACTAATTTATGAAAGCAGATGTAGTAAACTTAACTTAGTAGAGAAGCTATACCGAATGATTGTCTAAATTGGAACACTTTTTTGGTTCAATGCAAAAAAGAAACTAAGCTAATCATCACTAAACAGTTTTCTAAATCACATAAAAAGTTGGAGAAATTCCCATTGGAATTGGTAATATTTAGTCTCGTTTATTTATTAATACCGGTACTATAAAATATAGTATTCCAACTTCTGAAAATCACCGGCAGAGTATAGATCTGTAAAGCATTTTTTAAGTGTTTTAAATTCAATACTTTAAAACAAAAAAAAAATTTGTTAATTATTTATCGTATTCTTGCAAATTAATTTTTAAACTTAGTGTTTATAAATAAAATTACCTGAGATGCAGGACTTATGTAGCGAGTTTTTCGTGGTCTTTTGTGTCTAGAGTTAAAAATTCTTGCAATCCGATTGGTTTTAGTGACAATTGCGCTATAACACAATGTATAGCAAAATCCCAAAAAGAAGCGAGTAGCTCCACAAACAAATGTCGATGGTTTTGCTACAATTACAAACGTCAATCCATACGATAGAAATATGCCACTAAGAAGAATGAAGCTCAACTCTCGTCCAGCTGCTTTGACAATGGGCGTATCACTGTACACCCAGAATACAATGCCAACTCCTGCCGTGACAATTAAGCCCATACCGGCCACTGTTATAGCAGCCATTGCCCACTGATTGCTGTACTCGACAAACTCGACTGGAAACGCAATACATTTTTTAAGACTAATATCTGGTGCGGTACCCTCCGGACAATCGTCACAGCGGCTTGCAGATGACAAAATCTGGTAGGCAGTACAGTTTGTGCAAACCCAACAGCAAGTGTCTCCTTCCTAAAAATTATTACAAACGGTCTTTAAATTTAATAGAAACCGAATTCTTTCATCTCACATTTATTTTTTTATCACTGACACCTGTTGGATCTTTGCTTGGCCAAATCGACAAGGTTCACTGCAATAGGATGTAGGTATTTTTGTACTTCCAGCAAAAAACTTCATTGATTGGTCGTCAATGGTTAGTCCAGGTTCACCAGTCGTTGTAGCTATTCATAAATACGATATAATTAATTGTCAAGCTCTGAAATTATCATATTTATTGAAATTTACGCATGTAGCTTCCAACTACTTTCCAAATGTAGCCATCCTCGGTGTGTTGATAATTTAGTATGGTATATCTTGGAGGTCCATCTCCATTAGGTTGAAATTGAAACATTTTCCCATTTACGTCTAAAACATTAACAATAAAAATAGCCAAACAATATCAAATAGTTTTTTTTTTGGTACCTTCAAATTGTACTTTATCCAGATATTGTTTTAATCTGCATCCGTCGAGAATCTCCTGCATTTCTCTGCATAGTCCTGGATTGTTAGAACCACATGTTTCGTTATGCATATCAATCAACGCGTGGGCAAAAGCGTAGACTGCGTCTCTCACAAAATGCAAATAGGTTTGCTGACGATAACTAGCATCTTCAGCAATCGTTTCATTGCCAAAACACTCGTCGTATTCAGTATTAAATGAAGTGTCCGGTAATCCAGTCAAGCGGCATTGAAAAAACTCCTCCCAAAACTCATTAAACCATGGATTGCTGAAATTACTATGATAACTTGCTGGTCGTAAACTTTGAAAGTATCGATCAAATCCAGTCAAGTTTCCCCACATTGGTTGAACTGCAATAGTCCCTTCAATTTCTTTTTCATGTCGTTCCACCACTGTATGTCTTCCCGACCATCCATCACTGCCAATCCAAACGAATTCACCAACAGCTTTTTGACGTTTAACAGCAGACATTAAACCACGAGCAACTTTTTTATCAGAAAAAATCACCACCACTATAGACACAAAAAACGACGACTTAATTAAATTTAGAAGTTATCAGTAAATAAAAAAATTAATTTTTTTTCCATTGTAAATAGAAATCAAATTAAAAATTAAAATCTGGCAAAATAGAATACATAAAAGTATTAGATTCTAAATGCACTATTAATGCATTAAAGAAATAACCAAAATAATTTATAAAATAACAATTACTACAAATTTTTTTAATACATTATTAAATTTTTTATGCGGCAAAATTACTTTTTTTTTTATCTCTTATTAAATTGTCTGCAGATTAAGTTTTAGAAAATGTCATTTTTATTTAAAATGACAATTATTTTTTTTAATTGTGTTAGTTATGTGTCTGCGGATTAATGAGTCATTTTTTTCTATTCTTTAAGAAAAAGAAAAAAAAAAACCTCTAGCTTTGCTGCGATGCTTGAGATTTTGTATGACTTCATCGTAATCACTTGGTTTGAAACGATCGACATTAATCCTCTGTAGAGAAGCAAAACAGATATTAAATTTAGGAGCCAATCTTTCCAGTTCTTCTAATCCTTTGTTGCCATATTCGGTGTTGCTGTATACTAATGAAACGTACGTCCAATTAAAGTAGCTATAAAAATGAAAAATAAAGTTATAAATTACTCAAACTTAAAACAATTGAATAGTGTACTTACTCCAGTATTCCTATAATAGCCTCAACCTGATTAAGATCTGATGGGACAGTTCTGTAAAAATAACTAAACATTTCCTTGTTGCTTAGTGTTGTACTGGTCGATAAATAGCTGATCTATTAAACTAAACATATAACACCTGTAGACTATTAATTTATTAATCAAAAAGCTGTTACTTGTGGGATATGAAAAATTCTAAGTAGGTTAGCCACTTGAATTGACACTTGACTGGCCTGTCCACCGATAACTCCAACTAATCTACCATTGTACCCTGAAGTATACTTAACAGTTGAAGAGCCATTTCGACAATTCAGCTGATTTTCTTCACTTTCGTCACAAATAAAACCTAGCAAAAATTAAAAAACTTTTATAATAATTTTTCCATTAAAAAAAAATAGTTTTTAAAAATAAATAAACCTTTGATAAAACTTAATGACTGTTCCAATGCGTGAACTACATTATCGCAACTGTCAAGTAATGGACTGACAGCCAAACGAAATCCAGGTAAAATGCCTTTGTCATTGATATGTTGTAAAGTAAACAACAGCGCTTCCAGAGGCTGAATTCCGTCTTCTAACTGCAATAATGACAGCTTACTTTTAAAAATAACGTTTTTATATTTTTTCCACTAACAATATTTCATATATCAAAATGTCAAACCATGACAACTAACGTTCAAAAATAATTGGATATAAAGTTTTATTTATATTATACAACGACATTTCAAGTGCGAGTAAAAAATGTAATAAAACTTTCAAACTCAGTTACTTAATATAAAAAAAATTAAAATATGGCCCATTTAATTTGTATCATTGCCATGCTAATTTAATTGTAATACAGGTGTTTAACAGCAATTTCGACTGCACTAATTATTGCGTTTTAAAATGATTAAAAAATGCTGTATTAGCACGTAATTACACTACAGAAGCTATACAGTATATTTTAAACATTTACAATAAATGTAACAAAAGCACTTGAGAGGATTGAACTCGGTAACATTTTATTGGTACAAATGGAATTCAACATCCTGCTATAACAGCATAGTTGCTAATTGGTAAACAACGTTAATTAAAGTCTGACCATACTCAGTTGCCATTAACACGCGTACTATCGATGATCACATAATAATAAAGACAGTGTGATCACGTGAACAGATCGTCAATAGTGCTGATTAAATCCACATTTCCATTGTCGCTTACTGAGAAATAAAAGGGAAACAAAAACAAGACTCCTATGCAGTTCTCTATTTACATCGATAACAATAATGTTTGTTGTTTCCAATTAATTGTATAGTGGCAAGTCTTAAAAGTGCACCAAGTTTGAAAGGGCAAACCAAAATAGAGCGAGAGAATTTATTTATGTTTTTTTAAGAAATACTATTACGCTATTACTTGTATGCAAGTTAGAAATGTAATGTTAACATACAAATAGACGTCGTTGTGCTCATATAGAACTTTAATTAAAAATTATTAATTAAATTGGTGTACTTTTCAGTGCTTGCAGCTTTTGGAAATACTACAGAGACCAATTTAAACTAACTTAAATAAAAATGTGAACTTTTAATTTCTAAATGTGATTAGGATATTTGGTAAATGAAAAAGAGCAATTTTTTTTGATACGATTAAATGTTTTTCTTGTTTTTTACCCCTGTGGTTGTATTTCCATGACGACAATATCGATTTAATTAACGTTGTTTGATAGTTTTTGCTTGAAGCAGAAAAACGCCTATGATTACCTGTATTCGACCACAATCTGAATGATTGGGACTGTAAACGTGAATTGGAAATAACGCTCCCAACATCACAACAGGTGTTCCTTCTGAGAAATCAAAAACAATTACGAAACTCACATCATGCCTATCTATTAAGATAATGACGATCATAAAATATCTTTAAATGTCATATGAGCAAATTAATTTAGTCATATCAGCAATTACTTTATGCAATATTAATTTAACTTGATATGCAGTGTGCATAAATATGCCAAGCAGCAAGTCATATATCTAATTTAAACTTAACAATATATGTTACACAAAATATTAAAAAAAATCTAATTTTAAATAATGCTAGTATGGATTTCACTTTTGATTCAATTTTAATACCAGTATAGAGTAATATTAGAATAAGGCTACATACCGTTGCCATTGGAGCCAATTGTATTAAAGTTATGGATATTCTTCAAAAAGAATAAGCTTATAGCGATTAGCAGTAATAGCGTAGTGCCGTTAAAAGTCATCTTTTTAAATCTGAAAATAAAAATATTAAATAAACGTTTATGATCATGCTGTATTTTCTCAAACAATGGTATTAGCGGTATAAACTTTTAGTATTCGCGTTTATTTAGAACCGCATATCAAAAGTAAATCTAGGAAATGCATTTGTTTGGTAGAATAAACGCCTTTAATTCTTTGAGGGTTTTATTAAGTCTTTGAAACTGACATTATTAGCCAATTCGGAGTCTTTTATTCTTAAAGTGGGGAAAAAGATTTTAAGAATAGTAGCTACAGATGGCTTTAGTTCCCAAACTAATAACCACCAAACATTCTAAAAAGAAAGTTACATCTATAGATGTCATAAATATTTACTTTGCGTTGAGAAAATAATTCAACCGAAAAAGATGAAAACTGAATACATCCGGTTGTCATAGCGACCACAAAGATGATCAATCACTCGCATGTCATCCAAAAATCTTTCACAATCTTAACTTCCTGTACCAAATCTTTAGAAATAAGGAATATTAAAAGCATGTCTTTCACATTGTCTTTTTTCAAGTATAGCGCGTGCTACACCTACACTTAAAGTTACATTACACGTACTGTACTGTATATAGTTATAAATCAATTCTGACAATATAAAAACTTAAAATAATCTGTATGCTTGTCTACATTGTAAAATTAATATTGACTTCGATTGTACCGTATAACGAAGCAGTTGAACCAATATCGATTACCACACACAGAGACACTCCACCTTCAGAGATTAATATTTACATTGTAGACGATTGTCTCTTTGGGAGTAAACATTTGCATAAGCTCAAGAAAGGACTAATAATCTTATTAATAATCTTCAAGTTTTAACATCTGTCCTTAGCCAGCTACATCATTTATTTTGATTTCACTAATGCATGCAACTGTTGCGCTTAATTTTCTTTTTTCAAAGTATTTTAATTACCTTATGTACAGTTAAACAGTATAATCGCATTTAATACCATGCAATTGATGTGGTATTTAAAGCAATAAATTCTCAAAATGTGGACTTGTATACTGTACATACATTAATTCCCATAACTTATTCAAACTTGATCGCATAATCGCATTCATTTTTTGATGTATTAGACAAGGTTGAAGTTTGAATTCTGCCATCATTTCAATGCAGCAATATTGCTTTGATATATACGTTTCAGTTCATTTATAGTGTAAAACCTTAAATAGAAAATATATTTATAGATAGATAATATTGAAGCTGCCTTTAGAAGTTTAAGGATGTTTACGCTATGTTAGTATTGAATACCCGCTTAATCGATATTTTAAAAAACTTTTTTTTAGTGCTCAAATGTTTGCAAAAGCATATGAAAGTTTGCATTAATAATGTGAACATTATTCTACATCATGTTTAATGGTAAATAACTTATAAACACAGCGTTGGCAACTGTAACTTAGCATTGCAGCCTACAGGGCTTGTTTTAACCTTTTGTAACTCTAAGAAACTTTCCAAGATAAGCAAATAAAAACCACGTAATAATAGTCTAAAGCATGAAAACAATATTAAAATACAAATTTAGATTTTTAAATTGTGTGTTATTAATTTTTGTGTTTAAAAACTTCAATATTAAACGCAAAATCGATTTTTACGGCTCAAATTAGTACGTGTGGGCTTCCTCGTAATTACTTTAACTATAGCCTATGACTTTGTGGTAGTCCAGGTCACTGTTAATATCACAGGTTGGTAAAATAAAAGTACAATCCAATATACATAATGACATACAGTATTTGATACTTAATCCTCCAGACAATTCAATTGCACAAAAATATTCATGTTGTTGTATTAAAAAACTACTTTATTACCAAGCAGTTAATTGCATTGCCATGATTAGTGTATATACAGTATCTATTAGACTAATTATGAAAATAGTATATTAATTATAATACTTCTTATGCTGCTTCGCTTCAAGAGAATTCTAATTAACTAACATCCATCAAATACACTTCGCCAATTTTTTTTTGTCGGAAACTAGCGACTTTATCTCTGTTTAAATCTTTAATTTTGGCATGTAACATGTAAGATAGTGTTTTAATTGTTATGTTGGCAGAAATTCGTTCCATTGTTTAATTAAAGATAACTTTCGCATATAATTATTTAAATGACTTGTTTAATTTCCATGAATATAATTTGATTTTGATATTATTTTTACAGAATAAACGTTGTAGAGGCGTATAATATTATTAATTGCGTTTTTATATCGTTCAGCAGCCTCAACTTTTCAATGAAAGTCGTAAATTCTAGCACGTAATCAGGCAAAAACATGAAAAGCTTAGCAGAAATTAATGCCCTTGTATTCATCTCTCTAGGAAATGTGGTTGATACGTCGGCAATTAGTGGTGCATAAAATGCTCGACGTGGATTTTGTAATGTATTAGACACTACAGCCAAGTAATCCTCATCGCCCCACAAGCCAACACGAATGGAAAAATATCACCACACACATACGGTACTGTGTGCAGTTCAGTCAACAAAGAATCCAATAATAAATGAGTGAAGACTGTTTTGCATTGCAAAATCAATTTCCCTTTCCATCGATTTTCGTTTGCATTAATTAAAAAAATGTTTTAAATATCTTAATTAATTCGAATTTATTTTCATTAGCAAATACTTGTTTTTGAAGAATATCCAGTAGATAATTAGACAATTATTTACTTAATGGTAAATATATTTTCCAGCGAAATGCAACATTACGAAACTATGTTATTAATTATTTTATGAATTCATGAAAAATAATAAAACGAATAATTATCTATTTGTATTAGAATCAGCTTTTCATCGACTCATGTACAGCATTACAGTATCATTTTTCATTCAACTAAATAATTAGAAATTAAATCCAAAACATAATTTATTTTAACTTTTAATAATTTCATTTTAAAGTTGTTTTAATTTAAAAATTTTGTTGCCTGAAATTATAGTTTGTTTTTGAAACTACTCTTCCGTAGCCGTGATGTTCACAACTGTAAAACTGGTTTATATCGTTAAAATAAAGTTATGATTCATTGGTCCAATTCCAAATTAGAAAATGCATGCACTACATTTTGATGTAAGAATGTTTACTTGAACTTTTTTAAATTAAACTTTCATATACGATATACATGTACGGTATTAGTCTTTCATCAAAATACTATACTTTTGTTGTCGACATAGAAACACCGAGTAATTGCGTTTTAGTTTCGTTAAGTAAAAATTCCAATTTGTTATGATCAAATTTCAGAGCTAACTTTAAAGTGTTTTCTAAGTTAGCATCGATATTTTTCAGTCTATTTAAAGCACAGTGTATACTAATCTTATATACTTAGGTTGTATAAAGTCTAAATAGCAAAAAGCTACTAGCTGAGTAGAATTACCAATTGATGCTTTTAAATCAAAGCTCACAGACTCCTGTGAATTCAACATATATGCGGTGCTTATTGACGAAAAATGCGTTGGAAATACTGAATTTGATTTATGTATAATGGAAATTGTTAACTTTCTCACTGGAAAATAAATTACAATCCGTGTTTCAGTTGTGACGGGGCGCTAAGTAACATTATATTCTAGACTCAAAAAATATTAACGGTTACACAAACATTAACTCATATCATAAAATGCAATAAATAAAAATAAATGGAAAACGCTGTTTCAATCTCCTCCTCAATCAACCCCCACTACTATTATATCAATCAATAACAGAATTTTAGTATACCATACTTCAATATTATTAGTACAATTCCTACTTTTAAATTCAATAAAGTGAAACGATAATTTATTATACAGTAAGTACAGTACTTAACTGTTGCATAAAATCTCCATAAGCTAAAAGTTTCTAATAAATTAAATTTAAAATTTTGTTTTAAAAGTTCAATTCTCCGTCTGTTTCACTACTTTAAAAGTAAAATGAACTGTTTGAACAATGTACATTATACAATGTAAACCACAAAAATATAAATAACAAGTATTTAATATCTTTATATCAATACAAACCCGAAAGATCTGTATGAATTTAAAAGCCTCATAAATAAATTTCAATAAAATGATTTATCAATAAACTTTCTACGGTAACTCGATTTAAATCAATTGTCTTAATATACTATTAAATTTACACGAATGTCTCGAGAGAGTAAAGTGATAAAATGATATTAGCTTACCAAAATTAATCTTTAATATCGGTAGATAATCAAATTATCTTCAAGGTTTTTCAGTTACTTTGTCTATTTTGACTTCCTTTGACCTTTCCAATTTAGTAGATAGGCAATTAGTCAGTAGCCATTAACGTATACTAAGTAACAAAATGTTTTTCCTCCATCATTATTACAGTACGTATAGTGATACTGTTGGTACTAAATCACATGTTAAAATTACACTGGCAATTAAAGTTAACGGCTGTCCCACAACGTATTCGTCAACATTCTCAGCTTCTCTCAATTATAATATTCTACAGTGGCAGGTCTTCAGTGGTGCTAGCAAATCAAGGCAAAGCTGATCTGAAGCAGCTGCCATCATCATAATGGCAATACAACAGTACAACCTTACAGTACGACGTATTCATCAATGGAAAAAAACACATAGAATAACAATTGGCCAACGGATATCAAAATCTACATTTCGCCCCAAAGGCTAAAGTTCATTTAATACATTGTAGATGTCATTGATAATTTGTTTTTCAATAGTTGGCTTTCAACAGGCCTTACTATGTTATAAAGAATTTCTTAAGTTGAGATTTTTGCAGTGATAATGATTACGAAATGGAAGCGAGAGAATTATAACTTAACTACTGTATGCACTGTATAATAGCACATAAAGGCCTTTAGTTTACACAAGATTTTAATTAAAATTCTCAGCAACATTTCTACTATAAATTTCATTAGCTTTTCGTGAATAATAAAAACTGCTACTGTGGATTTGCCAGAAACTGAGAAAGTCTTGCCAATTGTTCAGCTGTCCAACGCAGATTTGCAATGCTAAATTATTCACAAACAACGCAATTAATTTATACATTCAAGAAAATAAGTTTTTTTTAAAAGTAGATCGTCAACTAAACTTAGGAACAGATTGCATGATAAATTATAAAAATTGAAACGCTATAAAAATTGACTTTTTTTGTAACGTTAAACTGATAAAGCTGTCTTTCATGCAGTGGCGTTTGTTATTTAAGGAAAATTAAGTTATAAAAATCTGTTTGTTAAATGAGGGAGTCATAAAAGAAAAATTCCTAAAGATGATTTATAGTGAAATAAAATTGCATGAGCATGCGACGAAATAAAAATTTACATAAAACTTCGTCGACGTAATTTGTGTATACATACGTCAGTCAGGGAAACACTCTCATGGCGAAATAAAGACGCTCTGGCGCCAAGTTTCCGTAAAGTTGTATCGTCCGTCGACACCGTTAACTTCTTCCGTAAAACTAACCTAAAACTATAAAATCTAATTAGCGTTGAACCATAAAAGTTTTAATAAAAATATTTGCAAAACAGTATGTACATTTAAAAAAGTTATTTTAGTACACGCTACTGTTGCTGTGTAACTACTGTACTGTATATAAAGACTTTTAATTAAAAAAATTTAAAAATTCGAGTGGAAAAAAAAAGTTGTGTAATTTGTAGGAATTTCTTGAAAATCGATACCCGGTAGTTCAATATACAAATCACTTTTTGGTTTAATGTTCTTAATAAATTTTGATTTTCTATTATTAATCGATAAGCTCATTTATCTTTTTTAAGTTACATAATATTGGTTATTTTTGGCACTTACATATTCACATATTTAGCAGGCGGATGACACAGTTGGCAAATGGGCCGTCGAGTTGTCATTAAGTACGTTGAAGGTGCCAGATTGTCTTTGCAAAGTTGCCATATGACGCAGAAGCAAGAGTTCCCAGTGGAATTAATACCATGTCGTGTTGAAAACGCCATATTGTTCATCGATTAAACTTTTAGTAGGGTGAGATTACCTGCACAAACTCTGAGAGTATGGTTATAAATGAATAACAATAAGTCTATCAGTGTTAAATTGAATACTTTTCTATAGTTGCCTTTCTTCAAGCAGGAACCTCAATTGTAAATTAAGACCCTTTTAAAATAATGACAGGTTCGTTAGACAATAAAAACACAACCAGGATTACTGTAGCGCAAACTATAATGATGAACATGAACCTTTCGAAGATGAGTTTACAAAAGGTGAATTACAAAATCAATAAATGGTTTTTACCAATCTCCATAAACACGGAAATAAAAATGATCCACGTATCAAAGCTGTTCATTTTCACATGCAATCATTGAACATACATTTTCTAATGGTATAGGAACATTATGATCATTACGAGAGTAGTTTTAAAAATCGTTATGTAATGAAAATTCACGTCTCTTAATGGTAATGAAATTCTAAACGTTTCTAGACGGATTAATATCTACTTGAGCAGCAAAACTTCAAGTTAAATTTCATCCATTTACGTTTAATCTCGTTAAAAATAGCAAATCGGTAATCAACGTGAAAAATTAGATTTATTTAAACCTTAGAACTAATTTATACTCCTTGGAGAACCAATCTCTTATCACCACTTCCTGCTTAAGTGAAAGCAAAAGTACGGTACATAATATTACAACAACGTAAAATATTTCGTAGACGTTGTCACGACGCCATTGCATTTTCTTCAACACAATTAACTCGACAGAACAAGAAACGATGATGGAGTAAACGGAGAAAGAAAAGAAGAAAAAAAAAGAAAATTGCTGCGTTGAAAGGTTTTTCCATTTGTTAAAGATAGCTGAGGTGTGAAAGCTAATATATCGGTCTTACGTATTCCATTAAGCATGAGAAGACACAAGGCGAGATGTTTAATTATTTACGCCTGCACTTCTTTCATTTAAAGATATAAATAACTTCTTTTCCTTACGGCTATGATCAACAAGAGTATAATAAGTGCAAAAGTATTGCATCTCTTATTGATTTAATAAGCAAGTCTCCGACCAATTTACTTTTTCAAAGATTGGCCCAGTATCACATTTGCCATTTTCAAACACACTGACTCTTCATAAATTCGTTAAAATCAAAAACTAATTAATAATCTTTCCTAAAATAACTGAATACTTGAATAATAAAAACCTAAAAATATTTTTTTTACACAAGTTCTCTTTTTGTAAAAGCAGAACGTCTTCAAGTTATTTAATCATTTTGATTAATGGTGTTTAGTTAAATAAAAATGTTAACAATTTTCTTCAATATATTTTAATTAGCATTAGGCTGGACTCGTTAATGAAATAACGGTTAAACACTATTTTGTTTTCATACAAATAACAAAAAAGTATAATAGGCTCTGTCATTATTATTATTTATTATTGTACTATGAATTTAGCCGGTATCAAATCATCTACTGTATAATCCAAAAGTTGCAATGTGGCACATGCATAATTTATATATAAATATCGCATTTTAGAAATGACTATAAAGTAGTTTAAATAAGTGGTTTTTAGAAGAAATGTTTAAAAAAAATATTAATATAAAAATTGTTCAATGTGCGTAAGTTAAAGGCAACAGTGCACAGGAATTGAAATAAGAATATATCGACTATTATGAATCCAATATAATACAGAATGATAAATTTTTTTAAAAAAAATAAGACAAAAACAACTTACTGGTATTAAAATTAAAAAGTCCAAACTGTAAAACAGAATTTATGGCACGGTACTCAAAATCTTTCAAAATAAATCCAATATCAATTTACAAAATAAATATAAAAAACTGAGAGGGTTGTCAATGTTAATTTGTAAGTTTATATTATTATTCACTCTTCTGGAATTATTGTGTTGCAATTTCCATGCAAAATGTGCTGAACTTCATCGCAGTTGTGATATTTATTAAACACATCTTCATATCCGTGTCCCTTCCACCATAGACACAACTGCCGATTCCATCCACAAGGTAAAGTATAGAAAAGTTCAGGATTTTCTAAGCTTACTAAGGTAAAGAAATCCTGATCACCTAAATGTCCCTGAAAATTATATTTGGTCACTAAATTCGTCACCACAGAGGATTTGAGATAATTAGAATAAGTGAAAGAATCGCGCATTCTTTGCAGATGTAACAACAACACAGCACTGTTAAAGCCAGTTAAGCCGTCAGGTGGTGGATCTCCCACTTTGGTTCCTGGATGCTCTTTACGATACAAATGAAATACATGACGATATACAGGCTGCTGCTCCCTAGCAATCCCAATCACATTCGTAGGCTTAAAATTATCAAAGAGACGATACAGATCTAATATATCTGACTTAAATCGGATGTCCACGTCTAGCAAAATAATCTTCTCTAGTGGAAATATTTTATGTAAAACGATTGAGAAGAAGAAAAGCGTATCGCTGTAATAAGCTCCTGGTTTGTAAATAAAATATTTAAGAATTTCACCAATCAGTGGCTCAGTCTTTTTAGCCACTTCGTCTGCATCGTGTGGTACAACCTATTAATATTAATTTGATATTATTAGTAGTGAACAAAATTTAGTAAATTAGTATACAATGAAATTATCAGGATTTAAGTACCTGAATTGATGATTGCGTCCACCTTTTACTTTCACGTAAAACTATGTTTCTGGCAATAAGTAAACTCGATTGATCTCCAATAATGTGAAGTTTTAGAGGGCAACTTGAATGTTGGACCATTGAACTCAAACTCTGTATGAATTTTTGTTTCAAAACCGAATTACCCTGAGCTTTGGTGAAAATCATAGCAACGTTAACAATGTCCTCGTCTTCTTCATCGATTTCTTCCCGAGCATCATCTCTAAAATGATTGTTTCCCGTCTCCTCATTCCTGAATTTATCTCGGTGGTCCTGATGGTCAAAGGTGCCATCCAATTCTGACAGGTGGCCAGCTGACAATGGCCCATTGACATTTGCACCACTTTTGACATGGTGACCGATTCCAGGCTTACCATTAGCACTGCTAGGACTGATCAAATACTGATACAGAACGCACGTTACAATAATACTTAATATAATCAGAGATATCTTAAAACTAAAAACGCGAGCTAACCCCATGAATTTCTCACAAATAAAAAAATCAATCACACATCTTCATCTTTCACTCAATCAACAAAACACGTATTACGTAACAGTTACTGCAAAATCTTCAAAATATTTCTCCGGTAGAGGACAGCAGCAACTACCGAATTTTATTTCACGCATGCTCCATGAAACCATTCCTTTATGCACTGAAAATGCATTAATATTATTTAATAAATTGATAATTGAAGGTACAATTGTTAGTGAATAACTAACCATATCAGCATTAAATCTACACATTGGGATTTGTGAATTAGATTTTGTGGTGTGAAATTCTGAAATTGAGTTGTCTGTTGACTTCTGTCAGTGAAATTAAATTTTTAGTAAAATGGACACGGAATTATTAGTAAAAAATTTTGGTTCTTTTGCAAAACCAGACTGGATAGAATCCGAGCATTCTACAGGGGTAAGATTTCATAATAATTATTATTAGTTGTAAGTGAATGATTAAAATAATGTAAAGCAATGACAATGCATTATTGATACTGTACAGCCTTTTACATTTCTAACTTGATATTTGTATAGACGACAATTATGGCTGTAGAATTTAAAGACGGAGTCATAATTGGAGCCGATTCCCGTACAACAACTGGGTACAATGGATTAATATATTTTTTATTTAATGAAAATAATGTTTGTTATTAAATTTACAGTGAATACATCCCATGTCGAGTAACTGACAAACTCACCAAAGTGAGTGACTACATTTATTGCTGTCGATCTGGTTCCGCTGCTGACACTCAGGCGATCGCCAACATAGTTTCATATCATCTGGGTTTTCATGAGTATGATATTTTACATTTATAGTTTGTATCTTGTATTCAAACGCAGTTTGCTTGAATAGAGTTGAACTTGGTGAACCAGCGACAGTTAAGTTAGCTGCTAGTTTGTTTCGAGAACTGGTCTACAACTACCGCGAACAACTTACTGCTGGTATCATCTGTGCTGGATGGGACAGACGAAACGGAGGTCAGGTTTATACAATTCCTCTTGGCGGCATGTGCGTTCGCCAAGCATGTAGCGTTGGAGGTTCTGGTAGCACGTATGTTTACGGTTACGCCGACGCTCAATTTAAACCAGGAATGGAGAAAGAAGAAGCTGTTAAATTTGTTACCAACAGTAAGTGAATATTCATAAATTTGTGTGCCTCTCGATTAATGTCAATACTTTTCTTACAGCGGTGGCCCTGGCAATGTCAAGGGATGGATCCAGTGGCGGTTTAATACGTATTGGCATTATTACTAAGGACGGAGTAGAACGAAGAACTATTCTTGGAAATGAACTTCCACGTTTCTACGAAGGCTAACTCTTAACAAATTTATCGTTAGCTATA
This sequence comes from Helicorthomorpha holstii, assembly GCA_013389785.1. Taxonomy (NCBI): domain Eukaryota; kingdom Metazoa; phylum Arthropoda; class Diplopoda; order Polydesmida; family Paradoxosomatidae; genus Helicorthomorpha; species Helicorthomorpha holstii. Next base: position 7,549,510 of record JAAFCF010005748.1, read on the forward strand.
TTGCGAAAAAATCTCGGTTGTCACGCTTTTGGTACTCTAAATATTAATTGGTAACCAATAACTTTATTGTATGGTGATTCAAATTATGAATAAATTCGTGATAACACAGACAAAAAAGTTACGTCAACATGAAGTACGAGACGGTTCAAAATGAAATTTAACGTAATGAAAACGTAGAATTTACCAAAAAGGTAGAATAATAAAGTACAGCGCACGAAGTTTGCACGAAACTGAACTAAGTAAGAAATTAAACTGGCAGCTTTAAATTAACGCGAATTATTTGTTTAATTTGCCACTTAAATGTGGACGTTTAATTGTGCAGGCTACTGTTAGTACTATAGAAATTGAATCCTCATACCAACAACTGAAGTTGGGAAGTTTCTATAACTTTGCATTAGTTTTTTTGTTGAAGTTTTTCTTTAAAAATTAAGCAATCTGGCAAATTTGTTAATTTTTCAACAATAGTTCTCACATTAAGCAATACTACGATGTCTAATAACGTTAATTATGAAAAACCCCTGCACATTTCAAGTTCAGCGTGCGCTTTAAATGTCGACCATTCATTATATAAATAACATCTTTATAATTAACGAATTTGATGTCACCTGGTTAATTATTTGCTTCACATTCCATTTTGCTGTCTCCGTTACCATCAGATTGTCCTTTGGACGTATCCTCAGCCTTTGTTCCATTATTAGCCGGCTGCTCTTGGGGCGGAGGTTCAGCTTTGGGTTTAGGCATGTTTAATATTGGAGTAACAACAGATTCTAAAACCTACATTCAAATAAGCAAGTTATAATCAACAAAAAAAACTGAAAACAATACAAGTCTACAATAAACGCCGTAAGAGTGTACCTGCTTGGCTCGTTTAATGTCATCGATAGAGACGGGTAGATTCTCGTGAAATTCACAAGGCCTGGCAGCTTCGTCATAACGTCTTTGAGCTTCCTCCACGGCCGACTTCACCTAAATTTAAAGTTTTATTACTCTGAAATTTTTTATAATTTACGTTAAATATAGACGAACCTCATTCATCTTAGCAGGTTCAATATGACTATACGTTTCTTCACGTTGTGCGAATGAATCTAAAGCTTTACGTGACAACTGAATTGATCTTCCAAATTCTTCTAAAGCTTTAGGTCTCATTTCAAACCCTAGTTTTCTATGCTTTACAGGTTCTCCATATTTCTATCATTTACATAAACATATAACTCATTCTACTGGGATAATTTTTATCCAGTTACCTTTAATTCCTCCAATTTAACTACATATGCATTTTTTACTTCATCTTCTCCATCTTCATACAACCAGTTCTCAGTTTGATTTAACAATGCCGAAAATGCTTCTCGGTCCTGTATAAAACATTAAAAATTTCGGCTAAACAGTTTTAACTTTATTTATACTGTAATAAACAAACCTTTTCTAATATATAAATAGCTAAAGTATCGTTAATCTTTTCCCTCATATCATATACGTATTCTTCAACTGCATTTTTAGCATCTACTCGCTCTTTCTCAAGCTTATCATCCGCAATCATTTTTCCCTTTTTATTCAATTACACATAATTAGAACCACATATTCTTAAGTTAAAATAAAGTAATATTAAAACAAACCTCTTCCTCGATATATAGATTCAATTGTGTCTTTGGAGTCTCATACACTACTTTATCAATAGGCAGTTCAACTTGTCGTAGAACCGTTTTAGCTTTCTTGTTTGTAGGAGATTCCTTCTTATCATTGGAATCCTGATAAAATATTAAAAAATAAAAGCAATCAACAGACAGAACAAAGTATAAAAAAACAAAATAACCTGAACACTTTGTTAGTCGGAATAAAATAAAATACTATACTAATATAACATGCACACTGACGTATAGTAACGATTTATTAATCGCGTTGCCTCAACTTTTCAGAATCGCAAATTATCGGGTTTCCAGCGATAAATGACTTAAAAGGTTTTAAATTTAAATTTTGGGTTGTTAATACCTTCTTCTCGTCAGGGTTATTAGTAGAGTTTGCCTGTTTTTCAGCCTTGTTTGTTCCGTTGTCAGAAGGAACTGATTTCTAAACAGTTACAGTAATAGGCGTTTGTTAGATACTTTTGTCTAACTTAATTCCGTCATGTTAGTTGAACAACATTACTCTCAAAAGTAAAAAAATCCCTACCTAACAGTAATCGGGCGGGTATAATTATTAAATCAACGATTTACCTCGTTTGCTTGATCTGCTTGAGTGTCCATTTTATCAGCATCATTTTCTGAAGCTTTACTGTCACCATCTGCTGAGTTTTGATCGACCTGCATTGGTTCTTCTCCGCCTTTATTCGAATTATCTTTTGGTTCCAATTGAACGGCAGAGCTCACAGTAAATAACCCATGAATGTTTATTCTAACTTTAACTTTAACCTTTGATGAACCTCCTTCGGCATTTGGTGCAACGTTGTTAATTGTAAATTTTCCTATTAAATTTTTCGCTTAGTTACAGCAATCACTATATATTTAGCTAACCATTTACCAATTAAAGTATCAGGATATGGAATGTTGTCGTAATGGGCTTCCAGCTTGAATGGGTTTTTTCTGTAAAACGTAAGCTGCTTCGAAAATGGAACTGGATGGTATTTTGTAAATACAATATCCGACCTAAATTTCCATAAAGATATTTGAATAAATGGGCTTGAGAAAATCAGACAAGTTTGTTCCTACCCGTCTTCATCTTGTTCACCCCACAACAATCGCACTGGATAGATCTGTACATCTGTTACAGCAAACTCTCGAACTTTAAAACTAGGTGATAACATTGCACATTGCAAGGCACAGCCTCTTGCGACCGCTTCATCTTGATTCAAAGTAGTACTGGGCTCCTTCTTAAAAACCTCCACTATTAATGTCTTAATAGCTGGAACTCGAGTTGACCCACCAACAAGTTCTACCGCACTTATATCATCAATGTGCAATCCTAATTATAATGGCATTTATTAAGATCGTGTATATATATGGATAATATATAAATTTTTAATTACGGCAATCCTGAAGAAGTTGTCTAAAAACCTTTTCAACACGTTGCAAAAAATCAGAAATAAGTTCCTCCATATCAGCTCTGAGATTAATACATTCAATCAAATGTATGAAAAACACATGTTCATTTAAAATAATTACCTTTTCATTTTTCCACTAACATCTTTTTCATCAATAAAACACTCAATACCAAGTGGTAACATGGTTGAATTTGCGCTCATTTGCTTTTTAAGTTTTTCGACTTCGGACAAAAGTCTTACATAAGCTCTCTGATTTGAATTAGCATCCACCTTAAAACGAGTCTTAAATTCCTCGTTGAAACTTTGAGCTAATCTTTCATCTATAACACGCGCTCCTAAGGTTGGATCAGAAATAGTTGCTAGCATCTACAACACAAACAACCAATTTTCATACCAACAAATAAATGCTGACGCAAATATCCAATCTACCTTTAGTTTTCCTTTATGAAATGCAACCGCCGACACTTGAAGAGTTGAATACCCCATATCAACAAATATAACATGTCGAGGTTTCTCTTCAGGAGCTGGGAGGTCCTGTTTATATATACCGTAACCCAAGGCAGCTAAACATAAATTTCAATAAAAAATTTAAACCTAACAATTCAAACTACAGTATTTAACAAATACTTACACGCAGTTGTGTCATTCATTAGCCTGAGCACATTAAGATCAGCTATTTGTGCTGCTGACAGTAAAGCACGTCTTTCGGAGTCAGTAAAATGTGCTGGCACCTTTTAAATAAAATATTCGATGGCATGACACAATTTAACCATTGCGTAATTATGTTTCTTACCGAAACAACACAATCAGTAACTTTAATTTTAAGAGCAGTTTCAGCAGTCTCTTTTAACTTTGTAAACATCATACCGCAAATCTGTTCTGGTGTAAAAGTTACCTTCTTTTTTAAATATTGAACCTAAATAACAATATATATAATTATTTAAACATCAAACTCCTTAAGATATAAAAACTTAAAAGTTACCTCAATTCCGATGTCGTCGTTTGGTAAACGCACAATTTTATATGGCAATTTATCAAACTCGGCTTTCAAAGCAGGATGACTATATTTTCTTCCCAACATGCATCGAAATCCATAAACTGTATTTTTCATGTTTGTTATCTGCTGGTTCTTGGCGGCAACTCCTAAAATTCGAGTCTTTTCCCCAAAAGCAACGCATGACCTATTAATTAAAAACGGTTCATACAGTAATATGATTCAAACTGCAAGGTCGTTTTGACTCAATTTCGAAAAATGTTTTAAATGTTTCTTTCAACACATTATTTTATTCAAATGAAAGTTAACTGAAACGAAAAAGTTGCTAGGCAATCGATGAAGTGACATTTTGTAAGTTTAACAATAGCAAATTCTAAAAAACGATAAATTTTCAAATCAAAACAAAATATTTTTAAATGGGAAGTAAAATCAATTTATTTACGTAATATAATGTTAATGAGAAAACAGGTCTCTTTTAACCTTCAAAGGGTTAACTAAACACCAAATATGGAATGTCATACAGACTTTATTAGAAAGTTGAGTGGGTGCATGTTTTGGTGTTTTAAATAAAAAAATTATCATTATAACGTTCCGTCTATCGTTCTATTAACTTATACAATTAATGATGCTTCATCAAAATAAAACGTAATGAAGCCACAAAAGATTAAATATTGAGAACAATGAAACGCCGGCATTCATGGCATTATTTCATGTGCAGAATTATGATGAAATAATTAAGAATAAGTGTATACTTACGGTGTCGCCCTAAGACTATAATCGTTAGCAATGGTTTCAATTCCTCCAGCTCGGGCTACAGCTATAAAGCAGGACTCACTGCCAAAATCTATTCCAATTACCGACATTTTGCTGTAAGATAAACGCTTTGACTATCGTGTTAAACACTTTGATCGGCCAAATAATAATGATATCCAATTGTCTAGAGATTTCCAAACGCTGAGCACACGAGAATTTTCTAGAAATGGATCAACCACAGGTCCACTACCAGCCCGTAACGGCGTAAACGTGCAGCCTATGAAACACGCGCACGTTATTCCGCGTTCGTAACAGTTTCAAATGACGTCACATAAAAGTCGCATGTGGCGTGTGTCAAATTACATAAACTCCGCCCGTCCTGTAAATTTGATAAAAGACTACGTCATCTGAACTACATTGCGTTTTACCATTCGCTAGGATGGTGTTTTGTGACGTAAAAATAATGCAAACGGCGCGCGCGCATAGCGGCGGCAATTCCATTTGATGATTACCAATTCCCATTTGTGTGCTTTTCAAGTGTGAATTGGATCTTAACTACCGGTACTTATATTCATTTTATTTAAAATCATATACTTTAAAGCATTTTAACAATTACAGGTAAAGTAAATTTTTAATAAATTCAGAATAACTGTTTAAATAATGTTTTTTAGGACATTGTAAAGGAAAACATTAACATTCTAGTATGGCAAACAATGCAGATCTAGACGAGATCGTAGGTAATTTAGCCAAAACAACTGTTGAAGATGACTCCACGGTTATCAGTTTTGCTGGAAAAGGATTGAAATGGGATAACGCAAGTCATGGTACGAACATACTGAAAATTCTAAAAATTTGTTTATCAAATGAAAGTAACGTTCATTAAATTTAGTGACCGACGTTGTTGACGCAATCCGTAACTGCCCAAAAATGTTGGTGTTGAAACTGGAAGGTAACACACTGGGCGTTGATGCAGCGAAGGAGATTGCTAAAGTGCTTGAAGGACATCCAGAATTAAAAGTTTGTTTTATTCTTAAAGTCAATAATCGGTTAATTCTACAGTAGGTAATTTATTATCACATTCTAGAGAGCTTTGTGGAAAGATATGTTTACTGGACGATTAAAAACAGAAATTCCTCAAGCATTGGTTTGTTTTTTAGTTTGTATTTTGTTGTCATAAAATAACAGTTTTTTTTATAGAGGTTTCTTAGTAGCGGATTGCAACTGGCTGGTGCTCAGCTCGTGGAATTAGATTTGAGCGATAATGCCTTTGGGCCTATTGGAGTTGAGGGAATCGCTGAATTGCTCAAAAGTTCGACTTGCTACACTTTACAAGAGCTTAAACTAAACAACAACGGCCTTGGAATTCAAGGAGGAAAAGTAAACGAACTCTTGAAAACTTTTGCGTTTTGTGTATTGATTTTGTTTTATTGGTTAGGTGTTAGCACAATCTCTTTTGGCTTGTCACAAGAACAGTTCTGATACTCAAAAACCAATTCAATTGCGAGTATTTATTTGCGGAAGAAATCGTCTTGAAAACGATGGGGCCAAAGCTATTGCCGAAGTTTTTAAGGTAAACAATTTATAAGTATTTGACATTTAATCTATTTATTATAATATTGATTTATATTGCAGTTGTATCGTAGTCTTGAGGAAATTCAGATGCCTCAAAATGGGATTTTTTCTGAGGGAATTCAAGCAATTGCTTCTTCGTTGGCGGAAAATCCTAAATTAAAGCACATCAATTTCAACGACAATATTTTTACTGTGGAAGGCGCTAAAGCAATGGCAAAAGTATCGTTTGATATTGTTATGTTTATTTAATAATTGAGTTAATTCGTGGTAATTTCAAACAGACTTTACCGAAGTTACCAAAATTGGAAGTTATTAATTTAGGTGATTGTTTAATTAAAACTGAGGGTGCCACCGTTTTAGCTGCTTCTCTAACATCTCAAGAAAGATTAAAGGTGATTTTAAAATCGATTTGATGAATTCAAACAAGTTTAATTTCTAGTAATTTAAATTCTAGGAGCTACATTTGGGATATAACGAAATTACACAACAAGGTGCATTGGATATTGTGAAAGCAGTAGGAAATAAATCTAAGTTAGAGACGCTTGAGTTAGGCGGTAAGTGTATATTTGAAGTCTGTTTTTAGAAGTACTTGACTGAATGAATGTATTGTTTTTGATAGGCAATAGTTTTGGTGAAGCTGGTTGTGAAGCTGTTAAAAACGCTTTAGAAAAGTTAGGAAAACTAGCTATATTAGGTTCTTTAAGGTAAAATTCATTTTGATTAGAACAGTTATTTAAAACGAAGTAGATTACTTATGAAATTATGATCTTATTCGTATAGTGATGATGAAGGCGATGACGACGAAGACGAGGATGATGATGATGAAGAAAGCGATGATGGTCAAGAAGAAAACGATCAAAATGAAAGTGTTTCTGAAATAAAGATAGATCAATTAGCAGTTACAACTGTGAATGCTATTCCAGTTGAGTTATTTTTTTTAAAAATATTAAGAGAGCTTGCAAGATCGAACTTGTGACAAGTAAATATTATTGATTAAATGCGGCTGAAGCAATCGAATCAAATTCAACCACATCTTATCAATGCTTTCTTGTTGCACATTTTGCTACTAACTATTAATAACAATGTTAAATTTTTATTATTTACTTTATTAATATAGTCTACGCCAGCTGAATTCTTAACATGTCCTTCTGTTGGCCGCTTTCTTGGATTAGGAGACAATCGTACTCAAGCTCTTCTGGATCATATTGCATCTGTAAATATGATATACAAATAATTTATCAAAATATTAACATTTGTGAATATTTTAATTTTGTAGGAGTCCACTGGAATTGAATACGATATAGAGGTTTTTGCAAAGGTAATGATTTAATATTTTGGGTTTTTTTAAATTAATAGCTTGTTTAGTATTTAATTAATAATAACTTAAATAGGTATCATCATGTGTGATAGCTCAAAATCAAAACTTACAGGATAATGCCTTTGCATGTTGTGGTTAGTAAATTTTAAGTTAAACAAGAATGATGAATGTTTATTAATAGATTTGATATTTCAGATGAAATTCTTTCAAGCGCATTTAGAAAAGCAGAAGACAGTGACAACATTCCAGTTCTGTCCAACTCTATTTTAGTACATCTAGGTTTAATTAAGGTAGAGGAGAATTTACTTTCTAAATTACAAATGTTCAGAAATTTTAATTTCTTTACAGAGTGAAGATAAAAAAATCAAACCGCCTGAAAATCTTTCTGGCCCACTTTTAGCTCTTGAACGATGTGTCAAGCAGTCTTACTTCGCCAAATCTACCAAAGAAATTTTACAGTTGTTTTTATCCAGGTATAACTGGCTTCTCAAGTTTCTTTTTGTATTGTATCTAATGTTTTTAATGTTAAGGTTGCATGAACCAGTGGAGAAAACAGGAGACATCAAGCACAAATTGATGCAAACTTTATATCAATATTAAACAGTGTATTTCTAATGTTACATTGTGACCGTTAGAATCATTCTGAAATAAAACTGATTTATAGAAATCTTAAAAACTTCGAGTGTTAATTATTTTAAATCGCAGAATGTGATATAATCGTATTCATACATTGAGGCAAAGTTCATTTTGTTATTTGCTATCATAGTTTCTAGCTAAGAACGAGAAAATGTATGGTGTTACAAGAATTTTATCTTTACAGCAATTTCAAATGGCTATTACTGTATTTACCGAAACATTAAACCAAAAATTCTCCCTTCTCGTAATTAACGGAGCATGCGCCACATGAACACACATAAAATGTGGAAGGGTCCATCCTCCAGCTTCTGAACAACAAACATGCCCCCATAAAATAAGAGGACTTGAGGAAGAGGGAAAAGCCTGTTACAGCTAGAGGCTGCAGGGTGTGAGCTCTTTAAAAAAGGAGGAGATGAAGTTAGCATCAGGTGCAATGAACGTCAACTAAGTACAATAGTTTTATTAAGGTAAGTCTATTTTTTGTTACTATATCTTTTGCATAAAATATATTCAAAATTAGCATACTTATTATTACTACATCAATATTAACTACATTACTGGGTGACCTCTCGGTACGGATGCAAAGATAAGAGGATGAGATGTTGACCGTTTTGTTCACCCTAAATAAAGCATAAAGGTTGTTTGGGGACTTACAGTATTATTGTCCTGATTTTAAGACTGGCTGCAATTCGTTAAATTTAGCATTTAAAAATGGAGTAATAAGCTTCATTCTGCTTCATCTCCATTATCGATAAAATACACATGGATGTGCACAGAGTGAACGACCTTTATTTACTAGGAAAAAAAATTCTTATCCGGCGTAACTTGTCCAACGTTTACACTGGATAAACGTGTTACAAACAATATTGTCAATATGAAATAGCATTTTTAAACACCTGCCACCTACAAAATAACATGTAATGTGAAAAACAAGTAGGTTATTGCCCATTAATTTTAAAAGTCTCTCAAGTTTTATGTTAATACAATATTAAATTGTTAATTGATCATATTACTCGGGTTAGTAGTGTTCTAATATAGATGCATTTGTATTCAATTTATTAAATGGTTACCGGTAATACGTTTGTTATCGTTTTAAAGTTTTATTTAAATATCTTTGTACAAAAATAAAATGATTTTGGAAAAGTTTGAGCAATAGTTTTCGTCTAATAAAATATAAAAATACTGTATGTACTTTAATTACGGTACTTGTGAAATGTTGTTGTTTAAAATACGTCACGCGTGCAAATAAATGAAACAAGAGTCTTACAATATTTTGTTTGTTATAAACGATATCTAAAGTTTCAAGCAGCTACTGTATTGTAATAAACAACTGAAAACTAAAAGCACAACAAATTACAATGAAATTGTAATAACATTGCCGTATTGTAAACAGTTTATAAAATGGTCTATTTAAACGCTTTACTGTTTGCTAATCCGTTATCCATTGTATTTAGCTCATTATTGGATCACAAAATAGTAGATTCAGTTAGCATATACTGTATTTGAAAATTGGATCTGCCAATTACGAAAAGGAATCCCAACGGAAATCTTAGGTCGTTAACTAGTTCGTCTTTAAATAGACCGTTTATTGTATGGCTAATGTTTTAATTCACACTTCTTGTCCTCTCGATAAAGAAAGTTTCAACTTTTCTTTGTTTATTTAGGAGGTTTGACTTGCGACCTTTTGCTAATAACAGCAAGCCCTCGGAACAGTCATTTTGTGGTTTAACTGGCGACTAGTTGACCATTGCTGCTGGGGATTGTCAGAAGGGTGAGAATCAGAAATTTGATATCTTCTTTTTAACTTTAAAATACTTTACCAATTTAAAGCCATAAAACCATTTTTTTACATTTTAGACTTTTACACTAATTTTAAAAGCAGTCAACGATATGCCTCAGCCTGAGGATGCAGGTAATTAATTAAAATTAAGTATTAAACTTTTAGAGTAAGATGTATTTTTATCACTGATTTGAATTTTAAATGTAGGTTTTACTCTTGTGGATAATACTGAAGATGGTTGGAAGTGCGATTTAATCAATGATTCGGATGAATGTACTTTTATAGGTACTTTTTTGAATCCAACATTAAATAAATCAGAAGATTTTAAAGAAAGTAAAAAAGAACGGTTATCGATCAAGGATGGTGCTCCTTTGGGCAAAAATAAAAAGAAGAAGAAAAAAAAGTCACGGAAAAATGTACGTTTTTCTGATACTGTCATAACTTTTAAAAAGTACAAAGCTATCCTACCTAAACTACTAAAAAATGTTTTTAGAAAACGAAACACTCTACCAAGGGCGTTAAGAAAATTAAGAGAGAAAGAAAAAATCCTCCTGATTTGAATGGTGCAAGACCAGACTCGGAAGAAAAAGCCATAAACATACAACAAGATCCAGCTTGCTCAGTCAGTTCAAGTAAGGGCAAGAAACGAAAAAGCCTCCGTTTAGAAAACTCGCCAGCAAAAGAAAGACCAGTGGAAAACGGAGGGTGCAGTCAAAAAACAGAAGTAATTCATTATTATCAGGTACTTTAAAACTTTTAAAACATGTTTAAAGTAATCAGATGCAAGTATGAAATTGAGTAATAATATTTTCAATAATAAAACGAACATATTCATTAAACTTTATTTTTATAAACTATTTCATTGTTTTAAGACAAACGAAAAACGAGCAAGATTTTCACTTAATTCAACTGGAAGTTCGATCGAATTTATTTCACTTGAAAGCCCCGAAAAGAAAGACTTATCAACACAAAATTCCAACAAATTGCTCACAATTAATTTGGGAGAAAAACTACATATTAAAATGGAAGAAAATCACATTAAAACTGAAACAATCGAAGAAGATGCAAGCAGTTCGGACTCTTCAGATGAAGAAATCTCACAAATTATGAAACATGACCAAAAATCTGACATTGAAATTGCAAACGGCGCAACTACAAAAACACCAAAAAAGAAAGCGACAATTAAAGAAACATTGGCACCAAGCTCACGACCAGTAAGAAAAAGTAAACAAAAACTTAGTCGGTTAATTGTAGCTGAAAGAAGCAATACTCCGGATGGCATCTGGATGAGCATTTCAAGAAGTCCATCGCCAGTTTCAGCTGAGATAACCGAGCCAGCGGTAAATAAAAACTATAACCATTAAACCGGTAATAATTATATTTTCTAGCATAATCTAATTTTTATTTTAGGAAAGTTCAAATGGAGTAATCGTTTGGGCAAAACTGGCCAAATATCCCTGGTGGCCTGCAATCATAATGGATGGAAAAGACTGTGATCGCGAACCAGCAACCGAAGGATCACAGTGGATATTCTGGCTGGGTGATCACAAAATATCAAAAGTAGACTAATTCATTAAGTAACAATAATTGCAAATTTGATATTAAGCAAAATTTCTTTTCAAATAGTTACCAATCAGTCAAATGGTGGAATTTGTTACCAATTTCAAGAGTAAAGTTAATGAAAAAGGCACAAAACCGTATTTCCGCAGCGTCAATGAAGCATTAACTGTATTAAAGTAATAGAAATAAAAGACATTAGTGTGCTAAGTTTCCCAATAATTTACTACAGATTTGCGCAAATCGGTGTGGATTGCAGTATTCCTCTGATGATCCCAGTGAATTGATTCGATGGGCCAAAGATGGATTTAAAAATTCCCATAAAAAAGAATTTCCATTTATTCCTGATCCACGTAAGTAATTGAGCGCATTAATAATAATTACAGCAATTGATTTAATAAACATTGAAAAAATTATAGTCGATCCGATTCCGGATTTTATTAGACGCCGGCAAGAAAAAATCAGATCCAATAATATATCGGACAGACCACAATGTGACAATAATTCTGTGATCACATCCGGTAGAGGTAAGAGTAGAATTTGAATTCAACTTGGGATAAACATGTTGTATTTACTTAAACACTGATTTAGACCGTGCTCCAAGTGCTATATCTAAGGTTAAAAGTGGAGAATTAAAAGTTACTGGTAAAGTTAACTACTTTTATAAAGGACAACAGTGCCTGATCCTTTGTCTAAGTCAAAATGTATAAAACTAATGCTTTATTTCCCTCAGATGTGTGCCTTGCTTGTGATAATGTTGATGCTGTAGTTGTTGGCATGCATCCATTGTTTTATGGTGGCGTTTGCAAGGAATGCAAAGTGAGATAAAATTGTGATGAAATAAAGTAGTCAATTTTAACTGAGATATTATTTAGGAAGAATTAAAGGAAACTATATATGCTATTGGCGAAGATGGAACTAGTGTAAATCACATGTTAATTATTTTACTGTAGTACTGATTAATGAAAATGTATATTTTACAGTCATACTGTGCCGTTTGTGGCAGCTCTGGGGAACTGCTTATATGTGATAAACCAGGATGCAGCAAGTAAATCTAAATTTTCTTTTTATTTAAAAATTCCATTGTAATTGGATTTTTTTAGAGTTTATTGTTCGAGCTGCATTAAACTATTTGCTGCCGAGGGTCAACTAGATGAAGTACTAAAAGCATCTCCATGGTATTGCTATTTTTGCCTAAAGTATGATCCAAAAGTGCATGGATATCTACAAAAAACTGATAACTGGGAGTCAAATATAATACAGCTATTCCACACTCAACCTAGCGTTAATGTATGTTGCACTATGGCAAATTCATTAGTTCTGAAATATTTATCAACATTTGTTTTTAGATATTACCAGAGCTTTCATATAATGATAAACGACCCATACGTGTGCTTTCATTATTTGATGGCATTGGAACTGGTATTACAAAAAACACAATTATTTTTAATGTTTGTTATTTAAAAATCTTTATTTAAAGGAAAACTAGTTCTTGATCGTTTAAAAATTGAAGTAGAGGCTTACTATGCTAGTGAAATTGATGCTGATTCACTGCTAGTGTCAAATGTACGCCACCAGATAGTTTCCATGGGCGATGTACAGAATCTAAGTGACAATGATGTAAAATACTAATTATTTTATTTTGGTAAAAAGACAAAATTGAATGCTTTGAAATTTTCCTGAACAGATAGCGGCATTGTGTCCAATTGATTTGTTAATTGGTGGTTCGCCATGCAATGATTTATCTTTAGTTAACCCAATTAGAAAAGGTCTTTATGGTAAGTGAACTGATATATACAGTATTATAGTTACTAATAGTACTAAATTAAATTATTTATAACCATACTTTTAGATCCAACTGGAACTGGGAAATTGTTTTTTGATTATTTTCGAATTCTAAAAGCAATCCAGTTAAACAACAAAAACAAACATTTGTTTTGGTTGTATGAGAATGTTGCTTCAATGCCTCACGAATACCGAGGAATTATTAGCAGATTTCTACAGGTAGGTTTTTTCTATAATAAATTTATAATTTCAATATCTTTTAAATTCAATATACTTGATTGACTTTTATTAGTGCGAACCAAGCGTGATTGACTCTAAACATTTTTCTCCGCAAAACAGAGCTCGGTACTACTGGGGGAACATTCCAGGTCTTTACAGGTAGACGACCCTCACTAATTAAAATACTAAAATCAAAATGTATTGTAATTCATTCTATAAACAAATGTCTAGTTCTCTTCCATCACATTATGTGGAACGAGATATTAATGTGCAGTCGATTGTAACTCCAGGTTGCAACCGTAAAGCTGTGGTATGTCAGGTTAATTATATCTGTTTTTCAAGTATTATTTAAACAATATATTTAAAAATATTGTAGGTTGATAAAGTCCGTTGTATTACTACGAGAAGCAATTCATTAGTGCAAAAAGGTGGAGCTTATCCAATTGAAATGAATGGCAAACCAGATTGTCTTTGGATAAATGAACTTGAAAAGTAGTTCAATCAAATTGATTTTTTAATTACCGTACTAGTAACTAATGAATAATAATGTTCATGTAAATAGAGCCTTCGGGTTTCCTGAACACCACACTGACATTGGAAACCTATCATTTAACCGTCGACAACATCTTTTAGGAAGAGCTTGGACTGTTCCTGTCATCGAGTATATACTAACGCCACTCAAAAACTTTTTTAAATTAACTGATGATCAGCCATTGTTAATGGAAACGCCTAACAAAATTAACCAACAACAAGAAGACGATTCTTTTACATCAACATCGCCATTATCATCACCATAAATTTGCAGGCATTTCATGACTAACATGAATTAGATAGCCATATCCATGTTTAATTTTATACCCTTTTTAAGTATGGTTAACCCCCATACAGTTGACCATACCAATCATGACATCCATAATTATTTTTATAATTATTATCTGACATTTTTATATCAGTTGCATGCTCGTCGTCATTAGATCAGTTACACAGTGTGCCTATTCATTTTTACCTAAAAGTTTTTACAAACTATTATTTATAGACCTATAATTCATAAATGTTTACTGAATTTAGTATATTGTTCGACTGTAGTTTTTGCCATTTACTTGATTATAAATTTATAATAAAGTGAATGGTAAAACCTTTCTATTTTTGATGTAGTTCCATTGGGCAAAAAAACAATTTTTTTTATATCAATTTGTTATGGGGATGCCATTTTTACATTATTTTACTCGTATACAGTTTCTCAGAAAAGTACGAATGAAGGTTTTTAATCAAGTTTAAAGCCAAAAAAATTATTTTGTTACACAGGGTATAACTATAAAGCCGGAAAGAAAGACAAGCTAGTTAATGAAATTGATCAAGATGGTTTTATAAGTAATTTTTACAATATAAAGAAATTGTGCAAATTGTTTCTAACCATGAATCTAATTCTCCATTAATCATGTTACGGTATTTGTAATTTTATACGTGCGATTTTATTGTAAAATGTTTTTTTTTATGACTTTTTGTCATTTTTTAAAAAAGTATTACTTGTTGTTAATTAGTTCGAATGACTAGTTAGTTAGATTAGCAAAAAAAAGGTGGAGAAATGACTTTGAATTAATTTGATTTAAAGCTGTAAAAGTAATGATTATATAGAATTATAATTTGGAAATAATTAATGTTATCGATTTTTCTGATGTTTCCCTTAAAAGTCGAGTAGCTCTGACAAATTCACTACAAGTATTTTTTGTAATAATAGTAATTTAGAAAAATGAAAAAAAAAAACAACCTGCATGAATTAAATGCAGTTTGTTCTAAAATTTTATATTAAAACATTAAACAGGGAAACTATTGGAAGGAATGCAATTAACGTACCATTACCATTGACGATGAAATAATGACACCGACTTATAGCATTACTTTTCAGTACTGGTAGTAGATAAAGCTACTGTACTGTAGATAAAATTATGTATTGGAAAGAATGATCTGTGACCCCGACATTGTGTTCAAAATGTGAATATCGGTTATAATCGAAAAGATTTGATGTGCATCAATGCGTTTATCACTGCCCGTGTCACTTTATATGTAACTCGCTATTATCACTGCCATTTATTGTAATAATAATGTTTACTCTATTAACTACCACCCCATCCACACACGATCACTGATGTTATGTTTTGACTTTTGTAAAGCTAGTATAATCCAAATGTACAAAAAAAAATATGAAAACGTACAAATTCGAACTGCCGACAAAAAATCTATTAATATGAAATTATGATACAAGCTAAGGGCATTTATATCTTTGTGGTTATTTCATATGATGGACATCCTATACGTATGCACTGTACACCATTAATCGCCTAAAGTCATACACACTTATTGTTGCTTGTGTGAAAATACTGTATTCTACATTAAGTCAATTAGATTACTGACAAACCAGTCAATGGATATAAAATTAAATAACTGACCTTGTTAACATGTGTTTTTAATTCTTCCATTGGTTAAGACTTCGAAATTTCTGAGCTCACAAAGCCGCGTAGAATCACCTGGCCATTTTCCATACTTTTATTTTGATCTAGTGAATAACGTCTGGTTGACGTTGTTTTAATATTAATTTGCCAGACTTGCAACGAAATTAAAAATTAATTTAGAAAATAATAGCAGAGAACCGTTTATGACTGCCGGCTATTCAAGGAGATAGACTATAAAAGAAACCAATACTACGAGATCACTACCCTACGACTACCGGTATGTTGTCGCTTTCCAATTATTTTTTAGTAGTTTATAAGAAGATTTTTACAGTTACTTTATACGCAGGTGTCGCAAGTAAAAAAAACTGATTTTGATCATGGCAAACGATCACCGAGATTCTTGCACTAATAAAGTTACAAGTGAAATGAAGTTTCTTTAACAAATATTTGCACTTTGTCCTTTACGTTTGAGATTTCTAAATTTTAGCAAATTAATATTGACTTTGAAAATCCCGTGAACACACCCAGTTATGCAAATAATGCAACTAAACTTACCTGTAAACTCAACAAATAATGTTATTAGTTGCTTTAACAAACATAATAAGAAAAGAAACTTAATACTTGCTCGCCTTTAAATTCCTAAACAAATACCAAGTATTTTCAAGAATTTATGAAATTACTGAGACAGTTTTTAACTTAATAATATGACATTCTTGTATAACGATAACAATAATGATAAAATTCATGCAGCTATTAACTTTTTTAAATGTAAACTTTTTCGATGCAAAACAATTATACGTCAAAAGTTAATGAAGAAAAATGTTTTTAATAGTTACTGTAATTTGTTAAGGCTATTAATTTTCTAAATTATTTTGATAAGTCTATTGAATGTATTTGGTGATGTACAGTATGGTATCTTGTTAAAATCTTTAATCAACAAATCTTTCATTCTTAATTTATTTCGTTATTTACTGGTATATCGAATTTTTTTTCATGTAATGTAACACTACAACATTCACTTTCATTCGACTAAGTTATTTGCATTATAATGTGATTAATGTCAGTAGCATCGTTTAAATGACGATCAATTAAGTTTACATTATTTGATTCAAACTTTTAGCATTAAAATTTTCCACAAAATACAAAAATTTATCGTATAATTATTATAATTATGATATGAGCCTATTCAGGTTGGCATTATTCGATCGCTATGTTAATATAAACCAATGAAATAGTTAATTACTTTTTAAATTTAAAACTCATTTACCGGAATGTTAACGATTTTGAGAACAAATTAAGGCTAACCATATACCGAGACAAGCCCAAGAGAAAAACAAACCAACAACTAAATTAACGAGAAAATAATAATAAAGATATGGAAAAAGCTAATGAGGTATTCATCGTTAGTTAATTTACTATACATGCAAACGTTGAAAGTTAAAAGTTGATTTTATTAATAACCAAAACAAAAAAAAATATTTTTTTTAAAGATTCTTAAGATAATAATTTAGTTATTTTTCTCATTAAATCATTTTAGTATATATAAAAAATAACTTTAGAGAGAAATCATATTCTAACTGGAAAAGTTATTATCGCAGCATGAAGACATATTTCTCTCACTCAAATGATACGCAATTTTTATTTTTTTGATCACCATTAAACGATTATCCTTGGAAAGTTAACGAAATCCACCAAAATGACATTAATATTACATTTCTCTAACTAGTTCTTCAGCTGTCAAAAGCCCATCTCCTGTAAGTTTAAAAAAAAGAAAAAAGTGCATTAGAAATGACAATCAACAAAATAACACAAGACAAACAAAGTTAACACAAGAACCATCATAATTTTGTAAAATAACTCATAAAATCTTTCATTACGTTTCGCATCTACTGTACGTATTAATTTTATTTCTTTTATTATTTTTAGTGCTGGAAGTAATTTGAGAACAATAATCTTTTCTAACATAAAAATATTAGAAAATTGCGATTTTATAGCTAAGCTAAAATCTAAGCTGACTTAATGGCAAATAGCAATGTAGATTTTCATTTTATTTCTAATGCTTGGGTTTTACAAACATACTTAAATACGTATACCGGTACTGTACTTTATAACTTAGTAAAATATAAATGCCACATTTCGATTTCTATTCAAAACCAATGGAATATCCTACTGCAGTAAGAGTTAAGATGAAATTGAGTCCGACTGCACGAGGAAACCTATTTAGTTTGTTTTTATTGAGTTGTCCAATGCCATTGTATCAGCGTTATAATGAAAAGTCAAGCTGATCGTGTGCAATAAAATAACTCGATAAAATGAAAGCTTTTTTTATTTGTTTGTTGGATGAAAGAGTAGAACTGAGATCGCAAAATAAAAAACATAATGTACTGATGTTGCTCTAATGCGAGTTTCTTATTGTGAAAGACATTGTCACGATTATAACTAACTTACAATGTCATGATGTCGATTTATTATTAACGCCCTGTAACAGTATATGAACTTTGAATTAGCTCGGATATTCAAGAGTAATCGAGTATGTTATGTGAATCAAAGGCTTGAACGGAAAGGCTCAAACTCATGTACCAAATGTTATTACTTAACTTTATACAGTATACCGGTACACGATGTTTTGTAATTTTATCTCAAATAAATCCACCCAAAATATTACTCAAAATAAACAAACTAAGAAGGCGTCATTTTAGCATAATCAAGTTTTTGTTAGCCGCTTTATTAATTTATTTCGCGAAAGTAGTAACGTACAAGTACATTATAGTGATCAAGTTTTACAACGTACTTTGCTTAATAAATACGAGGAACCAGTGTGTTAAAACAATCACCAAGGGAGGAAAATATAAACAATTAGTTATATGAAGGTGCCAAATTCGTGGCAAACTGGGCGTTACGAAAACAAGACAACGATTCATTAAACGTTTTGGGAGAGCATAGTGTTAATTAACAGTAAAAGCAAAGACGCATGACGCAACCAAGTCGTCACCATATTAATATTAATAATTAGCTTTATAAGACGAGACATTTTGTTATGTATTATGCTCCCAAATTATTTAACGAAAAAAAAGACCTTAATTAAGTTTGCCATGCAAACTACAATTCAGTTGCAAATGATAAAAAAAAACACAATTTAGAAAACGCCCTTGACAGTTTAACACCCACTCATAAGGTCCCATGCCATTGCCAATTGGTTAATTGCAATTACATTTTTGTTTAAAAAACAAAACTTGATGGGCAGCTAAAGTTAATTACAATTATAATTGATTCTAATATTTTTTTAAATGTAACTCATTTACTAAATCGATTTATTAAACAGGATTGCACTGCCTCGTGTGGTTTTCTCTATTCTATTATTCACTTTAAGAATTATTTGTTAATAAACAAACGTTTAGATATCTACAAATACGCAGTCAATTGTCTTCTAAATAAGTTACAACATATCGTAAATAATTTAAATCCCAATAAAAAACTGCTACACGCATGCAGAATAAATTTTAGACAATTTGTACTAGATTTAAAAAAAAACTTCATAGTATTTTATATAAGAGACTAATCACTCATTCCCAAAAAATTTAAATTCTCTCAATCAAGTTTTTTGCGAATGAGCGACTACCAAAAACCTGCTGAAAATTAGTCTAAAAATTTTCATGCTACTTAATGTTTTTACTTTGCGATCATTTATCAGCGTTTAAAAGTTGCATGTAAAGAGCACAGGGTTAGTAAAAAGATAAAGCAGATAATTATCTAACTTTTCCCAAACTTATTTTTTTTTAGAAAACTAGAGCTGCACTCTTTGGCTCAGCAATTAATAGCTTCTGAATTAATGATCTTAGTGTTAAGAGTGCAAAACGACTGATGATAACATGTATGCATAAAAGTCAACATAAACTATTGAACTTCAAGAAATAACCAAAAAACAAACATCAAAGCTGTTTTAACTTTGTCGTCAAAAACAAAAAAAAATTAGATGAAAAACTATAACTTACCGTCAGTGTCCACAAATCGGTCAACTATTAATTGGGCCACGTCGGGATTTTTGCTCATCAAATTGGCCAACCATTCGGCAGAGATAACACTGTTACTGCGAAAACAAAAGAGGGAAGCAAAACCATAAATAAATATGACCTAATAAAATAATAGGTAAACACAGCAGAGCGATGATTAAATGCGATATATAAACAAAGATTGACAACTATATTACCAAACAACCCATATCAACTCTTTGTTATATTGCATTATCCCAGGAAAAATAAATTACAAAGTTAATAAACAATAACAACCACCATTTATTTGCAATATATAACAAAATTAAATGGCACTGACTTTTGTCTAACAGCTAATGTGATAATTAACTAAGATATGGCCCTCAAGCATTTCTACAAAAATACGTATATACGCTTTCGAGGGTTTATACTGTACTTTTACAACGTTGACGTTAAACTTTAATGCAAATAAAGACAATTTGCATATAATAAATTGTGAGCTGTCAACAAACTTCTAAGTGCTTTGTAGTAATACACGCACTTTCTTAGGCGTTGATGGAAGATAATACATTTTGATGCATTTTTCCTTTCTTTTTATTTTTTTGAGTGGTCTACAGTAGTCGTTGTATCTATTTTAAGTCATCATTTCTTTCAGCAATTTATATACCTGGTAATTGTATCTTTCCCTATCATCAT